>JAYKAV010002628.1:825353-965668 GCA_035582835.1 Phoebastria nigripes | reverse complement strand
TATTTTACATCATTTCTTTCTTCACTGGACTTGCTGTCCTGTACGATGTGAGTACACAAGCAGTGCCACCTGCTGTTCTACCTAGCCAGTGCCTGCAAGAATGGCAKATTTTGTTGTCAAACATGTCCTTTCAGACGTTCTTAYAGAGGTTTTCCCACCAGGTCAGTGTGTATCCTCTGCACAGCACACTTAGGAGACCACAAACATATTGGACCGTGCTTATTTTAAAAACTCCAGCTCAAAACCAAGAGGTTTCCTCTTTTTCTGGCAAAGCAGAAGACAACTGGGATTGTGTAAAAATACATTTCTGTGAGGTAGAGATGAAACACTTACCTGAGATGGAAGCTGCAGGGCCTGTGTATGTGTTGTATYCAATACCTGTTTAAGGTAAAAAACTCAGGCTTCCTTTGGAGCATGGACTGCAATTTAATAATTTTATTTATGAATTTTCTTTTCCTTACCCAAGGTGTGATTGGTTCAGGCTCATGCCTCTGCCTTTTCTCTRATTTGATAAATAATGAGTTCTCTTGATACAAATTGAACTGCCTCAACAGGAGAAGACTGAGACTTGATGATACGGGTTTGAGTCTTTGAGGCAGAAGAGGTAATAGAAACCATGCATATGCTCTATTCACTGAGCTGTGGTCACTAAGCTGGGACTAGGGGCACTGGTCATCCTCTGGCTGTGGTTTAAAGGTTCCCCTGGCTCTTTTGCTGATTCTGATTCTCTAGGTGAGCTTTGCAAAAGTCTACACTGGCACCTTCAGAGGGGTTAAGTAATGGAAGATCTGCAGATCCCAAGACAGCAGGCACAAACTATGGTTGTAACTGCTCATTATTGTGCCAAGTGAAGAACTTTTGAACTTACATTCTGACTTGAAAGTCAGTATAAGGTACTGTAGGAGTATGAGGATTACAGGATGAGCTAGCAGAGGAGTGAAGGTATCTAAATCCCAACTGCAGTGTTTTGTGGATCTGTACATCAGAATAGAAGGCTATTCTTTGAGGCCAGCTATGAAAGTTTGGTATGGATGACCTGCTTAGCATAGTACAAGACCCCTGTGGCAACAGAAGGGGCAAAATCCTTTTCTTCTGCATGTTATCTGACCATTCTAGGAATGAAAGATCATCTTCACTTTTTGTGAAAGTCTTTTCTTTATTCAGTACACATCTTCCAATTTTCACAAAAAAAGGAGGCATCTGTCCTACGGACAGCACCACCAGATCCTGTAGCGAACAGCATGTTATTCTGTTATCTAAAATTGTACCAAAATGACTAAATTAAAAAGAAGGACAAAAAATTAATGTGACAGGGTGTATTTGCACGTGACGTTTCCTGACTTTTGCATGTTTACTTTGTAATCTGAGTAGTATTTTAACATGCATTTGTTTTTGTGAAACACATTTCTTTCTTTAGAAAAAAGCAAATGTTTAAATTATGTTTTAGCAGCTTTAGACTGACCGCAAAAACCTCTGCCCCATGAGTCAGTGAAATAGCAGGTAGCAATGGAAAGTTATCTCACAGTAGGCCACCAGAAAACAGCTTTATTTACTCAGAGTAGAGGAGTGATGAAATTCAGGGATCTGGGGTTCCTTTCTAGTTTATAGAATCATAGAATAGTTTGGGTTGGAAGGGACCTTTAAAGGCCATCTAGTCCAACCCCCCTGCCGTGGGCAGGGACAATCTTCAGCTAGATCAGGTTGCTCAGAGCCCCGTCCAACCTGACCTTGAATGTTTCCAGGGATGGGGCATCTACCACCTCTCTGGGCAACCTGTTCCGGTGTTTTACCACCCGCAGCATAAAAAATTTCTTCCTTATATCTAGTCTAAATCTACCCTCTTTTAGTTTAAAACCATTCCCCCTTGCCCTGTTGCAACAGGCCCTGCTAAAAAGTTTGCTGCCATCTTTTTTATAAGCCCCCTTTAAGTACCGATAGGCTACAATAAGGGCTCCCCGAAGCCTTCTCTTCTTCAGGCTGAATAACCCCAACTCTCTCAGCCTTTCTTCATAGGAGAGGCATTCCATCCCCCTGATCATTTTCGTGGGCCTCCTCTGGACCCACTCCAACAGGTCCATGGCTTTCTTGTGCTGAGGGCTCCAGAGCTGGATGCAGTACTGCAGGTGGGGTCTCACCAGAGCAGAGTAGAGGGGCAGAATCACCTCCCTCAACCCGCTGGCCACGCTTCTTTTGATGCAGCCCAGGATACGGTTGGCATTCTGGGCTGCGGGCGCACATTGCTGGCTCATGTCCAGCTTTTCATCCACCAGTACCCCCAAGTCCTTCTCGGCAGGGCTGCTCTCAATCCCTTCATCCCCCAGCCTGTATTGATACCAGGGGTTGCCCTGACCCAGGTGCAGGACTTGGCCTTGTTGAACCTCATGAGGTTCACACGGGCCCACTTCTCCAGCTTGTCCAGGTCCCTCTGGATGGCATCCTGTCCCTCAGGCGTGTCGACTGCACCACTCAGCTTGGTGTCATCTGCAAACTTGCTGAGGGTGCACTCGATCCCACCGTCTATGTCATTGATGAAGATATTAAAGAGTACCAGTCCCAATACAGACCCCTGTGGGACGCCACTCGTCACCGACCTCCATCTGGACATTGAGCCRTTGACCACTACCCTCTGCATGCAACCATCTAACCAATTCCTCACCCACCAGACAGTCCATCTATGAAATCCATACCTCTCCAGTTTAGAGAGAAGGATGTTGTGGGGGACCGTGTCAAAGGCCTTACAGAGGTCCAGGTAGATGACATCTGTAGCCCTTCCCATGTCCATGACATAGTCACTCCATCATCGAAGGCCACTAGGTTGGTCAGGCAAGACTTGCCCTYGGTGAAGCCATGCTGGCTGTCTCGAATCACCTCCCTGTCCTCCAGGTGCCTTAGCATAGCTTCCAGGAGGATCTGTTCCATGATCTTCCCAGGCACAGAGGTGAGGCTGACTGGCCTGTAGTTCCCTGGGTCTTCCTTTTTTCCCTTTTTAAAAATGGGGGTTATGTTTTCCCTTTTCCAGTCAGTGGGARCTTCAYCGGRCTGCCACRACTTCTCAAATACRATGGATAGTGGCTTAGCAACTTCATCCGCCAGTTCCCTCAGGAGCCGCAGATGGATCTCATTGGGTCCCATGGACTTGTGCACCTTCAGGTGCCTTAGATGGTCTCGAACCTGATCTTCTCCTACAGTGGGCGGCTCTTCATTCTCCCACCTTCTGTGGCTTGGGCGGTAAGGCTCGAGCACTTGCCGGTGAAGACCAAGGCAAAAAAGTCATTGAGTACCTCCACCTTCTCCGTATCCCGGGTAACCAGGTCTCCCGTTTCGTTCCGGAGAGGGCCCACATTTTCCCTAGTCTTCCTTTTATCCCCGACGTATCTGTAGAAGCTTTTCTTGTTGCCCTTGACGTCCCTGGCCAGATTTAATTCTATCAGGGCTTTAGCTTTTTTTTTTATCCCTTTAGTTTAGGTAACATGGTGTGCCATAGTTGTTTCAGAGTTTTTGCTTTGTCCTCTCTGATTCTGTATCACCCATCTCTCCTGGTTCTGTACCTGTATTTGCTGTAAATCCTACTCCCAACCCTACTCCCAGCCAGCAGGAGGCTGTGTCTACTCCTAATTACCACTGCCTGTAAAAACCACTGCTTCCTGCTTCCCTTACGTATTGCTCATGCACCAGCAGGTGCTCAGTGAGAGAAGAAATGTTGTCTTCTTGCTCTTAGCTCTGATATCTGGAGCCTTGTAGAACTGTTACAGAAAATTACCCTTACAGATGTGGCATAGAATATGTTCCATCACTGTATGCTGTAGGACATGCTTGATCTGGTCAAGTCTGGGCACAGCGAAGGGTCAGAGCATGCTCCATGCAG
This sequence comes from Phoebastria nigripes, assembly GCA_035582835.1. Taxonomy (NCBI): domain Eukaryota; kingdom Metazoa; phylum Chordata; class Aves; order Procellariiformes; family Diomedeidae; genus Phoebastria; species Phoebastria nigripes. Next base: position 961,803 of record JAYKAV010002628.1, on the reverse strand, counting down.
GAAGAACTTTTGGGGACTTTAGTTGCCATGTTTCTATGAAAGTTTCTAAGCTGCCAAGTTCTAAACTACCAATTTTATATGAAGTGTGAACAAAGTAGGATCTTTTCAGAGGTTCATTACTTAACAGACTGCAGAATGATCCTCACCATTAGAGGAAAAACCATGTTCCTGACACACAAGTTTTCAGCCTTCTTACCACATTTAAGTGTTGTCCAAACCCAGAGATTCTTAATGAAATAGTTGTAAGAATATTTTACTATATTCAAAACATCACCACCACCACCCCAAACTTGTAGAAGGCTGCCACAAGTTGGTAGAAATCTTCCCTGAGCTATTTTATTTGGAACTGGGCTAAACAGCATGTGAAGTTTCAGTGCAATAGCCACAAATTGGCGATGTCACAAGCAACTGCAAGTTCTTGTAGTGGAAATCTCTTGGCAACTGAATTCCAGACAGTGCGACCAGCTCTGCCTGTAATAAAACACAACAAAGTCTGTAGTAGTAACAAACTAAAGGAGTTAGACAGTTGATAAGAGAAGAATTCCTCTGGCATTCTCGCATTCATGTTGCATTTTCTTTCCAGAAGCCTTGGCTTTGGGACCATAGAGAGTGCTGGACAGGATATCCACAACAGGTGAGTCATGCAAGAGGGAAAATTGTTGTTATAAATCATGTATTGTCTTTCGATATCTTTTGAAAATCAGGTTATATTAGTGACAAAAGAGAGGGCACTGAATTAAATTCAGACTCACAAGCCCTAAGAATTCAAAGCCAGATCCTCGTCAAGGGAGAACTGATGTAATCTAAACACAACGGAGGATGAGTCAGGAAAGCAGGAGGAGACTGCAGAAGTAAAGGGAAAGTAAGAGTTCTGACCAGGTGAGCCAAGAAACTGAAAAATGGGAATGCTCCAAGGTTGTTTAGTTTGTAGAGGAGACTGAGGCCAGAGAAGGACATGTTGCCTGAGGAGAAGAAGTGAAGACTTCAGTGGAGAGTATGTAGAGCAGAGGACATGCTCTGAATGCTATGTGCTTTCAGTTATGCTGAAGAATCATGTCCACAGTGCTCCCCAAGCAGTTTGTTTCCCAGTGGAACTGGCAGTATGGCCAGTAGCAATACAGCATCATTCCCATTAAGTGTGGAGGATGCTCTCTTAGAGTTTTACAATGTATATTCTGAGTTTTTTCACAATAGCACTGTGAGAAGCTGTCCAGTGGGTTGGAAAGCATACATCTCTTATCAGCCTAGACCAGAATAACCTCAATGAAAATTGCCAGCTAGGCACAAAATCTGCTCCTTGTTCATCAACACAAGGAGCAAAGATAGCAACCAAAAGCCAGGTACTTTTTTGCCCGGCTGCCTCCCTTACTATTCCTACTCCTATAACTTGGAAGTTGAAAGTTAGAAAGGGGCTTCACCCACTGAGCACAGGAGCTATTGCCTGCTCTGCCTTTCCCCTTATGTTTTTGTGTGCTCTGAATTCTCTAGAGAAGATGACTATTGCCTGTTCTATAGCAGGAGCCTTCCTATATCGCACTGCTGTGGGTGCCAGAGCAGACATAGTAAAGAGAGCTAAATTTCATTAAAGTGAAAAATTTGGTTCCAACTTTGGAAGAGGTTCCTCTCTCCTATGAGAGCAGCTGGTAAGTGTTTCTAGCAGGATAGTAATCTCCTGTATTATCATGCAGGGAGCTCCCATGCACAGGATTTTACAATACTAGAATTTCCTGGGTAGGAAATAAAATTTTTCATTAGTTGAAGAGAAGGCTGAAGGAAATTTGATCCCACTACCAAGACAATGTGAAGACTGCCTATGTTCCAGGGCTTTTTGGTCTGGCAGTCAAAAGTTAGAGCAAGACCCCGTCACTGTACATCAAGGTTGCAAACCCATAAAGGGAAATGTAATGCACAATTTTAACAGTGTGAGCCACAGGAAAAATAACAGAACAAATGAGTGAAGAATGAGGTAGTATCTTTCAAGCCAAGACTCCAAACAATCCGCTGTCGCTGAAAGGCAGAAATTTTAGGGGCAAATCTGTAGTTCAGTGTAAAAGTCAAACCGTAGAAACAGGTGGTGCTTGAATAGGAATGTAAGACTAAAAGGATCACTCAGGTCCTTGCGTCCTGTTCTGTACATTTGGAGTACGTGTCTTTTCCAAAACAATCCAAGCCATCATAACAGCACACTGGGGTGTGTTGACCCTGGCTGGCTGCCATGGGCCCACCAAGCTGCTTTGTCTCTCCCCTCCTCAACTGGACAGGTGGGAGAAAATATGACAAATGGCTTGTGGGTCGAGATAAGGACAGGGAGATCACTTACCAATTACGATCACGGGCAAAACAGACTTGTCTTGGGGAAATTAATTTAATTTATTGCGAAATAGAGTAGGATAACGAGAAATAAAAACAAATCTAAAAACACCTTCCCCCCACCCCTCCCTTCTTCCTGGGCTCAACTTCACTCCTGACTTCTCTACCTCCTTCCCCTGAGCGGCGCAGGGGGACGGCAAATGGGGGTTGCAGTCAGTTCATCACACGTTGTCTCTGCTGCTTCTTACTCCTCACGCTCTTCCTGTGCTCCAGCATGGGGTCCCACCCATGGAAGACAGTCCTCCATGAACCTCTTCACCGTGGGTCCTTTCCACAGGGTGCAGTCCTTCAGGAACGGACTGCTCCAGCGTGGGTCCCCCGTAGGGTCACAGGTCCTGCCAGAAGACCTGCTCCAGCGTGGGCTCGTCTCCACGGGGTCACAGCCTTCTTTGGGCATATCCACCTGCTCCAGTGTGGGGTCTTCCACAGGCTGCAGGTGGATATCTGCTCCACCATGGACTTCCATGGGCTGCAGGGGGACAGCCTGCATCACCATGGTTTTCACCACAGACTGCAGGGGAATCTCTGCTCTGGCGCCTGGAGGACCTCTTCCCCCTCCTTCACTGACCTTGGTGTCTGCAGGGCTGTTTCTCTCACATATTCTCACTCCTCTCTCCCAGCTGCTGTTGCACAGCACTTTTTACCCCTTCTTAAATATGTTATCACAGAGGCACTACCACCGTCGCTGATGGGCTCAGCTTTGGCCAGCGGCGGGTCCTTCTTGGAGCTGTCTGGAACTGGCTCTGTCAGACATGGGGCAGCTTCTGGCATCTGCTCACAGAAGCCACCCCTGCATCCCCCCTGCTACCAAAACCTTGCCACGTAAACCCAATACACACACTTTCCAACATCTGCAACAAACAGAAAAGACCAAAACCAGAGCTAGTAATGTCCAACTGGCAAAGAGCAAGAAAGGTCAAGGACAAACCTGTGTATTAGCAGGAGCAAAGAATGTATTAAATACTATTTCTACTAAACAGACCATGCCCTGTGCTACAGACAATGACAAAAGAAATGCCAATTCTCCCAAATAATCTTATCTTTGGGGAAAAAAATCCCTTCTGATCCAGAGCTCCTGTTTGGATAACCTTCAGAGTGTGAACAGCACATACCAGCCTGGGAGATGTTAATATCCCCCCTGGTAGCACCAGTGCATCCAGCTGTGCTTCCTCTTGTGGCCAATCACTGGTGCTACAAAGGAAAACAAACTAAAATCTATGAAGGCCATAAATCAACGCTTTGGGTAGAGAAAGCCCAAATAAATTGGTATTTGGGAGCACCATACTCCATGATTCTTTGGAAATGCTAGTTGCAAAGCCCCTTTAGTCATAGTAATTTTTTTTTATCAGATACATTCAGGTTTAAGGAGGCCATATGGTGCCACAACAGTGATAAATTACTTGTTATTTAATAGTATGTATCTTGCTGAGTGGGTCTAAGCTTTTAGTTTTCCAGCTGTAAAACCCCAGAAAAATTACCCAGAAGAATGCAGATTACTGTTCACACTGGGATTGCACTTTCCCCAATTAGTTTGATTAAACTGAAAAATCTGTGATAGAGTACAAGGTTTGTGAAGCATCTCCTTGAATCCTAAAAAGGGAATGATTTATTCAGCTGCTACTTATCTATTTCACCATAGTGAAATGGTTTACATAGTTTTTAAAGCTCTATACTGACTGCTCAGGAATCTGCACAGTGCTGAAGAAATCCTAAAAATATTCAGGATCTTCCTGGTTGTTCCCTAAATGTTCCACATGGTGTGGCAAAGTGGAACTTCCCCTGCTACTTGCTTTCGCCTCAGCACAGATGCATTTAGTAAGTAACCACGTTGTTCAATTGAAGTATTTCCCCCTGAAGCTGCAAGAACCAGTTTTGTTGGTTTGGTTGTCTGATACTTTTGCGTAGGAAGGAGTCTTCACTTCCAGCCCTTGCTCTACTTTATCTGATGGGTATTTCACTGTCTTTCCCTCTCTCACAGCCTCTCCAACCCTCCCTGTTCTGGTACTACCTGCTGGAGCTCTCCTTCTACTGGTCACTGGTCTTCACCCTGCCCTTTGATGTGAAGAGGAAGGTGAGTGGCAGCCGCAGGGAAGAGTCAAGCACAAACAGGACCCAAGCTGAACACTCAGGAGAGTGATCTCCAAGAGCACCTGTATAGTGCTAGTCTGAGGTTTTGCGGGACTCTGTCCTTGCTCATGCCCAGGAATTTCCATTCCCAGTCACTGGCTTCCCTCTCCTCTAGGAGGTGGAGAACACAAACCCTGACATAGAAAGGTGCAAACTACTGCAGAGTTCTCAATCCAAACTTAAAATCCAAACTTAAAAATTGCTCTTCTGCGACTCTTCTAGGCTGCACTGATCGTAGAGACAAGAAAAGAGGTGATTCTCTGCCAGTTAAGCTGCATGTGTTCCTAGGTGCCAGTGCCCCGACAGACAGGGTGGTTACATAGGCATACATGTGCATTGAGGCTGCGCATATACCCTTGATAAGTAAAGGGTGGTTGTGACTCTCCATCAGCGAGCCTGAGGATATGAGATGATTGTGCAAACAGGTAGGCATGCACAGGGCCACAGAGCAGAGGCAGATATGGGCACTGTTTTGTGACAGAAAGGAAGCTCTCTTTATGTTGAATTTGTCTGTACTGAATCATTGGCTCTTACTCTTCTGTCTTCTGATTTGCACCATCATCGGACCATTACTGGTGGAGGGAGAGATTGTTCTTTGTTGTGAGATCCTTAGTTTACACCATAAACTCTTCATTCCTGGGTCTCTTGGTTGCCTACATTTCTAGAATGTGTTTGGTAAAAGAGTTATATGGGTAAGACCTTATAGTGGGAGGTTTCTTAGTCATTGGGTAGAGAGATTTCATTGCTACCTGCAGGAGGCATGCTTTAACCAGGGCAAAAGGTGCATTATGTATTTTATTCTCTGCTGTCCCTTCTCATCAGGACTTCAAGGAGCAGATAGTCCATCACGCTGCAACCATCTTCCTGATCAGTTTCTCGTACTGTGCCAATTACATCCGCATTGGGACACTGGTGATGGTGATTCATGATGCTTCTGATTGCTTCCTAGAGGTGAGCCCCACAACTTACATGCCAGGCAAAACCTAGTTAGCAGTGGTGCTTTTCAGCCAAAGGGTGTCTTTTGATCTAGCACAGTACGGGCCAAGCGTTATGGTGTTTCACAGATAACTCAGTACTGATCTCCTGACCCAGCCTAGGGTGCCCTGCAGATAGCCAGGAAGGGCATGATTACCTGCATGCAGATTGTATCGTATCTGGCTCATTAGCTTCCTGGAGCATGTGCAGATGCGCTGTCTTGGCCTGCTGTTTTATTGTTCTTTCTCCTTCCAGCCAACTAAGATATTCAATTACATGAAGTGGAAAAAAACTTGTGACAGCCTCTTTATGATCTTCTCAGCTGTTTTCCTCATCAGCCGCCTGGTCATTTTCCCCTACACGTGAGTCTGCTGCAGTCAATGGAAATGGAAAAGCTGCCTTCTGAGAGACAGGATAATTCAGCCGGGTGCTGAATCTTTTGCTGCAGCCTTTGCTTTTCAATCCTTGAACATACGTCCCTGCCCTTTGCATAGGCTACAGTGCCACATGGTTGTTGCACCTGCCTTGGAGTAAACTAGGGTGGTCTGCCCTGGAGTTCATAGAGTAGTCTTAAAGTCCTAAAGTATACTGCAGAGGAGGAGTCCTCAGCCTGTGGCTCTACCCTGCTTATTTCTGGTGGGGAACTGAGAGTTGGCTCACATGTGTTATATATAAGAAGGAGGTGACTGACGTGAAACTTCCTCTGTGACTAGAGCTTTCTGGGGCTTAATTACGGCCCTACTAACAACACGCCTTCCCTCCACTGCAATCCTCTCTCTCTTGCAGAGTGCTCTATAACACCTACTATTACTCCATGGAGATATTCCAACCCTTCTTTGGATACTACTTCATGAATGCTCTCCTGATAATTCTGCAGCTGCTCCATGTCTTCTGGTCCTGCCTAATTATTCACATGGTCTGCAAGTTCATCCTCCAGGGCACGGTATGGATCAGTTTGTAGTCCCTGTACATCACATGGGGAGGGAGGGTCCACCTAGACTGCTTGGGGGCACAGGGGTCCATCTGGGATGGATTCCTTCTTGCCCTAGTGAAATTATACATATACATTCCTAACAGTGAGGTGAAAGGAACACTCAATATTATTAAGGAAAGTTGACCAAAAAAAAGTAAAATTTTTATGAGTCTTTACAATATTGGGTCCACTTCTGATGCTTGTATTCAAGAAAGATGTGGATTGGACTCCAGGGGAGATTTCTGTGAACAAAGCCAAAGACATCTGAATAAGGATCCCAACACTTGGTGCCAGTATGATTTGCATTTGTAACAAAACTAAGAAATCAAGGCAGGGAAAGTTGTCATGATTGGTGAGGCCAGTGCAAAAGTGCTTCTCTTATAGTACAGGATGTTTAATTACAGTGTTACTGAGATCACAGAATCATAGAATGGCTGAGGTTGGAAGGTACCTCTGGAAGTCTTGTCCATATTCCCTGGCTCAAGCAAGGTCACCTAGAGTAGGTTGCCCAGGACCATGTCCAGACAGCTTTTTTTAATATCTCCAAGGATGGAGACTCCACAACCTCTCTGGGCACCCTGTGCCAGTGCTTGGTCACCCTCTCACTAAAAAAAGTGTTTCCTGATGTTCAGAGGGAGCCTCCTCTGTTTCAGTTTGTGCCCATTGCCTCTTGTCCTGTCACTGGGCACTACTGAGAAGAGCCTGGCTCTGTCTTCTTTACACCCTCCCTTCAGGTGTTAATATACATTGATAACATCCCCCTGAGCCTTCCCTTCTCCAGGCTGAACAGTCCCAGCTCTCTCAGCCTTTCCTCATATGTGAGGTGCTCCAGTCCCTTCATCACCTTGGTGGCTCTTCGCTGGACTCTCTCCAGTATGTCCATGTCTCTCTTGTACTGAGGAGCCCAGAACTGGACACAGCACTCCAGGTGTGGCCTCACCAGCACTGAGTAGAGGGGAAGGATCACCTCCCTTGACCTGCTGGCAACACTCCTCCTAATGCAGGTCAGGAAGGACAAGGGCACATTGCTGGCTCATGTTCAACTTGGTGTCTGCCAGGACCTCCAGGTTTTTCTTAGAAAAGCTGGTCAGCCCCCAGCTGGGGGGTTGTTCCTCCCCAGGTGCAGGACTTCACACTACCCCTTGTTGAACTTCACAAGGTTCCTGTCAGCCCACTTCTCCAGCCTGTCAAGGTCCCTCTGGATGGCAGCACGATCCTCTGGCATATCAGCCACTCCTCCCAGTTTTGTGTCTTCAGCAAACTTGCTTAGGGTACACTCTGCCCCATCATCTAGATCATTAATACATGTTTCATATGGATTGTCTTACTGTGCTGTAGATGTCTACAGAGTAGATATTTCTGTCCAAACTAGCTGTCTTTTCGTAGCAGTAGAGGTAAACAGGCATGCCCAAAGCATAATCCATTCAAGACTGCACCCAGGTAGTGCTGTTTGTCTCTTATCAGTCATAGAGCAACCCTAGATGAATGTCTGAGATGCAGCTGTATAAACTTAAGTGAAATGCATCCCATTCTTTCTGACCATAGCCTGTAGTATTTGCTGTGAGACCAAACTGCTGCTCAGCATGAAATTCTTCCCAAAAATCAAAGACATGCCCTAATGGCATTAGATTGGCCACATGCCAAGGACACAGTCCAGGAGTAACAAGTCAGTGCCTTGTAGGAGTTGACCTCATAGCCCAGGATGAATTGTTTTATTAGTATGCAACTGGGGAATTCTGTCTTATGGGAACTGAGAACAAGCATTAAAGGCTCATCTTCATCCATATTGTCCCCATTTTCTTTATCTGCCTTCCCTTAAGGTAGCACAGAGCAAATTACTTGGAAATTTGGAAGCAGAAAATTCACACAGGGCAGAAAATGAAGACGCAACTGAAGATGCCCTTTTATTGTTTTCCTAATTCTGGTGTGGGCTGAATTACCATTGCAGTTATTACAGTGTAAAATGATGAGGTAATAAATGGCCTTATTAGAAAGAAATTAACCATCAGGGAGAAAAATACTGAAGCATATCCAGAATTTTTCCTACTTTATCTAAAAATCATCTGCCACATTTGATGCAAAAATATATTTGAGAGCTTTCCATATTGAGCAGTGAACAACAAAGAAAAATCATCCTAAACAGATCTGTTTCAATGATGATATTTAGTAGCCCAAAGCAGTATCAGCAAGAATACAGGACATTCTCAGCTTTTTGAGAGCCATTAAATCCTCGCTCCAGTCAGAAGTTCACATTCTTCTCATGGGCCTTTCTGATCTCCAGAGTTTTCCTCTCTGACTACAGGATTATCTGCACCACCTTCTCACATGATGTCCCCTAATCCCCAGTAATGAGAACTCAGCCTAGATCCTGAAGTATGAGTTCCATTCCTTCATACAGGCAACCTGAGATACATCATTGTAATTCATGCAGCTATATAGTTCCTTTGTGAATCTTGCTAGGTTTAAGGCCTCAGCCACATTCTATGGCCATGAATGGATAAAGTTAGGAATATTGATTACTATTTGTCCTTATGCTGCAGATCAAGAGTCCTGCATAGTTCCTGAACTGCCAATTCCAGAATGACATGAGGTCCAGGTTGTTCACAGAATATAGCATCTCCTACCCATATTGTCCTTGGAGGCAGTTTGAATTCAGTGCAAGTTTAGATTCTTGCAAATCCTGTCTGCATTTGGGTGTAGTGATCTCCAGAAAGAGCATCAGACCAAATAGACTTCTTAATATGATCCAAGAGATATGCCCAGAAGATGACAGAGTAAATGGAGACTACAGGTGTCCGTGCAGCAACTGACACGCCCCTGAGCAGTTTCCAAAGCTCAGGTCACAGAAGGGTTTTGCTGCTTTCCCTCAGAGCACTCTTTCCAACAAGGAGTGTGACACTGTGAATTTGTCCCCAATTTTGGCATCTTGTATTGCAGAGTAGAAACAGCCTGGGAAGCCAGCAAGTGCTAGGCTGCTTTTTTTTTTTTTTAAGAGTGGTTAAACATTGGAACAGGCTGCCCAGGGAAGTGGTTGAGTCACCATCCCTGGAAATATTTAAAAGACGTGTAGATGAGGCGCTTAGGGACATGGTTTAGTGGGCATGGTGGTGTTCGGTTGACGGTTGGACTCGATGATCTTAGAGGTCTTTTCCAACCTTAATGATTCTATGATTCTAAACTGTCGGTTTATCACATTGTTTCTTCTTTGTCTTTCTTTTAAAACAATGAATTAAATATTTACAAAAGTGGATTACAGATCCCTCAGTCAATAGCAAGAAGAAAAACCTGAATGTAAAACTGAATGTGATCAGAGTTGAGTGGCTTTGTGTTGAGCTATTGGTTTGTTTGAAAGCGTATGGTTTCAAACTGTCCAAAGCAGTGTGCTCAACCTGCAGCCAAGTGTGGTCAGAAGCTATCTCCTTGTCCCTTTTGGAAAATGTGAAAGAGCTTGATTAACTGCCTCCCCCCATCCTTCTTCCACATGCTGATGCCCAAAGCAGCAATGTGGATCTCCTCAGTCTTACATGGTTGTCCTCAGTCCTGGGCATCTGTGGTTTGGTGCTGCTTCTTAACCTGTACAGCAATTCCTAATGTTTATCAGGATGACAGCTAGGATTCCACTGAGGCTGAAATCAAAGAGCCAGAGAGAATCTGTTTCCAAAGGTGATGTAAAAGCTGAAAGGACACGGTATAACTATGTGCCAAAGGCAAGTGGCTGAAGTAGCAGATGAGTGTTTAGCCTGTGGCTCAGCTAGCACTGCTTCTTGTGCAGACTTCTATGTTTGTCTTGCTTCTCATTTATGTTTTTCTGTAGATGGAAAAGGACATGAGAAGTGACACAGAAGAAAGTGACAAGGATGAAGAAAGAGAAAAGATTAGGGAAAAGGAGAAAAATGGGATCACATATTTCAGCAACATCACAAGCAACAATTATATCCAGAGGAATGGGTCTGAGCCACTGAACAACAGAACCCATCTCACCAATGGCCATGTCAAGGAAAGATAGCTACTGTTCACGTGCTTCTCATCTGGTCTTTAATGAATCCAGTCCACCGTCTTCAGAAACAGTTTTGCTCATTGTGTAGATAAAATGGAGTGCAATTGCGGTATGATAGTGGAATTCCTGCTTCCCATAAACAGAAGTGTTTATAGTCAGTGATATTTGAAGGACGTTTTGGGTCTTTCTTCAGTAAAAGCTTACTATAGATTGTAGCCTTAAAGCAGATAGAAAGGGATCAAAGTGGTTTGACTTGTATTAGACTGTACCATAGTTGTTGTTAAATGTGTTAATCTTGAAAAATACTTAAAAAAAAAAAAAGGGTGGATAAACTCTGGCAATGCCAAGTCTTAACCACCTAATGTTGTTTGGTAGGAATCTGTTTAACCTTGATCAGCCTCTGGAGGATCTGGCCCATTGCCACTAATGATTATGGCTAACAAGTAAGTGTGAGACTCTAAACCTTAATACGGGGACACCTCTTTTGAGAAGACAGGTGCACCATACACACTCAGAAAATTAAAACTGAGCATAGTAGAATGAAAGCTTTGGAAAGACATAGGAGAAAACATTTCTTCTCAAAGGAAATGCTGCTGTGTACCACATGACCAGTTTTGTAATGGTATGGATCTCAGTCCCTTCTGTTGTCAGCATTATTGCCACAAAGGTGGGAACTCCAAAGCCCGGATTGGAGAGAGTACCCACCCAAATCATAGCTGGAAGAGCTGGAAAATCCAGGCAGCTGTGTCTCAACTGTCAGGTAATCCTTTAAACCTGTCTTGGAAGGAAACACAGTCAGAAGAAGGGAGGTGACAAGAAACTAGATAGTCTAGAAGACAACACTGATTAAGTGCTCATGTTTTCACCTAGTGTGATTGGCACAGTGGGAAATGTTTACAGAGTCAGCTTGTGGCAAGAAGGGAATACATTACCCCTATCCTCAGAGGAAAAAGGATCCAGAGAAGATCTGCTGAACCTTATGGAATAATGCTTTAACGCGGCCTTCTAACTCTAGGGCCTTTGCCTAGCTGTATCAAGAATAGCAAGTTTAAAGCAGTAGTCCATGAAGTCATGATGCAGATCTGATTCAGTTTGTTTAGATGTCCTGTATCTTATATCCTGTGTAGTCTTAGACTTTGGATTCTGTAATCCCTTAAAAGAGTTAAATTAGTATGACGTGAATTTTATAGATCAATTAATCTATGAAACCAAAGTATTAACAGATTCACTGTAATGAGTGCAGGCACTTAGACTGCCAAGGCCATGCAGACACTTCCCTATACATGCCCACCAAGGGCCAATGCTACCTGGGGGGGTACATGGACCAAGGAAATGCCTGATTTGAGGAGGTGGTGCACATGTTTAAAATTAAAAGCCAAGTGACTGCATAGAAGGACAAGAGAGTTTTCAGCAATCCACTCAGTTCACCTGAGATGTGACTGAGAGCGCTTTGATCTGAGCTTGTATGTGATCATCTTAGGTTTCAGTCAAAATACATTGGATAATTTCAGAGGGGGAAAAGTGGTTCCAGCACGGGTGATTCCAGGGCAGTAACATGCTCTGGGAGGAGAGCATCTGTTCCTGCATCGTCATTTAAATTTGTATTTGCTGAAGATAGTTTGTCTCTGAAACCTTGAGCTAATTTGAAGTTTGAAGTACCTATTCTGTATACTGTCACGTTTCTTTAATCTGAGTATACAAGCTTGCCACTCCTCTGCAGGTAGTGTGTTCAGGAGGGCTGGTTATATATCATTTTGTACTACTGAATGTAAATGTTCTTTATAAATTACTTTTGAGAGGTTTGATTGTCTGGGCTCTTTTCTACTTCTTTAACTAGCAGGAGGTAACCTGGCTAGTTGCACCTTATAGGTGGATGTGTGATGAGGGAGACACGTATGGGTGCCATTGCCAAGGTCAATACACATGCAGCACGCATGGAGAGGATGTTGCATACCCAGGACATGCAGCCATACTGGGCCATGCCAGTAGAGAACTGCAGCTGCCTGATTTGTCTCCTACTAGTTAAAGCTGCATTTGGCCCTGGAACAAGGGGTATTTTGGGGCAGCCCTACACTAGACCTAGGGGTGGGCCAGGTTACTTGGTACCGCCAGGGCAGTGGCAAGTCCAGGACTGCAGCACTGGGGAGATGCTTTGGACTTGCAAGGATAAGAGGAGAGAAATTAATGTCTGTTCTTTTTCATGAGGTTTTAGAAGGCTAGGAAAGATCTCTGTTGTAAAATCACACCACCTCTCAACTGAGGAGCAGAATGCTTCCCAGAGACTGCACAATGCACTGTGGAGCCAGTGCAGACATACATTGATGCCTGCTGAGTTTTATCCTCAGAGCTTTGCTGTCCCCCTGAAGATTGAGATAAGCTCATTAGGAGGCAAATCTGGTTCTTGTGAAAGGATATGTCAAGGATTCAGGAGAGCTGTTGGACTTAAGAACTACTGAGTGCTGCTTTTAGCTGAGGAACTGAGCATGACAGTGATGAGTCACTGGGGCAGATCATCTGCTGAATTTGTTTTCTTGCCATCAACTTCCTAAGGCTTAAAGAAGCTCTGTGTGTAATCAGCTCCCTCCCCACATTGCTCCACCTTCTCTCTTTACATCTGCTCCAGTGTTGGGAAGCTTGTGAGTGCTGTGATAGTATTTATGAATTTAGTGTATCAACTCCCTCCACCCCCTCCATACTAGGGGCATCACAGCCCCCAGCACAGAGAAGCTGTTGTAGAAAACCTTCAGCAAGACTGTCACTTGTCTGCTGAAAAACCCAGCAGAGCAGATGGAGCACTGGGCGCCACAGCAGAATCTGAATCTATTTCCCCTGTATCTTTACCACCCCATGTGCACAGGGGAGGCGTGCATCACACAGTGCGTGCATCACATAATATTATCAAGCAACTGTGGGAGATGAGGTGTCTAGCTCCAGGTGAACTATGAGGAAAAGAACATTTACTGGCGCTCCCATGCTGCTGTGTGGTGGGTGAGTCAAGGACTGGCAAAGCATAGCCCCCAGGCTGGCATCTGGCCATCCTAGCCCAAAATTATGGCTGACATGAATCTGCTGACTCCAGTAGATGTGGACATCTAGTGCTGTTTTGGATCTTGTTTTAAGAGCAGTTTGGCACAGTTGTTCCCCTCCCCCTGTACACACTCGGGAAACAGCAGAGATGATCATCCACCACATTTTTTTCATTTAGACATGTATGCCCAAGGGAACCTTTACTTGGATGGCTACACTTTGAAAGACATAGCTTTTCTCGTTCACACGTGTACAACAGACACAGTGCCTGCAGGTAAGGGCGTCCCTAAGAAACAGCAAGGCATTGTTCAAAAAGCTGAAGTCATGTCTAAACAAGGAAAGTGGAAAGGACCTGTAACTTTGGCAGATTAATGTGAACATGCAATAAAGCAGGCCAAGAAATATCTTGAGAAACCACTTGAAAGGCAATACCAATCTCTGAAACATTGGAAAGACTGCAGGAGTCATACATAATCGAGGCATATAGCAAGAACGCTGAGACAAGATCAGGCTAGGGCCAAAAAATTCAATGAGCTGCCTGCATATGACTTCCATGCTTAGAAGCTCAGAGAGAGTCCAATACCTGACATCTTGCTGAGCCTACATCCCAAGAGGATCCATCTCAAGCTGATGGGTGAGAAGATGTCATGTAGCAAACAGACTAACTGAATTAATAGCAACCCTTCAAACCCGGGTGGCATTCACTCAAGTGTCAAGAGGAAGCTTGTACTAGAAGAAGTTAAACTTCCAACTGTGGAATGCCATTTTTTGTTTCAAATCATCTTGTTACCAAAAAATTTAAGAAGGTTCCAAGTGGGAATGTGAGGAGCTACAGCCATCTGTAGTCTGACATCCAGACTGGTCAGACAGGTAGGAAGTGTAATAAATGATGGAATTTGTGGAAACACATATGAACATAATGTTATAGGAAAGAGTACCCATGGGTTGTGTATGAGGAAATGATGTCTCGTTCTGCTGGAGCTACCCCAAAGAGTCAGTGAGCACACGCAGAAGAGAGAACCTGCTACCTACTCAGCTTTGCAAAGGCATTCAGAAAGGTCCCTCACCACAGACTGAAAGAAATCCACCTGAGGTTACCATGAGAGACCAACAGGGATTTTTTGCAGCTATGTATTGTTGCCGGTGCCCCAAAAAGGGGGAGGGAAGGCAGATGGCAAAATTGGCTGATAATGAAAGTTACTCATGATGATGATGCAGACTGACTGCAAGCAGTTGCAGAAGGGTTTACGGTACTGAGGGACTGAGTGATAAAACACAATTGAAATTGAATATGGAGGAGAGCAATGTGGTGCACATGAGTAAGTCTCCTGAAGTGCTGGGCTGAGTGTTAGCACTTCAGAATAGTTTGGGGGAGTGGTATATCAACTTAGTGCTCAGTATGTGATGGTTCAAAATGCAAATAGGATATCGGATGTTGCTGGGCAAGATGGAGGAATCAAAACTGAGACTGTTGGGGCCCTAAGGGTGCCAGAAGATCTTAATGGCTGTGGCCAGTCTCACCTGGGACCTCCATCCACACCCTCTGCCAGGTGTCAGAGCTGATTAATAGGTGAGGGCTTTGCAGCCTGGGAAGGAAAAGGCTGGTAGAAAGAGGGGGCAAGAGAGAAGCTCCTGCTGTTATTGTCACCAGGAAGGGACTTCAGTCATCTGTGCAGCAGAGTTTTATTGAAGTTAGCCACCTCCTTGACACCCACTAAATTACTTTCTTGTACTAGGACATCTTACCCCACCTCCAAGCTCATGGGCAGGTCAGAACAAGTGACACTATTTCAACTAGTCTGAAGTCATACTCATGGGATTGAGTGAGAGGTGGGGAGTGTGAATGTTGAGCTGGGAATCCTGGTATAAGAGTGAGTTTTATGCCTTACTGCTACCTGCTTGCTGAGTCCTGGAGCCTCTGCTTTCTGTGCCCACCATCTTGACCAGGATGGGATTGTCAGAGGGATTCTGGCACCATGAGTACTGGCTGCCACCTGGAGCTACCTGGGAAGACATGAAGGAGTCTGCAGACATACACTACCCACAGCCTCAGGACCTCTTACTCTGCATCCCCGGTGCCCTGCTCTTGATCATTATCCGATGCATTTTTGAAAGGTTAGTGCAGCAGATCTGGTTTCTCCTGTGCTGGTTGCCACCAGTGTCTTGCAGGGTTGCTCCAGACTAATCCTTACCTGCTTCCTGACCACTACAAAGTGGACAGAGGATTGTCCCCAAGGATACTGAATCTTTCTGCTTTTTGTGGCATATGGTATTTGTGTGGCAGCTCTTTGCCCTGCCCTCCCTCTCTCCTGTACCTGTAACATAACCTGTACCAGCAGGTGTGAAAAGACAAGTCCGTCAGTCAGTCACACCTCAGCTGTGGGTGGAGGGTCCTTCTGGAGAGTGTCCAAGTGGGAGCTTGCAACACAGATAAGGGATTTGCTGGGTACATCAGTGTTGGAAGCCCCCAGCTGAGCCAGGGTTCAGCCTGATCCTAGAGGATGCTCCCAAAGGTACTATGTGAGCCCCCACTGTAAGCACAGAGGCAGAAGGAAGGGATGACCATGGCTCCTGGAGCTCATTGTGGGACCACTTTGCTCACACCACTCCTCCTTGCCCAGCTCTGCCCTGCTCTCTCCTCCCAGCACCAGAGGTCCCCAGTTCAATCAGGGATGATGTACTCCAATGCCCTAGCTGTGGGGATTCACCTGGCTGAGGGAAATGGTACTCCCCGGGGGAGCCTGAGGACCGACCAGCATCTCCCCAGGACTCACGTGTGGAAACAATGCAGGTCCACATGGCTCAGCACAGGAGATGGATTCAGACTGGGCTTTGGGCCCCTTTTCCAGGAACACAGAGACTGACACATGGGGAGGTACAGACCAACCCTCACGCACAGGAAATCAGGGAGCTGATCAGTTAAAGCGGGGCAGTGTGCTAGTGTGGGCAGACCTGTGAGATGCTCCCCACCAGGCAGAGCAGGACTTCAGGTGGGGAGGGCGTGAAGCAGCAAGGCTGTGCTCAGCAAACCTGCCCTCAGCTGGGATGTGGGCTTTCTCCTGTGGCCTACAGGAGCTGGGGGAGCACTGGGCCATCTCCCCAGAGAGCTGGCTCCTGCCTGCTGTGCACAGCTGTGTGAGAAGCTGCGGCAGACAGGGGCTGCAGGAAGAGCCAGAATTAATTCCAGGGTCATCAGGTCTTTCCTCAAAGATGTTGCACTTGCCTGGCTTCCCAGAAACAAGATTTTTAGAAACCGGTGCCTCCCACTAGAGCCTTGCTGCGGTTTCCTGCAAAGCTAGTGTTTCCTGCAGGAACCAGTATATCCCCATGTGCTCTGTCCTTGGCTCCTGCTGCAGCCAGTGGTTGGGTACCCTGGGCACAGAGCACATGGGACACTCAGACACTTGCAGACTGGTTTCATGGCACAGTCTGGACAGCTTGGGAACGTTGTAAAGGGGACCAGCATGCACTCCAACACAGAGAAATGCAAGGCGTCTTCGGGGCCTCAGCAGAAGAATTAATTATTGCTTACTTTGTAGTTGTTATTGTCTCCACTGCACATCCAGCATTCCTCACCTTTGCTTTGGTGCCATTGTGTCTCTCTTGAGAAAGAGCATTGACCTGACAGAGGCACTGGGCTTCGTGTGTGCCCCTGGAGCAGTACTGGGTCCCTTCGGCTCTGTATGCGTAGCTGGGGTAGTGCTGGACCCCTAGGGCTGGGTGTGTGAGCACTGAGGGCAGTGCTGGACCCCTGCTGCAGTGCATCCATGCATCTTGCTGTTGGCTGACCCTGGCTCACAGCACGGGCACACACGTCCTCTCCTGGCTGAACTCTCCTCTTGCAGAACCGTAGCTCTGCCCTTGGGCAGGAGGTTGGGTGTGAGTGACAAGCTGAGGCCCAAAGTTCAGCCCAATGCCACGCTGGAAGGCTTCTACATTCTGCTGGGCAGGACCCCAAAGGAGGTGAGTGTCCCCTGTGTCCCAGTGTCCCGAGAGCCCAGGCCAGCAACACCTTCTCTCTGTCCAGATACCCCAGCCCAACCAAACCAGCCTCATAGGCGAGGCAGTTACTGCTAACCACCCTTCCAGGGAAGAAGATATATAAGCAGATATTTCAGCATCTTCCAATGTGTTCAACAGCTGCAATCCCAGCTAGCTGTTCTCTAGACCCTTCACCAGCTTTGTTGCTCTTCTTTGGATGTGCTCCTGCACTCAATATCCTTCATGTAGTGAGGGGCCCAAAACCGAACACAGTATTCGAGGTGCAGTCTCACTAGTGCCAAGTACAGGGGGATGATCACTTCCCTAGTCCTGCTGGCCACACTATTTCTGATACAAGCCAGGATGCTATTGGCCTTCTTGGCCACCCGGGCACACTGCTGGCTCAGCCAGCTGTTGACCAACATCCCCAGCTCCTTTTCCACTGGGCAGCTTTCCAGCCACTCTTCCCCAAGCCTTGGGGGTTGCATGGGGTTGTTGTGACCCAAGTGCAGAACCTGGCACTTGGCCTTGTTGGATCTCATACAACTGGCCTTGGCCCATCCATCCAGCCTGTCCTGATCCCTCTGTAGAGCCTTCCTACCCTCAAGCAGGTCAACACTCCCACTCAACTTGGTGTTGTCTGCAAACTGACCAAGGGTGCACTCAGTTCCCTCATCCAGATCATTGATAAAGATATTAAACAAGACTGGCCCCAATACTGAGCCCTGGGGAACACCACTTGTGACCAGCCACCAACTGGATTTAACTCCGTTCACCACAACTCTTTGGGCCTGGATCATGACTCACACCGATGCATGGATTTTAAAAATAATTTTTGACTTAAATTGTATGAAGCTTTGTCAGATTAATTAAAAAATGCTCATGAGCTCATCTTTACAATCATTTTAATCACAGTTTATAAATCTTAAGGCTAGGTAGTTTTATTCATGCATAAAATAGAGCATGTTGGAAATGCTTTTTAGCCTGTGAATGTGCAGTCACTCAAACAGCTGGATGTTTTTTCTGACATTACCGAGTGAACTATGTGCTTGTTTCTTTATCATCACAAGCTAAAACTTCTTTTATCTTCAAGTTAGCTATCTGTAGCTGATATTATCAGTCAAAATTGCATCAGAAGTGGAAAAAAATTTATTTAGACTTTTATAGCAAAGACATTGAATCCCATTGTGTACAGCTGGCAAAATTTAACCAGGGAGAGCCTGTGCTTACTTCTGAACGTGCATTTAGATATGGCTGAATTGGAGTTTTAAAATGGCCAAAATTATTTGGGAGTTCACAAATGCAAATAGAGCTGGTACGATTTTTTTCCAAAGAAAGGTGTTCTTCAGGGAAACGTGGACCCACAGCAGCAGAGGCAGCCTGCAGGAACACAGCTCTTCCACCCACATGGGGACAGACAGCCTTAGGAAGGCTAAGTCCTGCTTCCCTGCTCTGTTTTCTAGGGGGACCTGATTTCACTGGCCAAGCAAAGTGACCTACCCATCAAAAAGGTGGAGACCTGGTTCCGGCACCGGCGGGCCCAGGACCGGCCCAGGCTGATGAAGAAGTTCTGTGAGGCCAGGTAGGTGGGCCAGCAGAGGCTTTTGGTGATGGAGACTTCCAACAAGGTCTGCACACCATCACCATCCCCTGTCCTGTCCTTAGCCCCAAACAGACTCCCAGAGGAGCCTGTTGCCAGGTGTGGCTGCGAAAGGAGACTTTGTACCATGAGGCTGGGTCCCACCACTGCACACACTGGCGACAGAGGCACCATGCAGCGCTGCCAACTTCATCCTTCCTTCCTTTCCACTTTTAACTTTAAAAAGTTAAAGTTGCTTCAAAAGAGTCCACTGGCCTTGATGCAGATCAGGTTTAAATCTCAGATGCTGGGGGGATTTTGAGCAGCAACGCCATTTGCAAAATGCACCAAACTTCTTTTCAAGATGATCTTGATATGAAATTAAAATTTTAAAATATTCTTAGCATGGATCGTTGGGCATAAAATAAATCCATGAAGTGCAGTTAGTAGGCCGTGCAAGCCATGAACAGGGGGAGGTAAAAACTGAAAAACACCAGCAAGCACTGAAATTTTCATAGTGTTCCTTTTCCTCAAGCTATTTGCTCTCATATGAAATCTTCCTGCATATCTCGGTGAGAGTGGAGGGAGGAGTCACCAAGTGTCTTGATCAAAAGAATCAGGTTATCTCTGGTTCTCAGCTTGAGGTTTAACGCTGTATGTATGCAAAGACCCCCATCAGGTACAAGATCTACTCTCCGTCTCCCTCTGAAAAATAAATTACTCAGTGCTTGAATCCTGTTATTATGCTTTTTAAAAAAATATTCTCCTCCTGAAACCTTGTTCAGTGCTCCACACTGCAGCATTTCTGAGGAAACTAATAAAACCCCTGGTATTCCTGTTTCCCATCCCTGGGAAAAATTAGGTGCCTTCCACAGGCTGTGGTATTAAGCATTTGCATAGGTGATCTACAAACACCCATATAACAAAAGGGGACAGGTAGAGGCATCTTGGTAGTCATGCTGCATCCTGTTTAATGCTGATGGAGTACRCCAGGAATTTGGGCACAGCATGGACCACAGCAGAGTCTGGGTGGGCTGTGGATACCCTGTTGCCTTAACAGCACATGCGTGCATGTGCAAACAGAGCTGAGGTTCTGCAAATCCTGTCCAAACAAGCGTAGATTCCCCTGTGGGCTTTGCAGCATCCTGGGCACAGCCTGGGGAGCTATTCCAACTCTGGAGGAAGTCTTAATTCCTTGTTTTTTCTGTTTTAGTTGGAGATTTACATTCTATTTCACCTCATTCTTCTCTGGGMTGGCTCTCCTGTATGATGTAAGTATATGAGCAGGGCGATGCTGTGGAGCGACACCTTTCAAGGGTTCCTTGTTCATGGCAAATGAGGTCCTAGGCCATTTCAAAGAGCCCATCCAAAGATCATGTGTGGGTCCACACTATGGGTCCAAAGCCAAAGAAGGACAAATTCAGGGGCATGGAGCAGAACCATCCCCAATCCTGATCCAGCAGAACAGTCCCCCTTTCCCTGGCTAGGTGTCAGTGATGTTACCACGGTTTTCTCCTTGTCTTAGATCATTGTGTAAGTGATTCCCCACTGATACCCACACACAGCCCTTGCATCTCAGCCAAGAGCAGACCCTGTCCTGGCTGTGGCTGCTGCCCATATCAAGACCCTCTGTGTGACATCCTGTGCATTCACTAATGACAAATGCATTTTGCCAACCGCTTTTTCCAAAGCTCAAAGGCAGATTGGATCTAGCATGGGCACACTGACTTCTTGAAGTACTTCTTCACATGGTCATTACATGTCATTAAAAGGCTATGGGTTATAACTGCTGCCTTCTCTCTGCACAGAAGCCCTGGTTTTGGGACCACACAGTGTGTTGGCTGAGATTTCCACAACAGGTGAGCAGCAAGTACATGGAATCACAGGATAATTCATACTGGAAGGGGGTCTTGTCCAACCTCCTGCTCGCAGCACTCAGCTGCGAGATCAGACCAGGTTACCTAGGGCTTTCTCCAGTCTAGTTTTGAAAACCTTCAAGGATGGAGATAGCACAATCTCTCTGGGCAACCTATTCCACTGTTTGACTGCCCTCAGGATGAAAAGGTTTCTCCTTACATCCACCTCTCTTGTTTCAACTTATGCCTGCTGTCTCTCATCCTCGCACCATGGTAAACAGCTTGGCTCTCTCTTCTTGACAAGCTCCTCATAGGTGCTCCATATGATAGCGGACGGAGAGTCTCTGCYCTGAACAGGCACCTCTTCTCAACAAGTTTCTCTGCAACCCAAGCCTGTCTGGAAGCGGCTGTGTGTGTGTGGCCACAAAAGGGACCAGGCGGTCAGGACATCTCTTGACCTCTCGAAGCAGGGATGGAGATGAGAGGTGTCCGACCCGCTGCAGAGGGGAGACACCGGCTCCTCTCAGTCCCTCTGCAGACTGGCCAGGGCTGGTCCTGGCTTTGGACCAGGCTGCACAGTGCATCAGCAAACAGTTCAGTCATGGGGAACGTGAAAATTTAGGCATGACCAAGCCCTGCTGTCCCAAACATGGGTTGAATGAAGGGGCTTTGCCCTGGAAGACTCTTCCCCTCTCTCGTCCCCCAGGGCTAGGCAGGGGTGTCACGCTGCCTGTCACTTGTCTCGCAGCCTCTCCCGCCCCCATTGGGCTTGTTCTACCTGCTGGAGCTCTCCTTCTACTGCTCGCTGGTGGCCACCCTGCCCTTTGATGTGAAGAGGAAGGTGAGTGACAGCAGCACAACCGCAACCCGCTGGCTTGGTCGGCCCCTGCCATGAGGCTCTCCCCTCCCACTGTCAGCTCCCTGGGGGTGCGAAGGACAAGGCACACATGCTGCTGTGAAGACCCCTGAGCACATGAGCTCCCTGCGGTTCTCATATCCCACTATTGCGCCTGGCGCTGGGTCCCGCTCAGGTACGGCATGGCCTTCCTGCCTGCTAGGCTGGAGAAGCACTGGGGGCTAACATGGGGTCCCCATGCCTGGCCAAGGGACAGCCACTGGGTGGACATGGCATCATGGTGCTTCCCAACTCTGGTCTTAGGTGCTGCCTGAACCAGAGGGCTGTGTCCTCCTGCTGGGAGGAAGCTGGGCTGTTGTGATGAGGGTCCTGTAGATGCACGTGTGGCAGCATGGGATGAGGTGACCTCCTGGGACCCATGGACCCAGCATCCACCGTTGCCCTCGCCTCATTCTGCAGTGGAGACTGCACAGAGCTGTGCAGTTTAACTGCACAAGCTGAGGTTCAACCTCAGCTTCATTTGATTATTTAATTTGACGATCACATCTCTCTTCAGAGACCTGCGGAAACTCTGTATTAAAATTACCAACATTGCAATAGTCTTTGTAGACAGGTTGGTTATTGGACATCTGCAGTGCTTCCCAAAAGAAGCAGGAACCCACTGCCTGGCAGTGATCCTCCTTGGGCCAGGGCCAGAGCTGCCCTTCCCAATCCCTCCACAGAGCACTCAGGAGTCATCTTCTCATACCCCAAAGCATTGCCTTTTTGCATGTACAAATTTGTCCATGCAGGCATGAACCACCCAGCAAGGTCCTCTCTTTACATGAGGCATGTGAGAAGGCATATTTCCCACCTGCACTATCTCCAGTCCATCTCCATTGGTCCCTCTCCATGGGCAGCACAAGGAGGTTGAAGAGCTGCCTCCATTATGGCTAGTGGATAGGACCTGCCCCAGGCCAAGAGCAATCTACAGTCATTACAAAAAGCTCTTAAATACACAGTGGAGGGATCTGGGAGGAAAATATGGGGTGTTAAGAAAGGAACTTTGTAAGGGCAGATTGATTCCTGGAAAATTTATAAAATCTGTCTTCTAGCATGTTTGCACCTATGTGTACCTCACTGGTATTTATCTGGGTTTCCATAAACTGGGCATAAAGATGTTCATTCTTCTTGGGATTGTGCAGGACCTCAGAGAGCTGTAGCACGGTGGGGAGCACTGATGCTTTGTGGAGGTGTTTGACATCTTCTCGTGAGGCAGCAGCATCCAGGAACAGGACTGACACACAATTCTCTCTTCTCATGCCAGGACTTTAAGGAACAGATCATCCACCACATCGCCACCATCACTCTGATCTTTGTCTCCTACAGTGCCAATCTTATACGGTTTGGGATGATAGTCATGCTGGTCCATGATGCCTCTGATTATATTTTAGAGGTGAGTTACCCTCACCCAGAAATGCAGATCTGTGCTCGTATCTGTGGGTAGCACTGGGAACTGTGTGCCTTACTACACGTGACGCATGTGGATGCGGTGGCCCACGCAAGTGGGCCACGTGTACTATAGTGCCAGTGCATTTAGGAAGTATCAGATTTATTGGTTGTGGGGAAAAGTAAGTGAGTGCACAGGGACTAGGACACATCCCCACAAGCCTGGTAACCCTTGCAGGACATGGGAAATCCCTCAGCTCCCTAGAAGAAGAACATAGGCACACAGGACATATGGCAATTTGTCTCTCTACAGCTTGCCAAGATGCTCCATTACATGAAATGGAAGTGGGTCTGTGAAGCAGTCTTTATTGTTTTCGCTGTGGTTTTCATCATCTCCCGGCTTGTCATTTTCCCGTTAATGTGAGTTATGTTTTAATGTTCTCTGAACATGGGTGTTATGCACTATTTGAGCTTCTGGAGAGATGACCCTCCATGCTGAGAGGAGGAAAGGCAGGGAGCAGGACACTACAGGTAAGCTCAAAGATTAATCCAACTGGAACTGAGGAACCCAAGAAAAAAAAACCAGGGTTTTAACTATATTAATTAATTAATTAACTATATTAATTAATCTAGAGCCACAGCCTCTGCCCTTCCATTCCCACGCTCTCACTGTCTCTCCCAGGCAGGGACTGTCTCTCACCTGGGGCTGTCTCTCATGCTGTGATGAGATGCTTACATGCAGCCACAGCAGCTGACTTCTCATGAGCTATTGTGGCACTGGGAATGTTTTAGGACTTTCTCCTTCCTTCTAAAGCCATCCCCACCACAGTCTGAGGTTAATCGTTCTTCTCCTCTACTCCTGCTCAAGACCTGGTGTGACTCTTCCAGTGTGTAGGAAGTGGCCTCCTTCTGTTGCAAACACTGGTTCCTACAAGAGAAAGAAGGTACAAACTGTACTGGTTAGAATTTCCTAAGAATTTCTTAGCAGACTAAGAAAGGCATGCTCAAAGCTCTATTAAGATAAAATTAATATAGAAACAATGGTGCAGTAATTTAAGGTGACCCACCAGCTATTTGAAATAAAACAAGAAAATCATGAGTACAAGCTAAAGATTCAGGAGGTAGGATACTCGACACGCTGGGAGGGTATCAGCAATGATACCTCCAGAAGCCACACACAGGCACCAGTCTTGGAGAATGGCTTTTGCCTACACACATCTGACTACACTCCCAGCCTTTAACTATGCTGAAATTGCCCTTTCTTTACCACCGCCAAGTCACCTGGAAAAGCAGATCCTGGTTAACTTCCCAGAAACTCATTCCACAACACTTGCATTATAGTCTAAGGTTTCTGTTTTCTTTCAAAACCGAACATTTAATTTATTACACCCAGGAGAATTTTTAAAATGGGACATGTTATACACACATAAGGACAAGTCTGCATTGCTGTCCTCTGTTCCTGCCCTGGCTCCATACCAGCACTGAAGATGCTGAGTTTTGAATTTTGGTCCTGCTGCCTGTGAGGCTGACTTTGCATAACAAGTCCCAGATTCTGGTGATGAAATGGCTCCTTAGAGAGAAAAGCAATAAAAGCTTGAGGCAACTTTCCTGAGAAAGAACCTAGAATAACCATGACTTCAGTTGTCTCCACTGCAAAAAGTCAAGCCCCAATATCTCAACCTGCTGTATCATAACCTAAGGACAAAGAAGATAACAGATGTCCCAGGTCAGACCAAGGGTCCATCTAGATCAGCACCTGTCTGCATCAGCAGCAAGAAGCAGATGTCTAGGAAGGCAAGAGCAGAGCAAATACACACTATATCCAACAATGTTTCCCAGCTTCCAATGTGTCTTAGACGTCATGTCTTAGATAACTTGCAGGGGAGGACACATACTACTGTTTGTTATTTCTCTCCTGCACTGAACTGCTCTCTGTTTTGTCTGCTCTCCATTTCCAAACCAGTGCTTTCCTCCTTTCTGTCCCCGTCACTGATGATACAGAGTTTCTGTGACTTCTGCCAAAAATAATGCCCTGCCCAACTGCTCATCTGTACCCTCAACTCTTCCCTAACTTCAGTTAAAAAAATCATTTTATTTAAGTGCCAGTGGCCAGGTCCCCTTATGTTTTAGTTTTTGTCCATTGCTCCTCTCCAGACTTATTTTAGGAGAAATGCTGCCAGTTCCTGCTTCTTCTAGGAAGCATTGCAGGTTTCCAATAACCAACGTGTCTGCAAAGACTATCACATTGTTGGTGATTTTAATACAGAGTTTCTGCAGGTCCCCTGGGACCTGGGACATGCTTTGCTAGCGCTGGGCAGAGCGTGAAGCCTCATGGTGTAGTCCTAGCATAGCTCAGCTCTGCTCTGGAGACACGAGCCAAGTAGTTGTCCAGAAAGACACTTGACCCATGTAAGTGTGAAGGTACTTGGCCTGCTTTAGTCTTGTGTCTTCTGATTTGTCTCTCCCTCTCTCTTTCCCACAGCACATACTATTACTTTGTGACAAAATTTCAGTTGTTTCTCATAACCTGTCTGATAAACACTTTCCTGATGATCCTGCAGTTGTTACACATTTTCTGGTCCTACCTAATCATCCAGATGATCTTCGGTGTCATCCTCCATGGTGCGGTATGAAAAATCTTTGTCTCCTCTGTGCTACCACTACTCATGAAAGACCATGAGATCCAGGGTGACTCCTGCATGCCTGCAGGGAAGGGGTGGGAGAAATGGGACTGCCCAACAAACAGCCCAAGAGCTTCTTAAGTCCCATGTTGGGAGTTGTGTGGATACCTTTGCTCACAGAGATCAGAGCAGCAGCTCACTTGTAGTTTGCAGCTGTGTCCTGGTGACATGGGAGCCATCCACAGTCCTTTCTCCTCACTGCCTAACAGCTTCTCAGTATGTGGTTTGGGAGAATAGGAACCTGTTGGTATGTCCAAAGTGGAGTAAGGAAGGAGCAATCAGGTAATCCTGGTAGATAGCATGCTGTGTATTTGCACCTCTGAGTTTTGGGTGCATTCCACAGGCTTTTGATGCATGCCARGAATCATTGGAAGAAACCTTGTCATCAGAGACACCAGTTCCCTGGCCTGCCTTGCTAACATAAGCAGATGGCATCTTGGTAACCTCTGAGTAGATTTATGAAGGCTTTGGCCAGGAAAAAACCCACAGCAGTGTTGGTGTTATGCCTTCAGCTCACCTTGAACTACCCCTTCATTGAAGCTAAATTAAGAGAAAAAACAGTTTTTCCAGAGGAAATGATGCAGCATATTCTCATCAAGTTTGTAGATGATTGCAAAATGAGGAGACCAGTCAATATGCTCACTGGACAAATATGTGTTGACTTCAGAGCTTCAACAGTAATAAACTGCACAGGAAAATATGCAGAATAACTAGATGTAGAATAAATACTAATTTATTTTCAGAAGGTCACATTACAAGAACATTATTAGGGTGACAAAAAAAGCATTTGAAAGTTAGGTGAAACCATAACAAAGTCAACCTCTGGCAGTTTAAGTCAACCTCCCAATGCAGGGACAATTGCAACACTGGCTTTAAGGACATGATCACGCCTGTTATTTTTATTTTAGCTGTCAGGTTAACACACCAGTGCTGTGAATGAAAACAGGACTAGTCCCTTCAAATATATACCATGATATAGGTTTTGCAGCTCATTTAAATTGTCTTTCTTTCCTGCAGAAAAGAAAAGATGCCAGAAGTGACACTGAGGAAAGTGACAGCAGTGAAGCAGAGGATCTGGCAAAGAACAAAGAGTAATGCAGGTGTCGTTGCAGAACACCAAGAGCTGGGCAGACTCTTAAAAGCAGGGCGGCTGAATAGGACCTGGAGGGAGAGGCCAGACAGGCTCACAGATGGCTTCACAGTAGTCTGCCTGAGGCATCATCCAATGTCTAGATGGAAGTTAATTTCATCGTAGCGTTTACACGCAGTTAAGTCACTTTAGGAAATGTTTTCTTCACTTCTCCTGTTGGGACCATTCTTTTACTACTACTCTATGATCATTTATCCAGGGGAAAAAAGGTCTACCAGCCAAAGTCTCACTGTAAACAGGAAAGGGGTTGAACAAGCTGCTGAAGTTATGACACTTAACTGTGGTTATCTCAAAACCTTCCCAAAGGTTCATGAGATAATAAATTACAACTGCTGAAGATTTAACTGACTTGCAATTTCAGAAGATACTGGCAGCCATTGCCAGCCACCTCATGAAAGAACTTGCATGTGAAAGACACTAGCTTAAGCAGCAAGTAAGTTTTCAGTTGTATCGTATAAAATGGTCAGGCTTTGGAGAAGGATAAACTATTTCTGCAAATAAGGCCTGGCCAACCGATACAAGCTGTGTTTGCTGTATGAATTACACAAAATAGCTCATGTGTCTAAAAGATTGTGCTAACTGAACGTCTACTCAGGGAGAAGGCTCCTAAAATCGAAAGCAACAGAAACTCTTCAAAATGCACACTTTTCCACCAAAAATTATAAGTTAGTCTAAATGGAAACTTTCCATAGGCATGTATCCATTTTGCTGAGGTTTCATTTTCAAAATTGGAAAATGAGTGTTACAATACTAACATTTTAATGGGATAATTTAGGGGTTGGATGACTTTTCACCTTGTAACACATTGTATCATCTGATGTGATTTTCAGAATTTATAGTAGAATATAAAATTTAAAGTCAATGTAAAAATTAATTATACCTAAACCAAAGAGTCTGTTTTACCTAGATTTTGCATGATGCAGAAGTTTTTTAGAATATCAGATCTTATGTTGGTAGGAAAATCTTCTTAGAAACTTGCTGGGGGTCTGACATCACTGCTAACTCAAAGGCTCAGAAAATGCAAAGGACAGATAAATCTACGTGTATATATATATGTTCATAAACAATATACAGAAACCTGCAAACACTGTCTTTAAAACATGTTTTTTACTCAGGCTTTGAGTGTGCTTCCAAGGGTCTAACACGTTTTACACAAATACTAGGGGAAACTCTTTCTGAGAAATGCAAAGAGGTGGAGAATGAAGGGTGGTGTAACTAGAATACACTGCTGTGAAGAACCATGGTCCATCTCCCACATCTGACCTATACAAGGCAAAATATAAATAAAGTCAGGAAACATGTGCGAGAGAAAGGCAGAAGGAACTGAGCCAGCATTCCCTTGAAGGATTTTGACATTCAGATCTGCAGGAAGCAATGCTGAAAGGCAGCCAGCCACCTATCTCTGTGATACACTGGCCTTGAGAAGGATGTCGCCTAGCCCTGACTAGCTGTGCTTTGCTGGGAGTGCAAGACCCTTCATTAGAATACCTGGTATAAGGGTTTGCCCAGGAATTATTTCACCCTGTCCATCAAGGATGATGCTTTCTTTTAAAGCCCCAAATAATACACGAGAATCTCAGCTTTTAAAAGATTTATATAGCCTCCAAGGGCACAAGAGTACCACTGGCCATCAGACTCAAAGAACAGGCCCAGCCTTTCATTGCTGCCAGCCTCATCACGGGGGAAACAACAACTCTGCTCTCAGCTCATGGAGCTGGCAATGCCACAGCCTGGCTGAAGGCTGATAGATGGACTAGAGCCAAGGAGTGGAAGCCAGGCTGGATTGAGGGCTCCACATTTGCAGGCCTGGATAGAGTAGCTCCTGCCATCCTGACACAGTTCTCACAGTGGTAGGATTGCTTTTAACCAACACCTCTCAGTTTTTAAGGCCTCTCCCATTCTCCAGAGATGATAATCATTCATATCAGGAACTCTCTTAAGTACATTTTCCTTTCAATGTTGCTGCGTCACATCAAAGAACAGACGCTGCTAGCATAGATGACAGTAATGCTTGTAGTGCAACCTCCCAGGTTGGTGCTGTTGCACTCTCCCCTTCTCGTCCAGTCAGGCAGACTTGTGTGGCAGCCATTCTCTCAGCTGCTCCATCCTTAGGAGCCCTGAGCGCCCTTGGAGATCTATCCCCTACTGCTGTGCTAAGTCCGTCAAACCCTCTTCGTCATATGCAGTCTTTAATTAAGGCCACATGCAGGTCCCTGCTCCTTGCACCCTCATTTCAGTGCTTTGGGATGGGGATTTTTATTCTGGGTCTGTACAGCAATGAACCCAAAGGGGACTAAGGAAACTGAAGCAAGACTCTTAAACGCCCCAGTTTGCAAATGGTTACCATCGCATACCTGAATGCATAAATCCAGAATAGCCTCCCTCCTTCTGTGGTGCTCTCCAGCCTGGAATAAAGGTAATTTTAGCCATAATTACATAACCTGGGAAACTTGCTTATTTCAGGCTAAAATGATACTGATACTGGGTATGGCTTGACTGCAGTGGTTGTTTGATTTTTTTTTTTTTATTTTGCTGTCCTACAGCACTAAGAGCTCATACATCCTACTGAAGATTCCCTTGACACACATTTATTATTTTACTCCTACAATATTTTCTAACACTGATTGTCCTGGTTCCGGCTGGGACAGAGTTAACTTTCTTCCCAGTAGCTGGGGGGGTGTGCTGTGTTTTGGGTTTGGTATAATAGGAGCGTTGATGGCCCATTGATGTTTTGGGTGTTGCTGGGTGTTGCTTGCACYGGGCACTTTTCGGCCTCCCATGCCCTGCCAGGTGCATGGGAAGCTGGCGGGGGGAGCABAGCCRGGRTGGTTGACCCAGCTGGCCAATGGGGTATTCCATACCATGTAATATCATGCTCAGTATAAAAACTAAGGTGGGGGGGTGGGGGGGTGCTCTGGGTCCCAGGATGGGCTCTCACATTTCAGGCACACATCTGTTTGGCGGGTGGTGAGCAGTTGCATTGTGCATCGCCTGCTTTGTATATTCTATTGTTGTTGTTATCACTGTTATTATTACTGTTTTACTTTGTTTTATTTCAGTTATTAAACTGTTTTTATCTCAACCCACGAGTTTTCCTACTCGTGTCCTCCCGATTCTCTCCCCCATCCCACCAGAGGTGGAGGGTGAGCGAGTGGCTGTGTGGTGTTTAGGTGCTGGCCAGGGTTAAACCACAACACTGATGCAATGACCTTCCTGTCTCTCCCAGCTGTTCAAAGGACAGAGCCACAGAGGTTAAAGGTCAGAGCAGCCCTTTATTCAACATCAACCCTGAGGAGTTTATGAACCATAACAACGCTGACCACTATTTCCAATAATGACCTGCAACCTTTGTGTAGACACAAAGGTTTCACTGGCTTTTGCTTCAAGTTCATTTGCCAGGTAAAAAAAAAGACAAAGTTACCAAGGAACACATCTATTTTCAATTTTAAAAATTTCACAGATCAAACTTGATGCAATCTAACTCCCATCAGCTGTAAAGCACATGACTTTTTCTTTTTGGTTATGCTGGATCAGGCATCGCTTATGCCCATGTATCAAATCTTCGCACAGAGACACACCCATGAATAGGAAGGGGACAAGGGAGTTTGTTTTCTATGACCTGGCACATATCAATGTAGGGATCAAAGAGGACTACAACGGGGAGGGCACTGTTCCCCTTCCTCTGTCCAAGGAGATAAATTCGTCCATTCACAGTGCTGCATCCCATGAAGAACTTCTGGGTCAAGCATTCCTCATCCACCTGGGTCCATTCATCTGTCTCCACATCAAATCGAAAAGCTCCCCCTCCTATGGTGTACAGAGCACCATTCAGTGATGTAATGCACAGGTCATACCTAGGAGGGAAGAAACCCTTGATCAGAATCAATAGAAAGATCTGGCCCCTGAAATATTCAGTGCGACTTGGTCCTCATATCAAGAGTCCCATTTAAACAGAGAATCACAGAAGTGTTGGTGGGAGAGGACTTCTGGATTTCTCCAGTCCAACCTCTTCTTGGAGCAGGACCAACACTAGAACCTTTCTTCTCCTGCCAGGTCCCAGAAAATTATTTCTTACCTTGGAAGCGGGGAGAATGAGATGACATCCCAGCTGTCTGTCTCTGTGTTCAGCCTTTGCACTCCATCATATACATGTCCATTTTCATCCAGGCCACAGACCACATAGATCCTGGTTCCCACACTGACCGCATCTCCTCTCTCCACAGGTTGAGCCATAGGACTCATGCTTTCCCACTCAGACTCCATCAAAGCCATGCGCTCCACTGCTGGGATTATCCCTTCATCTGTGCTCCCTCCAAGTACATAGAGGTAGAGCCCTGCTCCTACTGCACAGTGGCTATTGCGGGACTTCTTCATGGCAGGCCCTTCCAGCCAGCTATTGTCCAAGCAATTGTAGATAAGCACCCAATCCACACTATACCACACAAACTCATCCCGGAAATATCCTCCTGTCACAAAAAGGAAGCTCCCTGGAAAGACAGCAGAGAAAAGTATCAGTTACATGAAGGCTGMAAATTGCTCCCGAGAACTAGGGTTCTCATTTCTCCCTGGGCTGTACCGATGAGGTGCAAGATGAGCAGAGAAAATTACTGCTCTTAGTATCAGTTTGCAGTATTTGATTCCTCATCTGCACAGATACGCTGGGCCTACAGGATGCAGTAAGTCCTTCCAAGTCTGCTCCCACTCTTGAACAGAATCATAGAAACACTGGTTGGAAAGAATCTCTGGAGATCTCATGTCCAAACTCCCACTTGAAATGGGACTATCACCCACACTAAATAAGGGAAGCCATGGTATTGAGCTGTCTTGAAAGTCTCCAAGCATGAAGATTTCACAACATCCATGGGTAAGTTTGACTTAACGGCAACTATAAATCAGAAGTCACCATCTGTCAAAACCACCATGAAAGAGAAGGCCAAAAAAAAAAATGCTGCTTAAAGTGAAGTCATTAGACTCACTCCAGATAAAGCTGATGTAAGGAGTTCAATAGTTTCTGCTATATGAAAATAAATATTCAGCCTTGTCTAACATTCTCCCAGGACTAAAGAAAACAACACCATTCTTTGAACAAATATGAACACAAATATGAATGAGGTTTTAGCAACACTGAACAACACAGTTTTGCAGGAGAAGCAGCTGAACTCCCTGCATTTGGGTCTCTAAGCCTCAACTTCTGTTTGCATTTGCTGAGACCCACTTCTCTAAGTTACCTACTGCTGCCATTGCATATTGGGTGAGGTTCCTGCGCTGCAGTGGAGAACAAGCCTGCCAGGTCCCTGTTTTAGGTTGAAAGAGAAATAATTCTTGCTGTTCCTTGTCATGCTTTCCTCCCAGGACATATAAGGTGTCATAGCTCCGACCAGCGTAAGGACACAGTTCCATGTTTTGCCAGCTGGGTGGAGGACAGCTGTCTAACTTCTTTATTAATCTGGAAAAGGTATCTGTCTCTCCAGGGCACTTGCTGCGTTTCACCAATATATCGAGGAATGACAAACTCAGAAGAGTGACCCTGACTTTGCCCACCAAATCCAGAAAGTCTTCCTCTCTCGTTGCTGGGTCCTCCATTATCCACCTCATAATACTGTCAAAAACCACATCTTCTCGTGGAACAAAGAGGTCATCACTTTTTAGGATCTGCATCAGCATTTCTTTGGGTAGTGCCTTAAATTCTTCCTGGCACATCACATCCCCCCAGTGAGTAAGGGCCACATTCATAGCAGTCGCATACAGCTCTATAAAGGCAAATTGCCGCGAGTAGGTCATCAGGCCCAGGCAGTTGGAAACATGCAGCTGTCTCTCCAGAAATTTCTCACACAACAGTTTCACTCTGTCAAACTGAAAAAAATCAGCTGTTTCCAGTAAGCTGGTCACATTTTCTTGACCTATAAGCACTTGGGCTGTGCGAGTGAACTCAAGTAGCGCCTGAAAAGGCACTGCATCAATCCCTCTGATCACTATGTGGTGTTCAGAGCTCTCTCTTGCCCCACCAAAAAACATGGCTTCAAAATAACGACTGTGTACTGAAAGTGCCCTGCGGCTGACCTGAAAGAGTCTCTCTCCAACCTCAAGAATTGTGTCTGCAATCATTTCTGTCTGAGGTCCCAGCTCCTCTGGTTCTTGTGCAGGCTCCATGCTTGTTGACTGCCAGGCAGTTAAAATTAACTCAGCCCTTATGCAGCCTTTACTCATGTGAGGTCTCTGGAAACATTATCCCCCTAGCTAGGATAAATACAGGATAAACCAATCTTGTCCTAAAAATAGAATATGTTTTCTACCCTCCTGCTTTGCTCTTCAGTCTTTCCTGCTGCTTTCAGAGCAGCAATAGCAGGAGAGCTGTATAACCAAAAAAATGCAGATTTAATTGGCATCTACCTTAGCCAGGTAAGACCACAGTGAATCAGGGGAACTGCTAGCCAGGCAAAGATCCTGGACTATGAGGAGGAAAGAGGAGAAACAACCAAAACCTTCCTAAGCACTGACTAAATATCAAGAAGTTGTAGAAGAACATTGAACCCATTTGGAAAAAAGTACCCATTACAATACTTTTTGCTTCTGCAAATCAAAAACATAGGAAAGCTTGAGACTTGCTGGGAAAAAACACTGATTTCCCCAAACCCACATCCTTCATCAGTTCAAGTCTAATATCAAATTCCAGATTGCTTGCAGTATTTAGTGTATATTTAACTTTAGTAAGAGATGGGGGAAGGAATGAGCCCCCATTCAAACCCAGATGGCTGTCACATATTCGGTCATCCTCAATCTCAATGCACTAAATAAAATATAGTCATAGTACAAGCAACAGCTCACTGATTCCACACAGTGAATTTTTCCAAAGTGTTTAGACCAAGCTATTAAGTGGAGAGATTTGCACAGTGACCTTGAACTAGTGCCCCTTATCCCAAAGAGCCCATCCCAGCAAGATTCAGTCCCATTTCTCAGTGGAGTTCAGCAAGCAGAATAGTGCTACCTGGATCAAGAGCACCTTTTTTCCCCTGGAGGTTCCCTCCTGCGTTTCTGGAAGAGGCTTCTGCAAAACTGCTGTTACAAATGGTTTTATAAAGAGTGACATTTAGGAATGAATCCAATAGAAAAGCATATACACATTTAAAATTCAGCTATCATTTTCATATTCTTATTTTCAGGTACTTGACTCCCAAATATAACCCAGAAGTCTGCACTGCAGACAAGGACAGCCATGTACCTTGCAATGAAGACTGAGCAACCTATTGACTTAGCAGGAAATGCTGGAAACATGCCCCTCTCCAGAGTTTATGCACTTGACACATGACTTCAGGCAGATCTCTCTGTACCCCCTGCATCTAGAGCCTGGAATACACTCAAGAGAGTTTCAACAGGTCTGTTTCTGACGCTACACTCAGAAAACAAGAGAGTGCAGAGATGGTGCAGCATGTTATTGGTATCAACAACCAGCAATCTCTCCCACCTAAGGGACAGTTCAAGACTCTACTCAGGCTGATGGTGAGCAAATTCTGCTCCAAACACTCTAAATAAAGGAGTCTCTTTTGAATTGTGCAATTGCATGAAGAACAAGTTTTGTAGTGTTAGAAAAAAATTATGTTGGAAGGAGCATGACTYTACAGACAGCTCTGTGAAGCACTTAAAGAATGAACCCCTAGGAGATTAAAATCCAGAAGCACTCAAGTTTACACAGGCAATATGCCACACAAGACAACTGGTCCCTAGTTTCATAGCCTCCTGGAAAAGTCAGATACACTGAACTGGAATTTATTTACTTCAAGTTCCCATCCATTTCAGAGCTGACCCAGGAAAGGCTATGAATGGGAGTGCGGTGCTGTTGCCAAAATGAACAGCCAATACAACCTGTCCTTAGCATGTTTTCTTGACAACTGCTAGGAACAAGACTGCTGCTGCCACCAAAACAATTTACTCTGCCACAGCCTCCTCACAAAGGGTCCTCAGAAAAAGCAGGTGGCAGAAGCAGGTTACATACAGCCTACGGGCACATATGCTCTACTAGACAGTCTTTAAAATGCCTAACAGAAATGCACGAGTCCTCAGAAAAGGGACCAGATGCTCTCAGTCATTTCTCATCGATTTCCTGTCTTAGAGTGGAGCACAGCTTCTGATCTGGTCCCTCCTGATTTTGCTGTGTTTACACACCTCCCGAACAAATTTCATTTAGATTTACAGCTGTGGAGAACTGCAATGTCAGCTGTAGAGCACTTTTTCAGACTAAAAACCAGACATTTAGGAACAGATTAATTTGTATTTATTCACTCAAAACTCCTCAAATCTTTCTATTTCTGCAGTATAAAAGAAATAAAAATGTTTACTTACAAATCAAGTTATAACAAGCAGAACCACAAGTGGATAGTTACAATATAAAAATACGCAGTATTTCCAGACACTGCCTACAACTGAACATTAGGATCTTAAATATTCTTCCCCTAAAATTCCAAGTATTGAATAGATACTTCCGTAAGGTTCAGTTAGTCCAATCCTTCTGTAGAAATGTGGGAGCCTTCTGATACATGGATCACAGCCCACAAGATCTGGAACAAGTGCTAGAAAAGATCTTCTTAGCTACGTAGCTTGTACAGGTGATGACAAGGTGTTACACAAGGAAAGTAATTTTCCTGCATGCACTGGAGCAAGCAGGCAAAAGAGACTGAACTCAACAGCAGGAAGACTACAACACAATGCTTCCCAGCTGACTACTGACATCTAAGAGGAAGAAAAACATGTTCTAATGTATTGAGGCTTTAGATTAATTTAGATTAAATACATTTTTAATGTACTTAAAAATGTAAATAGTATAACCAATATTCAGGGCATTCTTTACTAATTTTATGTGATGGTTTCAAAACTCACAAGATCCATGACAATATATTCTCTCCTAATATATCATGTTCAGCTAATATGTCAGCTCTACACAATGTAGTTACACATTTATTGGGGGGAGGGGGGGGAAAAAATCAGAAATTACTTCTTACACACCATGCCCCATCCTCTCATCATTTATGAAAAACCACAAAAATAAAATTTGACCGTTCTTTCACACTAACAAATACACATTCAAACTCCTCCCCCAAAACAGGAAGCTTCTCACACAATGATAGTTTTGTCTGATGATTTGCACCCTTGAAGTCTTCAGAGACAATCCAAAGAAAGCATTAGCCATCTTGCTGCTGAATGAAAGGGTTTGGAATAGCTTCCATTCCATCTTGTGGACAAATAAGAACCACAGAAGTCCCTCTGCAGACCACAAGTCCCAGCTGACGTGTGTCTTCTGTTAATTTGTATTGATCATCTGGATCTGAAAAGCAGAGATCCACAGTTACAATGGCAACACAAGGAAAAGAAACCAAATTCCATCAACTTCAAAAGGCACAGACATACAGTTTTTTTCCAGGTGTCTCTGCGTTGTTTTATTGAACACATGGACTACAAAAGTGATGCAGCAGTAATATCTGCTGTCTTCAAGACATTACTGATTTACTAAATTTCAAAATAGCACATGCCACAGTAAGCAATAAAGAACTTCGCTTTGAACACATATCTTTTAAAGAATTCAAAGGCCCTTTCATTCATCTAACCAAAACCATACATACAAGTGATTAAAAAAGCTCGTGATCCCATTTCAAATGCCATTATAGACAAACATTTTGGGATCAACGCAAATCAGAAAAAGACCCTGACTTCAGAATGCACTAAGTACAGAATGCACTTGTCCATTCCCAGACCAAGCCAAACAAGGCTGTGGATGGGGAGAGCCAGACAAACACTTAACACAGCAATAGCCAATTCTACCCTCCTTGAGATGTCAATATATTCGATAAAAATGCACTACACTCATCTTTTAAAACTCCCTTCCTAAGAGCAAAATTAAAGCTTCAGGTGCTTCCTTGTAAGCAGGCAAGAGAATACTCTTCAAAAACGCTGTCCTATCATATGATAAATTTTGTTTCAGAGGGGAGAAAGGGAAATGGTAGTATTTATCCTTGGATGGGAAAAACAAACAAATAACAAGAAAAAACCCTACAGCTCTATTAGCTCTAAGACGCTATAGAAGGCTTTAGTTCCACAGAAATGCAAAGACTGCATTTACAGTAGAGTTTAAGACAGTAATATACTAGTTCTTGCTGAGATGCTTTTCCTGCTTTGAGCAAACTGGCAACCCTCCAGCAGTATAAACAAAGGCAAAGGCAATTGCCTTATCTGAAGAGAGACACACTACTTTATTCAAGATTTAGAGGACAATAGCGCCAAATGAGTTATAGAGGAACTCAAGCAAGGACCACCAAGAATGTTCTACCACAGGGAACGTGCTTAATCTAACTTCTGTTACCTTATCCCTTTCTTTAGGACTTAGTTATCACAAACATGTCTCAGTTCAGATGATCTCAACTTGCAGTTTCTGGTTATTCACTCACAGAGCTGCAAGATTTCTGTTAAGAAAATTATT
This sequence comes from Phoebastria nigripes, assembly GCA_035582835.1. NCBI lineage: Eukaryota > Metazoa > Chordata > Aves > Procellariiformes > Diomedeidae > Phoebastria > Phoebastria nigripes. The sequence continues at coordinate 924,338 of JAYKAV010002628.1, read as the reverse complement.
CTTGGAGGGCGGGGCAGGGGGGAAGCTTTACACAGATATTACTTACCTCGCATATATTCAATGGTACCATCAAGCACAAGGTTCAGAAGAGGGTCAAATCCTTTCAAGACACCACTTGCTATTGAAGACCACACACAAAACAATGATTAGAGACCAAAACCAGGTATACAGTAACACAAGACTGCATGAAGGACACATTCAGTTCTCCAGCTCTGTTCCCTCCTTCAAGCAACACTATCAAGCAAATAAGACCAGAGATCTTAAACAGTGCCCTCTTTATCAAAGTGTAAATGCACCAGAACCCAGTTTGTGTTGTGCCAACTGAACTTACAGGTTTTTCAACCAATTCTTCAAAATGCTCTTCAAGACACTAACATTTTTGTTTCAGCCAATTTCAGGGGCATTTTAAGAATACTTCAGCAAGAACAAATCAATACAAGTCACACCACAAAAAAACAAAACCCAAAACTCAAAACCAAATAAATACCCTTAGCAAAGGGGTATGGCAAAAAAATGAGGGAAGACTGTAATATTTTGAATATATTTTATATATATTACATATTTTTCTCAGAAAACCATCTTCCAGGTGCCCTCCTGGAACACAATCTCTTTAGCATAAGCACTGCCTTCATAGGAATGCACTGCAGACAGACATGCAGTTTGTCCTAAAACAGAACATGATTCCACAAGACTGGTCACTAAATAAATCGTAAAACTACACAGAATGATCTCCCAGTTTGAAAAATACTTGTTGATTACCAGCATTACTATCATTGCTAACAGCCCAAATCAAAGAAGAGACTCTTACAGTCTCAGGTGTTATATGAAGATCATAAAGGAAGCTTGGTGTGAATTTTTTGAGAAGAAAATCTAAACCAACAGATTAGATGGAATTGTCAGCTGCCCAAACACTACAAAAAAAACCCCAAAACCCACATTTATCAGTAAGGAGTCCAAGTAACTTCCAAAACATCGTAAGCATCAGGTCCCAGTGGAGTTTTGAAAGAAGTTTTTAAAAGCAAACAGAGTTGCTTTAGCAAAAGCATCAGCTGAGCATCTCCCACGCAGCATGCTGTTAACTTTCAGACAAACAAGTGGTCTGCAGGTGGCACTACCAGCTGCATCGGGATGGATAGCTATAGATACGGCAAGGGAGCAAGTAAGGCAGGGAAACAACGAGGTAAGAGCCTCGAAAGTGATGAAAAGACATGGTGAAATATATTGAAACAATCTATAAACTCCAAGCACATTTAGCATGTTAAGAGATGAAAGGGATGACAAGTGTATTAATTGTAACACCCATAAATGTTTCTTTGCTGCTTTAAGTGCACCCTTGCAATGTGAAAAAACAGCCAAAAGAAACAAGACAGTTGAAGACAACTAATAAAAGATGAAAGAAAGGTGCACGGATGAAACATAAAGTTGCAGCCAGGGGATTAATGGAAAACTTAAAGGAGATAAGCTTCACACCGGTAACAGCAAACAGTAACAAATAAAAGCACCCGCTACTCATCGTCTTTCCTTGAAAGAAAGCAACGTGACCACACAGGAGACAAAAGCCGACAAGCAAAGAGCGAGGAAAAACGCCAAAATGCAAAGTAAGCTTCATGCTGCAGAGGCACATGCCTCATCCCCGTCCCGGGGCCGAGCGCTGGCTCACCTTCTCTCCCACCTTGGAATTTCACTCGGATTGTTTTGTCGATGTATTTGGAGAGGTCCAAAATACTCTCCTTCTTCTTCTTCTCCTTATCCTAAAGGAGAGGAGCAAAGGCAATCTGAATTAAAAAGAACCCTCCCCTGCCCCGCCCTCCCCCCCGGTAACATATATATTCCATAACACTTCTTTTTATAACGCTGTTTGTAATACGGCTACGGAAACCGCGCTAAGGCACAGCTCCACGCGAAGGAAGAGCAAGAGGACAGAGCTGACTGGAACAGCGGCGGGCTGGCACCACGGAACGGGCGAGCCCGGCAGCACCGCCACGGCGGCCATAAAACCCCCCGGGGCCGGGCCGGGCCCGCCCCTGGGTGACCACGGTCAGCGGGAGACAGTCCGGGCCACGATCGCCGCCTCACAGGAAGCCGCGCGCCCGCGGAAGCCCCACTCCTCACCGCCATCTTGCTTGCACCACCTCCGCCGACGCTCGCCATTTCATTCGCCGCTGCCAGAAGTGACGTTATCCCTCGGTGAAGCCCATTAGCGGCTCACGAGCGCAGGGCGGGACTTCCGGGGCGGGTTGCTGGGTTACCCGGTGCGGAAGGGCCCGACCCGGCCTGGTCGGAAACAAAGCAGGCGGCGGTGTAGCGGGCCCGGTATGGCGGCGCGGCGGGCCCGGCTCCGCGTATGGCTGCTCCTGCATTTTCTGCCGCAGGTGAGTGGCTGCGCCGGCCCTGGGAGCTCCTTGGGCCCCACGCCTGGGGCGGGGAGCCCTGCTGGGATGGGGGGCCGCAACCGGGCAGAGTGCGATCACAGGCAAAGCTGGGCGCTTGGCTCGACGCTGGTCCCAGGGCCCTGGCGGGGCCTATGGTGCTGGTGGCCTCGCTTGCTCGGACGGTGTTTCTCGGTCTGAGAGTTGCCTTTCGTGGCTAGTAACGGTGCAGAGCAGAGCCAGGGCTGCCCGGCAGCAGCAGGAGGGTGCCGCAGCCCTCCGTAGCGGGAGGGGGGCCGCCTGCAGGGTGTTAATGACCAAGTTGCGTCCTGCTTTTACAGGAGGAAAGAAGACAGCTTTCCTCGTACGACATCGCTCGTACCCCGGGCTGCGCCCCCACGTCTGTGTTGTGTGTGTCCTCCGCGATTTAGCAGTATTTTTATATATGTATATTTGGGTTTGTTTGGGTTTTTTTCTTCTTYTTCTTTCCGTGGTTAACAGCGTATTCCTCATAGTTCTTAAAACGTCGGGTCCCTGTTGCGCCAGCAGCCTTCTCCAGGCAGTCCTTCGGGAAGGGTGCACAGGCCAGCAGCTGGGGTTGCGGCTGGGATCCTTGCAGCAGAGCCAGCTCTTGGCTTTGGGTTCATCCCGACTGACAAACTCACTCTGAGAAAGCAGCCAGCAGAAAAGAAAGGGGATTTCTGCTGAACCTGACCCCATAGCCTGTCTTGAGTCTTGCATTCTCATTACTTACAATACTAATAAGTTTTGCGGGATAAATTTTTAAGGGTGTGACAAACTAGGCATGTAATCCTGATACAGGAGAGGGTGGATTTTAGCTACTGCACTGCATGGTACGTAGCTTTTGTATTTTAAATTCACGTGTTTTGTGTTCTGAAAATGTTGAAGTGTCATTTAAAGTTCTTAACTGTTTATTAGGTAATTTGGAGGGTAGAATGTCTTCTTGAGTATTACTGGTGTAACATCTTAACACAAGAGTCTAATTTTTACCTCTTCCATACCTGTCTCCTTACTGATTTCTTGCCAATGATCTTTAGTTACAGAATGGTCTGGTTGCCAGTTAACTTCTTTTTTATTTCTGCATAATCCCCTTTTTTGTTTTCCTCCGTCATCTTTTCCTGCATCATCCCTTCCTTATTCCCCACATGCCCTGTGCATTTTGGCATTTCTATTAATGCTGCAAGTGCTAGTGCCAGCGTAGGCCCCACAAATTAATAAGGTGTAAGAATGGGTCAAGGACTGGCATGGAGTCAGTTTGATCCATTAGTTTGGAAAAGATGAGCACATCACAGTGTGGAAGGACAGCAGGTGAGATAGTCCACTGGTGGATACTTGGAGATCTTGACTTCAGCTCCATGCATTGCAGCATACTTCCTTTCTGTAAGCAAGTAATTTAGTATGTTTGCGCAGTGGAATAGTGTTAACATGCTTGAGCAAGCTTTGAACAGGCTGGCCAGAGTGCTGAAACAGTCCTGCTGCAGCAGCAAAAAGTGAATTTACTGTACGTTGCTAATATGTTTCTGTTAGCCAAGTTGGTTCATTTAAAATTTGAATACCTCATRTTTTGCTATACTTCTACATCTTTTGTACTTGTACTTGTTGGTATGGCTTTAGGTAGTACATCATCCTCAGCTTGAGGCAGAGAGGAGTGCTCTGATGCGTTTGTACTACCGTGATATGCCAGTGACATATGGATGGGGTTATTCTGGGGGACAAAGCTGACAACTCTCACAATGAGCTGTTGTGTGCATTTGCTGTGCACCAGCTGTACTCATTATCAATGGCTTACTCTTGTCTTAGTGCTGTTGGGCATATTTGGAATATATCTTTGTCTCCCTCCTTGAGATAGGGTAATAGGATTTTTTTTTTTCTTCCCCTGGGGCAGGGGGAGGTAGTGTCCACATTTGCTTCTAAACTCTCATTTGTATAGGAAGAGGGAACAGCTTGGCTAGTGAAGCATGGGTCTCTCAAATCTGGGTCCTCATCTGGGAACACCTGAAGAGGGGTGTGATCTTATAGATTCAGGTACAATCTGCACTTAGATCTTCCTTTGGTATCCGAGTCCTCACTTTTCATTTAACTTCCCTCTCATTCTAACCATTCCTTCATGTCACTGCTGCCTCTCAGTTGTCCTGTAACAATGGCAGATATACATGAGCCTTTGACTAATGAAGAATATAGTAACATGATTTCCCACTGACTGGAAAAGGAGAAACATAACCCCCATTTTTAAAAAGGGAAAAAAGGAAGACACGGGGAACTACAGGCCAGTCAGCCTCACCTCTGTGCCTGGGAAGATCTTGGAACAGATCCTCCTGGAAGCTATGCTAAGGCACATGGAGGACAGGGAGGTGATTCGAGACAGCCAGCATGGCTTCACCAAGGGCAAGTCCTGCCTGACCAACCTAGTGGCCTTCTACAATGGAGTGACTACACTGTGGACATGGGAAGGGCTATAGACGTTGTCTATCTGTAAGGCCTTTGACACAGTCCCCCACAACATCCTTCTCTCTAAACTGGAGAGGTATGGATTTGACGGCTGGACTGTCCGGTGGGTGAGGAATTGGTTAGATGGTTGCATGCAGAGGGTAGTGGTCAACGGCTCAATGTCCAGATGGAGATCAGTGACGAGTGGCGTCCCACCGGGGTCTGTATTGGGACTGGTACTSTTTAATATCTTCATCAATGACATAGACGGTGGGATCGAGTGCACSCTCAGCAAGTTTGCAGATGACACCAAGCTGAGTGGTGCAGTCGACACGCCTGAGGGACAGGACGCCATCCAGAGGGACCTGGACAAGCTGGAGAAGTGGGCCCGTGTGAACCTCATGAGGTTCAACAAGGCCAAGTGCAAGGTCCTGCACCTGGGTCGGGGCAACCCCCGGTATCAATACAGGCTGGGGGATGAAGGGATTGAGAGCAGCCCTGCCGAGAAGGACTTGGGGGTACTGGTGGATGAAAAGCTGGACATGAGCCAGCAATGTGCGCCCGCAGCCCAGAATGCCAACCGTATCCTGGGCTGCATCAAAAGAAGCGTGGCCAGCGGGTTGAGGGAGGTGATTCTGCCCCTCTACTCTGCTCTGGTGAGACCCCACCTGCAGTACTGCATCCAGCTCTGGAGCCCTCAGCACAAGAARGMCATGGACCTGTTGGAGTGGGTCCAGAGGAGGGCCACGAAAGTGGTCAGGGGGATGGAATGCCTTTTCTATGAAGACAGGCTGAGAGAGTTGGGGTTATTCAGCCTGAAGAAGAGAAGGCTTCGGGGAGCCCTTATTGTAGCCTATCAGTACTTAAAGGGGGTTTATAAAAAAGATGGCGACAAACTTTTTAGCAGGGGCTGTTGCGACAGGGCAAGGGGGAATGATTTTAAACTAAAAGAGGGTAGATTTAGACTAGATATAAGGAAGAAATTTTTTATGCTGAGGGTGGTAAAACACTGGCACAGGTTGCCCAGAGAGGTGGTAGATGCCCCATCCCTGGAAACATTCAAGGTCAGGTTGGACGGGGCTCTGAGCAACCTGATCTAGTTGAAGATGTCCCTGCCCACGGCAGGGGGGTTGGACTAGATGGCCTTTAAAGGTCCCTTCCAACCCAAACTATTCTATGATTCTATGATTTTATGATCTGCAGTGAGCGTGTTGGATGTAGCTTTCAGCAGAATATTGAATTGAGGTGATGGTTTCTGTATTTAAAATCAGAGCACGCTGGTGTAGGTCCAAAGAGTTGAAGGACTGTCTGAAATTCTGTATTAAGATGGTAGTTGACAATTTAGTCTCATGGAATTGTTTCATTGTGAATATGAAACTCTCCATTGTACAGTGCTTGTTGAAGGAATGTTTTCTTTGTGTGCAAATTTACTGTCTGCTATTGATGGTCTCCAAATTGATCAGTGCAGTTCATGGGGAAAGAACGCACCCCAGCTCTTGGGAACTGCGCTATGTGTCTTGCATGATATGTACTGTAAGAGTAGGCATAGTTCGTTCATTCCTTCTTCAAGGAACACAGCTCCTAGTGTCTGTTAAATCTCTCTGAAATTCAGGTGACCAAATCAGCTGATAGAGCTAATGAAAGTGGAAAAAGCATATGGGGCATCCAGGTGAGTTTGGGGACAGAGGCAGGGAGGAACAAACAAGAATGAGCCACTAGGTTGGCTCAGTCACATTGCAGTTTCTTGAAATATGGGTGAGCTGAATTCATCCTCTCTACCTTCATCCATCATCTAACTTGCAAGCCCCAGTGCTTGTCTCTGTGCTGCGTTAATTCACCAACATGACAAAAAAAACTTAACTCAGAAAAAAAACTGGGGAGTGTTCTGCTCTTTTAATGCATTAAATAAACCATGGAAGGGTCTGATGAGGTTCAGAGCAAACAAGTGTGCTCTTCTAATGCCACAAACAATTAGATTGGCTCAGTTGCCTGTTAAGTTGCGCCCTCAGACTTTATGCTTCTGTTGTGTGAAAACCTTTTCCTTGTTTTGCAGCTTTATGTAAAACACTTCACTTTATGTTAATTATGCAACAATCTTCATAAAGCTATGATTCTAGTGGATTTCCAGCTTTGCAGAGGTCTTGCTTATGATATGGCACTGTTGTTGAATATGGATGCCTGATTGGTAACAATGTTTAAATACAAATACTCTCTCCTTATTCATATAGGGAAAATAGGTAATTCCCTACTTAACTGGGAGAAGTTACTTCTGCTGTTTGAGGATAGGAAGCCCATTCCTGTTGAAGCTTGTTGTAGTGCTTTCTAAATCATATGTACTATAAGAAGTAAGTATTGTAAAACACCTTGTTGTCACAACAGCTGTTGTTTTTCTGTCAGTGTTTGAAAAAGGCCAGGCTTGATATCCAAACACTTGGAAAAGAGTCCTTGGGGTTTGTAGGAACATTGTATAGGATCTGCACAGGAGATTACATTTTCTCATGGGTTAATCTAGGATATGGAGTGATCTCTAGGAACTAAGAACCATCATAAATGTTGCTACCATCCCAGTGCATCAGCTGCACTGCTTTGAACTTAGTTTTGTTGTCTGATACCTAGTGACATAAAAAAACCAAAACTGGAAGCATCAAAGCCCTGTAGTACTGAAACAAGAAACTCTGATGCCTATGGCTCTGCTTAGGTGGGAGGATAAGAACAAACTTGTAGTGGCTGTTAACAGACTTCAGAACTATGCTTTGATGCTAAGTGATAATTGCTTTGTAAAAATGTCTGTTAATCCACATTCTTCACGGACTCCATTCTCCACGGACTTTCTAAAACTCTGTACGCCCTCTTCTGCTTTTAGCCCTGCTCATATTCCCTTTAATTCCTCTCATCCTTGATTTTTACTTGGCTTTTGGCACACAAAAACACATAGCTTCTAAATGTTTTGAGCACTTCACATTAGGAACCTTTTACTCTCATAATATTTAACATACATTAAGTTGCTCAGAAAGCATAATTGTGTATTACTGTCTTCAGTGTGCCATTTGGGGATTATTACTGAGTTCCAGTAATGGTTATCTAAATGGAAATGTAGCAACACACCCTACACTTACTCTCTTTTAAAGATGTGTAACTTATATCGTATAAACGTAAAAAATTTTAACTGTACAGGTTGATTGTTTCTCAAATGCATAAAGCTGTTCAATTACAGGTAGCTAGCTCCTGCAAAACTGCCTGAAGCTTTTGGAGGCAGTCGTACATGTAATATTCAAAACTGAGCTACTCGATGTTTTTTTTAAGCCCAGTCAGATCCTGTAACAATAAGCAGGAAACACTTTTGTTCTGGTCTTTTGTCTGTGTCTGTATTTGGGTCTCTGTGGCTTGTTACTCTTGAAAGTAGAATTCAAGATAATAATAATAATAATGGATTATTTTTCAATATTACTTCCTTTTGTTGAAAGGGTTTTAGGTGCTATGGTTGGATAGCTCAGATATGAGTTAAAAAGTCCACTGTGGCAAATAGCTGGAGTTTTTTGCTAAGCACATTTTTTCCTCACCACATACGCACAATAGTGTCTCCCTTCCTCCACAAATAGCTGTATCTTGTAAACTTGCACTTTGCTCAAGTGGCTTTAATCTGCACTGAAATAAACAGTGTAACCTGCCATGCCCAGCACACTTCAGGACAAATGTAATAGATTTTAGAGCACTTAGTGAACGTTAATGTTATAAAAAAGGAAAAAGTTGCTGCCTGAGTTATCAGAGACCAATTATATACAAAAGAGCTAAATATAAAAATCTCTACCTCCTGTATATTTTTAGGATGATGGTTTTTTACTGCTTTGCTGACATCTTGCAGTGGAATGGCATCATTTATCCTCCAGGCAGTGTGGACATAGTTTATGTTTAAAGGGCAATTTATTTCAAGTGTTCCAAAAAGCATCTTTTTACCCTGAGTGTCTCCTAGGGGTGCAGGGTAACTTCTGTGTAGTGGGGTTTGAAGTAAAGAGGGAGAAATGAGAATGATGAATTCTTTTAATGGATTTTTGAACAAACATGTTAAGACACAACTTTGCTGCTGCCTCCAGTCATCTTTAGCATCTTGTTTCTCAGCTGCTACCTGGAGAAACAAATGTGCAAGATGTGTTTGTAAGAGTGTAACTGTAAAATTATCAAATCATTAGTCTGTTTAGCTTATGAATGTTAGACTAGATGTTGTCAGATTAGTCTGTCACAACTTTCTGTCTAATTCAGTAGCAGCGATGGTTAGGGATATTACATTGTTTCTCTCCAGAACAAGGTTTCATCAGTTCTGGTAGGCACAAAGTGATTTGCTTGGGGAAAACTACATCTGAGCAATAGAGCAATTAATCATGTCTTCAGTCAATGACTTCAGTTTTGTTTGAGTGTTCGACAGGAGAAAGAGACAAGGAAGAATGGGAAGGGAGGAGTTGGGCCTGTGGGCAGAGGACAGTAGGACATGAAGAGGGATGGTAGAAAGATAAGATAGTTAGATAGGGGGGTTTTTTGGAGTTGGTTTTTTTTCTGAACCTGCTGCTGGTGGTGGTGGTGAGCTGATGGTCTCCGCTCATCCTGTGTCCCGGGGTCACTAATGAATGGGCAGCATTCCACCAGAAACAAAATGTGTGACTAGTTAAGGTGAGAGCCAGGTCAGTTATTGTACATGTTTCAGATAGTTTGTTTGTTTGTTTGTTTGTTTGTTTTAAAACAAATTTCAAAGTGCTAAGTGCTAGTGAGGATTATTGTGAGTTCTCAATTAAAATGCCAATACAATGGAGAAATTTCCCCTTACAATAAGAAGCAAATGCTCTTGGAACACAGAAATGATAATAGGAAGAATCCAGTTACATTAACAATGTTTGGTATTCCTAAGCACTGGATTCCCAAATCACTGGGCTAAAATAGTATTTTGAGAATGGTACATTTAATATGTGGTCAATTTTTTCCGACTATCTAATAGCTCATATGAAGCCAAGTACAGATGTAATTTGCATTTGCTCTCAGCATTGTCTTTTTATAGTCTATTTCCAGACAGCACTACTTAAACATTGAAGATGCTCTGTAAGAGGACTGTGAGGCTCTGAAGCAGTAATTAAAGATCAGCAAGACTCTCCTTCTTCAAAAAGAAGCATTGATCTGGATTTGTATAATTGAATTTAAAAAGAAAAAAGGAAAAAAAAAAAAACCAAACCAACACCCAAACCAAAAAACAACCCTCAAAAGTTAGTTTTTGTCCTGCTTTCTGGGTATTTCTTTTGTATCTGAACTTTTTTTATCTGAAGCATTTAAAGCTTCCTGCAGCAACTGTGCAATGGTCAGATCTTAATCTTAAATTGAATTCTTAATGTGGTGGTGTTCAAACCTGACCAGATGGGTCGCAGAATGCACGTGAGCAGGCTTGGTACCAAGGAGCTGATGTTCAGTATTTTGCATGAAGCAAAGAGTTCTTAAATTTTCACTTTTACAATTAGTGGAGATGGTGCCTGACACTACTCCCATGGCAGTGCCTGCAACCCCATTGTTGCTGCCCTGAAGAACATAGAAGTGTCCCATAGAACTTAATGGTGACTTGGCTGATGTTAAAATTAAATTCTGCATGCCTTCTCGTTCCAGCAAGGAAAAGACCCTAATTGTCAGAGAGTGAATCAACACGAGGTACCCATTTGCCACTTAGAAATGGGGGGAAGAAGGAAGGAGGATTTGTATCAGAGCCCTTAGACTGCAAGAACAGTAACAGTAGACATCATGATATACTTTGTGTTTCTTCAACAATTTCTGAGGGCAGGGACGATTTACAGTTATTTTTGTTCAGTTAATAAGAGAATGAAGTCACCACTAATTAAAGTTAAGTAAAACCACCACTAGTGGTAGGGAAGTTGCACATACTTCCACAGTTGCTTTGTTTGTCTTCCTGATTTCTGGTTGCCTGGGTAGATACCTACTAGGACTTGGTGTAGAAGCAGACAACTGCATCAACTCCACAAAAATATTTCCTTTTGCAGGTTCTATATATAGTCTTGTAGGCATTTTTGATCTGGCTTTTTGGGTGGAAGATGAGGAATATATATCTGGCACTCACAAAATTGTGTCACTATATGCAGGGAAGGGAAGGGGGGGAGGAAATATTTAAAAGAACAGAGCTCATCATGAAGAATAAGAAGATGGGTGAATAACTCTGTAATAAGGAAGTGTTTGCTAGTACCTGCTATAGCAGGGGGAAAAAACCAATTAAATTTAAGTAATTCTTGTGATGACCAGTCACCCTATGTAGCCCCTGGGTCTTTCAATTTTGCTGGAAAATGGCCTGATACAATCTGACGTAACCAAAATAATGAGGAAATTACTATGTTGGCTATATATTATTTTGCAGGGATGGGAAGCTGAAAATATTTGTGTTAAAAGGAGCACTTCTTGCAGTTAGATGTGGTTAGAACACTTAGCTGAATAAACAGAATACATACAGTGTATCACAATTGATAAGATGCCTTAAACTGGTGTATTTGCTGCATGTTACTATGTTTACTTTTCTCTGCAGTCCTTATTCTCTTTCTCCAAATTCCTATGGGATCTGGGTTCTGTTACTTCAGTTTCCTAGAGCTCTTCAGGAGAGTTGTGATGTTTCCATGATTAAGCCAACTAGGGTTATTCTTGCTACCATGGGTTGCTCCCAGTGCAGAGGCAGCTGCAGAAAAGGCTGATGTAGCTCCAACCTGAAGCCAGGCTGCATATCAACTGGAAATAGCTTATACCACAAGAATGCCGTGATTAGGTGAAGACTCAGGCTTTGTGTGGAGTGGTTTGCTTTGGTTTGCTTTGGTTTGCTTTGGTTTGCTTTGGTTTGCTTTGGTTTGCTTTGGTTGTTTTTAACCTTTTGAAGCTTTGAGGAATTCGTAATAGTTTTAAGAGAGCTTTGAGTGAAGAATGGTAGGCCAGGTTGTTATGTTTGAAACCCAGTTTGTGACTAGCTGTGCATGAGGTGCACACACAGCTTTGAGCATAGTGTTCCTAGTTCTTCAGCTCAGGACTGCAGCCTAGGCTGTACTTGGGTGTAGAGTTCAGATAGTCCTTCCGCTGCAACTCAGCTCTGTTCCAGAGGCTGAACGTCAAGTTAAAGGTGGCCAAAGCTCATGATTCATTATTCAAGTTAAGGGATTTTACCCATAAACAACTGGAGTGAAGCTGTCACGTTCTGCCTCTGACCTTGTTGTAGGTTAACCCTGGTAGGCAGCTAAGCACTACACAGCTGCTCGCTCACTTCCCTCCCACCCCCAGTGAGGCAGGGAAGAAGAAAGGAAAAGCCAGAAAACTTGTGGGTTGGGATAAAAATTGCTTAATAAGCAAAGGAGAAGTAGAAGAAAGAAAGAAAGAAAGAAAACAAAACAAAACAAGTGATGCAAAAGCAATCACTCACCACCTCCCACAGGTAGACCAATGCCCAGCCAGTTCCTGAGCAAAAGATGGCTAACCTCCTTAAAAACCCCCTCTTTTCACTTTTCGTTGCTGAGTATGACGTTATATGGCATGGACTGTCTCTTTGTTTAGTCATCTGCCTGGTTGCGTCCCCTCCCAACCTCTTGTGCACCCCCCAATCTATTCATGGCGAGGACAGAGTGAGAAACAGAGAAGACTTTGACACCGTGCAAACACTGTTCAGCAATAGCTAAAACATTAGTTACATTGGTCACAAATCTAAAACACAGCATACCAGCTGCTATGAAGAAAATTAACTCCATCCCAGCCAGACCCAGTACAGGCCTGTAATTATAACTCTTAGCTATGTAATCTTCACTACTTGTAGCAAATATTGTTGGAGTTTGACAGCAGTGACTGCTGGTCACTGAAGCAGTGAAAAGTATATGCAGTATGTAGTCTTGAGAATCCACATGTGCTACCTAGGACAGAAAAAGAGAGCCGATGATGCTGTGGGGTCATCAGACCTACAGCAAAGGTGTCCAAGGCTGAGTTTTGGAGTGATGTGAATCCAGAATTGATCATTACTTCAGGCTGTGCTTTCAGGAGTTGGTAGGGGCCTCTTATTCTAGCTCTCTTATCTGTTCTGCAGTAGTCCATCTTCTTTCTGTTGCTCTGGTTATATACATATATGCGCTGTTCTGGCTGTGGTGTTTGGGGTGGTTTTGTTTTGTTTTTTTTAAACACATCCAGTAACATTCAGTGACGTTTTGTTTGATTCTTTGACCAGTTGCTGTGTAGGAGGGAACCTGCCTAATGTATCTGAGTCTTTGTTTGAAGTATGATGGAAATAATAACAAATTCCACTGTACTAACTGCACAGATACTGAAACTTTGTAGAATCTTTTGTTTGTCTTTAAAATACAAAGCAGGCTAGTCAATAGCAAGTTATGCCCATCATTCTGCTATTTCATGTGACCCAAAATTCTTGTAGTGAAATTTTTGTTACATTTTCAGGTGTACTGTGAGTATGGGATGGTACATGTCCTTTCAGAGAAGGGGAGCAGCAAAGGAAAAGACTACTGTATCCTCTTCAACTCTCAGTGGGCCCATTTGCCACATGATCTGGGTAAAGCTGTAAGTACCTAGCCAAGCAATGACAGAAGAATGTATTCAAAAATGCCTTTGTTACAGGGAAACTTCTAATTTCTAACTTGGATTAGTAGAATTTGAAGAACTACTTTGTTTGCTCTACTTAGAAAATATTTTTATCTGTTAAGATTATCCTAGGCAGTGCTATGGATTCTTTTCCAAGCAGCATGCAGAGGTAATGACTATTTCTGGTTCAAAGCAAAAATCTTCCTTTTGCACAACATGATCAATTAAATGAAAATGGCACTTACCTGTGCTTGGAAAGGAGTTTTTGTATGTCAGTATGATACAAAAAGATACCACATGGCCTTGCTAATATACTGAACTGTGACCTTTAGTGCTTTCTCAGTGGTTCATAGTTCTGTCAAGTGTAAGAATAAGTAGTGACAAACTGTGTCAAGCTTTTGCTGCATTATCCAAAGCTGTATGAGCTGACAATTGAGTCAATTCTTCACTCCCTTCTGCGAGAAAAAGTTACTGTCACTGAATGATGAAGTCAGCAAATGCACTTTGAATGAGCTACTAATTGGGGAAGATGTGGAATAGTTGACTGATACTCTGTTCATTTTATTCATTATATTCCTTAATCTACCATTTGAGTGCTACACAGAATTATTAATGTTCCTTATCAATGTATAATCAAGTCTTAATTACCCATGGTGGGTTTATTGCAACTGCAGACTACTCCCTAGATACATAGGTAGCTCAGATGCTGCAGCTGCCTTTGCCTTGTGTAGACCCAGCTAATAAACTCTTGCACTTGACCTGACTCTGTTTAACGTGAAGTCAGCGCATGTACGTGCTGTATCCCTTTGCTTCAGTAGCAGAAGTAGGAATGCAGAAGTGCATGAACCTGGTTTGAGAGGCTTAGGGTCTCATTCGACTGGATCCAGGCAGACTTCCCATGGAGTCTCTAGCATTCTAGACTCTACGATTTGTGAGAGCCGGGGACTGTACTGTAGACATCTTGTTTCAACCAGTCTCATAAAAATTCACTGGAGACATATTTCAGTAGCTCTGCAGGAGCTAACGTAGTCCAGAACAGCTTGCACTGAACTGAAACTGAAGCGCTCAACAGGTTCTGACCTGCCTTCCACAGAGCACTTGGGTTGCCTATGCTATATCCCTTGCCTATCCCTGTTTCCTTCCTCAGCTCTCCCTGTGCCTTTCCCTTCTTTCACATTCTCCCTCCTTCTCTCCAATCCTCCAGCAGTACAATTTATTAACTGAGGCGATGCAGTGCACCGACCTGAGCTCACTCTGCATTTGTGTTGTGCTCTGATAGAGCTGATAAGCTTTCCTGAAACCTGGACAACCAGGAAGTGTGTGTAGAGACATTTTACTGTATCTAAAGTAGGAGCCAGGTTGGAGACAGCAGTTTKCTGAATAAGCTTGGAGCTACTAACAGCTTGACCCTTACCTTTCCCTCCTAAAACAGTAGAGTCAGTTATACGGGTATTTGGTATTGTAACACGTACCTGTGGATTTCTAATACAAAATGTTACATGTGTCAGCTTTTCAGGTTAAAACTTTGCCCTGACGCTTCTCAAACCTAACAGCTCAACTCCTAGCAAGAGTGGGGCTGTGACCTGCTTCTGTTAGCACAGCTCACACCAAGAATCAGTTGTTTGGTAGATAATTGCATTTTTCAGGTGACTTGCAAATAGAACTGGGCAAAGATGGTCGTCATTGTTTAGGTTTTGCAAGGAACAGTTTGTGCTAGTGTTATTTCTAAAACCTTGAAGCGTCTTTGGGCTGTTCCTGTGTAAACATACCAGAGTAGATGTCTTTGGGTCTGAGGAGGGCCAAAACTAAGGAATTGGGGCAGGCCTGCAACGTCTCTGAATTGCAAGCAGTGAGAGAAGCAGCTTAGAATCCAGTATCAAGGTGCTTAGGATCCAAAATCTCAGCTAACTGGATATGGTTGGTTTTGAAATGGAAGTTTATTTTTGTTGCCTGTGCTTTTGTACTTCACCCCAGCCTGTGTTTGTGTTTCTAGCTGTTCGTACCCTGCATCATCTCAGCCTGCCACTCTGTGCCACCCTAGCAATTATAACACTTTGCTGTACTCCTCCTACATCCTGGATGCGTGCATCAGAACAGCAACAGTGCTGAAGAAAACAAATGCAACTGCAGATCATAACCCAACTTTTATTACCAGCAGAATTCTGTACAATAAGGTGAAGCAACGCAGGACCCTACATAATAGAGAGGGCAGCACTGTTTCAGCTTTCAAGTTTCTCTGAGAATACTCTCACTCCATTACTCGAAAGTTCTAAATTACCCTTTAGAAACTCTGTGGTTTCTGCTCTTGACTGCTTTTATAATTTTATTTTATATATACCTATTTAACTAATTTATTTCTTTTCAGTCACTCTTGCAATTGCAGGATCAGACAGCATCTGTTTTGTGTTCTCCTTCTGATGTACCTGATGGGGGATTTAATAACCAAATCCCCATGGTGATGCGAGGGAATTGCACTTTTTATGAGAAAGTGAGGCTTGCTCAGATAAACGGAGCTCGTGGGCTGCTCATTGTTAGTAGAGAGAGACTGGTAAGTCTCTTTCTATCTTTCTATATTGCTGATACTCCTCTGATGTTAAATATTGTCTTGTTTTTAGTGCTCATTGCTGGTATTTGATGCTCCTCTTTAAAATAAATAATATATGTGTGTGTGTTTATGCGTGTACGTACATTGCGTAGCTATGTGTGGAGATAATACAGCTGAAGGAGGGATTAATGAAACAAGAGGAGGTACTCATTTAAGTAGGAAGAGTGCTGCATAGAGCCCATGTAACATTCAAGTCAATGGCTCAGAATTATCCTTATGAAATACTGGAATCAAAGAAGGAGGTTGGTTTCCTGACTCGTATTACTACCTTCAATGAGATCTAGAGCACAGTAAATCTAGTGCTTTAGATTCAGCTGGAGCATCACCAGTGTATGTTTTGTAAAATTAGTAGTTTTGAATACTGTAGTCAATACTAGAGGCACACATCAGTCATAAAACCATGACCCTGATGTGCAAAAGATACTGCTTGAAGTTTGTTTGCTGCATTTTGCTGTTACAGTCTTTAATGACTTATGTTTTATCGGAAACAGGCATACATTTTGACTTTGAATTTTTGCTATCATTATGTTCCTTTCTAGAATATTTTCCAAATTAACAGAATTTGCAACTTTAACCCTTTTGAAGTAGTAGAAGTATCTGCAGAAATGAATATATTCTTACCTGGTCTGAACTGTCTTTCAGGTTCCTCCTGGGGGTAACAGGAGTCAATATGAAGAAATTGATATTCCTGTGGCTCTGCTCAGCTATACTGATATGTTAGATATTGGCAAGGTAAACTCGATACTAAATACTCTGATTCATATTATCTCATTTAAGTCAGTCATTGCTCAACAGTATTTGAAGTCCATCTTAGGAGCTTTGAATCTGTAGAGAGTTGTACTCATGAAGATTGCATTATTATGTTTTGAAAAAAAAATGCAAATCTCTTGGGAGGTTTTTTCTCATCTTCAGAATAAAATCAAAATGGAGCCTGGTGCTGGAAATAAATATCACTAATAGTAGAGCCAATAGATTGCTCTTAAGTATTTATAATAAAGCTTGATTCTGAGGTTGCTTAGTGAAAACTAAATAACTGAACCTTTGCTAAGGTAGCTTTCTGGAAGTTCTTCATAACTTGTACTTACCTCCGCAGAGTTTCGGCAGCTCAGTGAAAGGTGCGATGTATGCACCAAATGAGCCTGTGCTAGACTATAACATGGTGATTATATTTGTCATGGCTGTGGGGACTGTTGCAATTGGAGGCTACTGGGCAGGAAGCAGAGATGTGAAAAAGTGAGTAACTGGAATGTAGTATGTCAGTTTTCTTGTGTTTTTCACAGAAAAAAAATACAAGGTATTTATCTAAAGATCACCTGGTAGCTCTGCTAATGAGGTTTGGAGACTGTCTACATAACCAGAATGGGAAAATGCTGATGTGACATTTGAAAGGCCCTGAGCCTTGTATTGGCTTTGTCACTGTATGAAATTATTAGAGTATAATTTGCATGTAGAGTATTTTAGTATTTCGCCTTGTCAAAAAGCCAAACATTTGAAAAGCTCGGAAGGAAAATTGGATAGTAATAGGCTTCCTTTTTGGGCTTTTGCAAAAATTCACCATAAAAATCTTTTGTAAAAAAATAATTTAAATTGTTTTTACTAGTATAGTGCAAAACAAACTGATTAGGTGGCTAACATACACTATGTTTATTGTGAATCTTTTATTGAAATTTTGTGGTTACTTTTTGCCAGTAAGTGGAGTTGGGGGGAGGAAGTCGTCTGTGCCATTTCTAACACTTATTTTATATACACAACCTGACTTTAGGATTTTTTCTGAAGTCAGCAAATTATTCTGTGGTAATTTTGAGACTTCTGTTGAGTTGTTAGTGAATGAAAAATAGTACTCTCGATAAACTAATGTGATTACTGTTTTATGCATTGTGTTATGTCTGATGTTCATACATCCATGTAAAATGTGGAGTTCCACTGACTTGAGTGGAAATCAGTGCAGGCATTGGTGTAGTGTCATGTTTTCCAACCCCATGTAGTTCTCGCTGAAGATTCAGTGCCCTTTTATATTTTGTTGCAGAAGGAGTGGACTGATTATAGCCATGTTACTCTTTCAGGCGGTACATGAAGCACAAACGTGATGATGGGGCAGACAAACATGATGATGAAACAGTTGATGTGACTCCAATAATGATCTGTGTATTTGTAGTGATGTGCTGCTCAATGCTGGTCCTCCTTTATTTCTTCTATGACCACTTAGGTACTTTTAAAGTTGTATTTGTATTGATACATCTCCAATATCACAAGGCTGCCATCATTTAAAGAACATGTTTACTGTGAAAATAATTATGAAACGCCTGTCTTCTGCCGTGTTTCTTCATCCTGATATGATTTAAAACCCTGTAAGAAAACCCAGAGTAGACTTCTATACCTACTTTTAGTGAGGTTGCATTAGGTGATCATAGAGCTTCTTTCAAACGTTAAAGCCTATTAAGTAGATACAGACTTAATGTCTTCTACCTTTTATTTTTGTCAAACATGTTCTCAAACCTATACTCATCTTTCTATTGTTGTTCAATTTGAAGTTAAGTTATGGGATCCAGGATCAATTTTTTTATCTTTATAAAGATGATAAGTTTCTACTGATCACTTATCAAACTGATTGACAAAAGAACATGAAAGCCTAATGCACTGGAATGTCCATCCTCATATTTCTGAGGAACTTATGAAAGATGCATCCCATCTGTATTAATTCATTTTGCTACTGAGTGATTTTAAGAGTTCCCTTATAACGCTCACGTGTACTCATAATGATAAGATAAGCACTTCACCATAAATTGCCTTTTAGGCTTATGATTTAATGACTTACTTTAAGAATATTAGCACAGAGGTTTTGATTTGTTGAAGTAGCTATTGCATAAAGTACACCTGAGTAAAATGAGCTAGAATTAGATACTTAAAGAGCATAAATCTAATCAACAATCATTTGAAGTCTCTGAATTTAACTTTCACTGGTGAAATGTAAGCCTTATTTCTCATTCAGGCTTTTTGATTGTTCTTTATTCAGCCGGGATATGAAAAAAAGCATCTCTTACCTTATCCTACTTGGACTTACTACTTTTTCTTTCTCAGTCTATGTTATCATAGGAATATTCTGCCTGGCTGCCTCAATTGGTCTTTACAGTTGTCTGTCTCCCTTTGTAAGAAGATTCCCCTTGGGAAAGTGTAGGTATGTGACAACTTCTAAATTTTTAATAGGCAAAATTAATTTTTTATAATTTTGGGTAGGTGTGGGATTTACAAGGTGTTTTCATACTTCAAAATGTTTATAAAGGAGGAGGGTAACTACATAGACAATTGTAGCTTTGGTGTGTTTCATTTTCAGAATCCCAGACAACAACTTGCCTTATTTTCACAAGCGTCCACAGGTCCGGATGTTGCTCTTGGCGGTATTTTGTATCTCTGTCAGCATAGTCTGGGGAATCTTCAGAAACGAAGATCAGTAAGTGTATATGTTAGTTTCTGTGCTAGAAATTGTAATATGCTTTATAGTATAAGTAACTGACATCCGTAGAAGCCTAAACTTATCCAGAATTTAGGAGTGACAGGAAAGAAACTAGAGACTTGGGCAGAAGTTCTTAGTTGTTGCTTATATACTTCATCTTTGTCTTGTTGGTTTAAGTTACAGAAAACTGTCTCTTGTTAAGCTTGAATTTCTCTGAGTCCCAGTCCATATTCTGATCTTTTTGGCTTAAGACAGCTTTTCAGAAGTGGTATGGAAAGTTGGACACAAGTTGTCTAACTTAGTTCTTCAGGTGATGGTCTGCATGTGCATTTGCTCAGAGAGGATAAGAGCTGTGAAGATTGTCAGATCTTTAGTTTCTCTCAACTGTCTGGTATGAGTAAATAATTCTGTGTCCAGTATTGCTGTGGTACCTAATTATAGCATGATGTTCTTACCACATTTGTTAAAGATTTCTTTTTTCTTTTTTCCTTTTTTTTTTTTTTTTTTTTTTTTTTTTACACCCCTTACCTCTCTCCCAGATGCCTCAGTTTCCTCATATATACATGATGTGTTCATCTTCTTGGTCCCTCTATCAGGGATTCTGTGTTGGATCTGAAATGCTGGCTTGTGTTTCTGCTGATGGTACCAAAGATGTCTTGCTTGTGCCTTGAATGCCTGTTATTGCCTTTGTGGGGACCATTTCCTGTGTTAAGGCCATGGATCATTCACTGATAGAACTCATAAATCCAGGAAGCATCAACTCTGAAACACCTTTTAGAGAAATAAGTGTCAGACTGAGGAGTAAAGAAGTACTATAGAGCTATTCCAGACTGGGATATTTAGGACTAGGAAATCCATTTTCTGCCTCAAAGCTGGAGTGGACCTGAGTGTCCCCCTGCACAAAGCTCCATCAGCAAGTGCTCAGGTATTGATCACAACAGCATAATCTCGCATCTGCATCTAGACCTTAGTGATTTTAGGGAAACCTTAGTGTTTCATATCTCTAATCCTACTTCTCAATTGCTAGGATCAGAGTAGAGCAAAGAGCCTTGGTACTTCTATACCTAACTTGCAAAACACAACCAAGAAACAGCCCCAACTGTAGGCTTCCCCCAGCACACAAGGGTGTACATATATACACCAGCCAAAGGACCCCAGCACTTCCCATTTTGGTATCCACTGACCTTGTTCAGCCAGTTTTCAATCCACCTCACTGTCTGCTCATGCAGCCTATACTTCATCAGTTTCTCTATGAGGATCTTATGGGAGATTCTCAGTGGAAAGCCTTACTGAAGTCTAGGTAGACAATATCCCCGCTGCTCTTCCCTCATCTACCAAACTAGTCATTTCATTGTAGAAGGTTATCAGGTTGATCGAGCACAACTTCCCATTTGCAAATCTGTGCTGACAACAATGTTGATTTCAAGCAAGTACTTCTAATAAAGTTTTTTGTCTCAAGCAGGTCTTTAGTGAGGACGAGGCTTGGTCTGGCTTTCCTACAAAAAGGAATTTGTTCCTATTTGTTTCTTGCAAAAAATGTTACTCTCCTCTTTCTTTAGGTGGGCCTGGGTTCTGCAAGATGCTTTAGGAATTGCTTTCTGTCTTTACATGTTGAAAACAATTCGCCTACCTACATTTAAGGTATGAAAGTTAAACAGACGTAAAAAGAGGATGTTTGCCTGTATATAGTTGAACAGAGGAGCCACTTATTTACGTTGGCTTGGAAATGCACTTCCATTCATATGTAGCTTGGAAGAGAGTGATGTGATGAGTATAATGTAGACCAATAAGTGACATGTGATTGTTATGCATGGTGTTTGGTAACTTAAAGTTCTGTAGAGTGTTGGCTACTAGTAAATCACACACCACACACTCACTTGTGGGGTTTTGAGGGGTTTTTTTGGTTGTTTTGGTGTCGTCATCGTCGTCCGTCCCCCGCCCCCCCCCAATTTGACACACAATTGATGCGTCATTCTGGTGTTTTTTCAAATCTTCCAGAACTTATTCAGTATCCTAAGATAAAAATCAGTATTAGTCATTTAGTTGCTCCTTAGGCAGCTCTTCAAACTCTGTTTCAACTTATCTTCACCTATAAATTTGTTTCCCTGTACAGATTGGCAAAAGTAATGTGGATGCTGTTTCAAGCTATGCCTAGCATCCTCCAGAGAAAATGCAGGCCTTCTTAATATTTCCTAACAAATTGAAACGACACCATCTCCAGATTTTACAAGATAAAGAATTTTAGGGACTAACATGTAATTTTGTGTATAAGAATTACTTTCTTCTATATGGTGCATGCAAGACCCAATTCCTCCATCTGAAATATTTAGGAATTAAGAAAAATACGTGGGTGACTTGTTTTAGTCCTTGTTAGCTTTTGCCTTGAATAGTCTTAAGTTGCTAATTATTAATTCTTTGCTGTTTACTAATGCATAGTATGTAAATACCAAGTATCTTGTCTCTTCCTTCAGGGTTGTACCTTGCTCCTCCTGGTTCTTTTTGTGTATGATGTATTCTTTGTATTTATCACACCTTTTCTAACAAAGGTAAGTAAAGTACTTCTCTAGTGCCTGCTGCTCACAGAGCAAAGTGTAATGACCTGTTTCTCTGTGTGTTCCTAAAAGATCCCAGACCTGCTGAGTGAAGTGCTGAGTTACAATTTTCCCCTTTTTTCTTTAGACTGGGGAGAGTATAATGGTGGAGGTGGCTGCAGGCCCATCTGATTCTGCCACTCATGAAAAGGTACTGTATGTAGTCTGAAAATATGGCACTAACTTCCAGCTATGACGCTTTCAACTTCTCTAAAATTCAAAGACCACAAAGCTGAAATGGACATGCCAGTCTGAAAAGAATTTAATGTGGAAATAAGCACTCCTGAGCTCTCTGGAAATCTACACCAAACACAGGGGGCAAAGCAGACTTTTAGTCGTTCATCACAACAGCTTTGGTCTTCCTTTATCTTGCTTTAAAAGAGTTTCAGTATAAGGAAGCTGGTTAGCTCAGCTTCGCAAAAACATGTGACCACATTGGTAAATATAACTTATTGCTAATGAAGCATATCCATTTTTACCTAATGAAGCATATCCATTTTTACCTAAAGAGAGAAAACTTATATGATCAGCCTGTCTCTTCCCCCTCGTCCCCCTGTTTTGATAATTGCTTTATGAAAAGCTGAGGCTATAGGCAAAGGAGAGAAACATGAATTGGAGACAGAAGGAAAACAGAAGTCAGTATTCAGTGGTTCTGTACCACTTGACAGCAGCCAGCTGCATGCACAGAGCTGTACAACATGATGTGGCTGACTCGGAGAGGAAAGTACGTGAGATGTAGGAGATAGTGAGATACAGCGTGCAAAACAAATAAGAAATGAATCTGTAGGAAAACTGGTTTTGTTAATTTAAGGCTGTTGGGTCTCTTTTCAGCAATGAATGTAATGCTGTCGCGTGGGAAAATATAGTAAAGAAAATAGTTGTTTGCAGGATGAACTATGAGTGGATGAATCCATACAATCCATACTAATTTCTTTAACTTCTTATGTTCTTGTCTTTTGTACCCCTTTAGTTTCAGTTTTATGCACAGAATGAATTGTATAGAACAATAATGATAGTATAAGTAGATAAAATTATTCTGGCGCTAACATAAGAAAAAAAAGAAAATAAAGTTTCTTTAATGTACTGTATTAAAGAGAATACATGTTTGCAATGAACCTTTCTGTACTGTGCCTCAACGTTGCAAATCATGTAATAAATGGGACACTTGGGGGGGGAAAAAAAAAGTCTTCAAAGTGATTTGAAAAATCACTTTTTAAAATTATTCAAGTCTTTACTCTTTTGAGACTTTTATTGCAACCAGTAGAATGAAATATAAATGGTGATTTCTTATGCATATGGCAGCTTACCTAATTTTTTTATGTTCCTGCAGTTAAAGCAGAGTTGATACCCTATTGCGTGTGAGGACTTTGAAATTAATATAGTGTTTTGAGATGTCTGTCATGTGGAGTTGTGTTGGCTGTTTGTCTTTAGAAAGTATTTCATCACTCCTATCTTAAATACATTTTGTTAGTTGTCAGTAATGTTAAGAAAAGATTTTAAACATAAGGATCTATAATGTAAAAAAAAACCCATTTGCTCTATCTGAAGTCTGCAGTTTCAGTACAACAAGAACAAGTTCTGGTAGATGGTGTCAGTATGTAGAGAAAACAGCTTGTCATAAGGCATATGTGTCTCTCATTCCAAGCTCCCAATGGTTCTGAAGGTTCCGCGACTGAACTCCTCACCGTTGGCTCTGTGTGACAGGCCTTTTTCTCTCCTAGGATTTGGAGACATTTTAGTTCCAGGTACTTCTTGTTTAGCATGTTAAGAATTTTACTTGTTGCACTGTCATATTAGTTTCTTCCTCTTGTAATTCCACGTCAGGTGGGAAGTTTGATTTGACTTCTATAAACCTGATAAATTTGTAAGTATATCTTTTAGGTTCTTTTTTCTGCACTATTCACTTTTTCCATAAGAAATTACATGCACATTAATCTTATGGTTCAGTTTCATATGCAGTGATGTCAAGAAACGTAGAGAAATCTCAAGAGCTGATTTAGCAACTAATTTTATAGTATAAAACATCTTTAATAGTGTGGTGATAGAGGAAATTATTTGTCCATTTGTACATGATTTGAGTACACACATACCTGACCACTCAAAACTTCATAATTTTGTTAGGCACACAACATCCAGTGTTTCTACCACACCTTCTCTTAAATTTGACTTTAAATATTATGTAGAAGTATGCCTGGCACCACTGCAGGTGAAAACAAGTATGTATCTTCTGGCTTTCAGATTTCTTCTGAGAAATCATTTGTTTATTTTCCTGTATTCTGGGAAATATGAACTGTCATCCCCGTCCGTGTCCCCCTCCCCCCTCAACCTATAATAGATATAGTCATTAACCATAAATTTCTACCGTCTTTACTAGGAGCTGGAAGGCATGAACTTACCCTTATTCTTGTTGTGAACACTGTATTTTTACAACTGTTTATTAGGGATGGGATGACATTTTGTATCTAGGATCTGTGTATTTGTAGATGTTAATTTTATTATTAGAGTGCTTCTGTTGTACTGGGCTTGTGTTATCATATAACTGTTTTGTAAGCTGTGCAGCCTCCTGAATGATGCTGTCATAGTACTTAAACACTGGGGTGCCCAAGTGTTGAAAAAAAAAAAATCTTAACAGTTCCTAGATAATTTGATGGTTTTGTGTATCTTAATCTGTGAATGGGTTGAAAGCATGTTGTAATTGTTCTTTCCTTTCCTAGGCTTACTGGTAGCTTATTGCCATAGATTTGATATTCAGGTGCAGTCGTCCAGAGTCTATTTTGTAGCCTGCACAATAGGTACGTATAACAGTGACACTTGAACACAATACCTACAGGAGTTGCTCCCTTTAAAAGCATACCATCGATCCCATATTACCTAGTTTGTTTTTTTTATTCTTCTCCTCCTTTTATTATTAAACAGAAATACTTTAGTAGTGCTTTCGAGGCTAGACCTTGCATGACCAAGTTATCTGATGACATTTTCCTGAGCTGTTTTGTCTGCTGTATATAAGGGGAGCTTCTTGTTACCATGGTTTGTCTTACTATAACCCTTACATCTACTCTATCTTTATATATGCTTAGCTACTCATTCTGGTTTCTTGATTCATGAATCTTTGAGTTTATTGCATATGAGAATTCAGGTTCAGGGATATCTTCCTTTGACTTTGTTCTTAACTTTTTGTGTATTCTAAAAATCCATGACCTATGATGCAACAAATTACATTATGATGGCTGTAACACCTCCAAATTAGTTTTCTTCTTTAGTTTGTAGAATCCACAGAGTTACATGCTGTGGACTTAAAGACGACTGATGAATAGGATCTTACAGATTTCTGTTGGCTTTGCTAGCATAAGTACTTTGTAACAAAGACTTAAGATGCTTGCAGTTAATGTCATGAAAAATTTTCATGAAAAACTGCTTTAGAAATTCTTTTGAAAAAATAGCTAGGTTCTTGGACACTTATAGCGGGGTTAGAGAGATGCTTTTATTTCAATGTACCAAATCTTAAATAATTTCCTCTTATATATACTTAAATGAAACTGTTGTCTTACCTGGTACTTTCAAAACACGTTTACAGATATTGATAGGAAAATGTTGTATCCATGAAGAGATGGCAGTGTACTATTGCAGCAATGAAAACTAACCACATACAGGGCTGTGTTAGCCAGATTGAGTCAGCAGTATAAGAGAAGTGATTATTCCCCTCCATTTGGCAGTTCAGACTGAGTCTGGAATACTGTATCTAGCTTGGGGATCCCTGGTGCAAGACAGATATTGACATATTGGAGTAAATCCAGTGGAGGCCATCAAGATGGCTGAGGGCTGGAGCACATAATTTTAAAAGAAGAGAAGGCAAAGAGGAGATTCTGTTGCTGTCCACAGCTACCTAATGTGAGGATGCAGAGAAGACAGAGACAATTTTTTCATACAGGTGTGCAGGGGTAAGATGTGAGGCAATGGACTTAAGTCACAAGAAGAAATATTTCAATTAGATATAAGGAACTCTCACTAATAACATAATCTGCCCTGAAAAAAAAATTGAAGAACTGTGAAAATTTATTGAGTATTCTAATCATAGAATCATTTAGGTTGGAAAAGACTCTTAAGATCATCGAGTCCAACCGTAAACCTAACACTACCAAGTCCACCACTAAACCATGCCCCTAAGCACCATGTCTTGTAAATACCTGCAGGGATGGTGACTCAACCACTTCCCTGGGCAGCCTGTTCCAATGCTTGACAACCCTTTCAGTGAAGAAATTTTTCCTAATATGCAATCTAAACTTCCCCTGGCACAACTTGAGGCCATTTCCCCTCGTCTTACACTTTTTGCTTGGAAAAAAAGACTGACCCCCACCCCGCTACAACCTCCTTTCAGGTAGTTGTAGAGAGCGATAAGGTCTCCCCTGAGCCTCCTTTTCTCCAGACTAAACAACCCCAGTTCCCTCAGCCGCTCCTCATACATCTTGTTCTCTAGACCCTTCACCAACTTCATTGCTCTTCTTTGGATGTGCTCCAGCACCTCAATATCTTTCTTCATCTGGTTCCTGAATAAAAATCAGTTGGATTTCGCTTCATTGTTCTGAAAATGTAATTGAAAATAATTACAGTATGAGATCCTAGCTGCTTCTGTTCTACCTAGTAATTTTTGCAGAATATATGCAGAAATTAAATAGAAAGTAGTAACAAATTATAATATACAGCTGGCTTGTATATAATATATATAATATATAAAAAATATCTATATTATATATAAATATAAATATTTAATTACTATATTATATATATAGTATATATTACTATAAATATAATAAACAAGCTGGCTTGTTTGGTTGGTTTTGTTTTTTTTAGTGGTGTTGCAGGATAGTAAGAAACAGCCAAAGCCAAGTCAAACAAGAAGCACATGTTATAATGGTCAAAATAATTGTCTGTATCTGTTGAATTCATAAATACAATATGAGGCACAATATTTCATTTGTTTATTTTACCTTTTTCATACTGCTTAAGGTAGTGATTTAATGACACAGTATGGACTAGGCCGATCACACTACTTTCGCAACATGTTATTATCAATAGAAAGATTGTAGTATCTCTGCTAAGTAAAGCACTATTCCAAGTTTACATTGTGTATAATGCTTGTGTCTAAAGAGGCCTGAAAAAATTCTGGAGGTGGTGTTTTACATATTACTTGAAAAAAGTTCCTGTTAGAATGCTCATCTAGCTAATTATTTAGTTGTTCTTGAGCAGAGCTGTGTCTGAATAACTGTTTTTTGCTGGTTGTGTTTCCTTCCAGCATATGGCATAGGCCTTCTTGTGACCTTCGTTGCCTTGGCATTGATGCAGATGGGCCAGCCCGCTCTCCTCTACTTGGTGCCCTGTACTCTTCTCACAAGCTTTGCTGTGGCTCTTTGGAGAAGGGAGCTTGCAATGTTCTGGACGGGCAGCGGCTTTGCGGTGAATACCAGTTTGATATGAGTGTCTTCAAGAAATACTAATATTATAAAAACCTAACTTGAATTAAAGTTGAGTAAAATATTGCAGTATTATCAAACAAAACCAAAGATTTTTGTTTTGCTTGATTGTTTGCTTTTTTACATACTTCTTTTGCCTCAGTAAGGTTTCCTTTTTTTAATGTTTATGGCTACTTAAACTGGCTAGTGAAAAGTAAAGTAGACCTTGTCTATCCTTCTTGATTCTGCCATAATTTTACTGGTTTGATCTCTGTTGAAAGTTGTTGTTATTATTATGAGTAAAATACTAAAATATTATATAAAATACAATGTTTTATAATATTATATAAAATATATCCTTAAAATATTTTTCTTCATATTTTTTCATAGCCTACTGCTTATGAAGGTAGAAATCTAGTACAATATAGTAAATTATCACTTTGTTTCACTGTGGTACGAGTGAAATTAATTTGATTCCAAAAGGAATAATTTCTGTCGTGATGCATGATTATAGATTTTGAATAATTACTTGAAGGGCAAGTCTATCAAGCTACAGGTTCCTCCCAGTGAGTTTTATTTTGTTATTCAACTATTTGTGATAACCTTCACACCTTTCCTCTAGAGAACTGAATTTAATGGTTGGAAAAATATTTGAGATCATCTGAAATGTGATGGAAAAGTTGCCAGTTGTACACTGATAGTAAAGGTGGGCAAAACCAGAGAATGATGAAGTGCCAAAGTGCTGTTTGCCTGTTCCTGCGTAATCAGCAGAGTGCATCTGAAATCAGCAAGGAACGATCAGGCAGAGAGCAATTAAACACATTTCTGGAAGAAAAATCCCCTTGTGTACTATAAAACACAAAGACAGGATAACTGTGTATGCATGTGTCCGCTACTGGAGAATGATAATGGAGATGATGGACCTTTAATCTTCATCTTGTATGGCCATCACTCCTGATAACTGGACACAGTAACTCCTGCTTTCCATCATTCTGACTGTGATCTTCCATTTACAGAAAGACCTACCTCAGCCTCCCTTGGTGATAGCTCCAGTCAACTGCCCTGAGCTTCCCAAAGATAGCAATGTACCAGCCTCTCAACAAGACACAGAGCAAATGACCAATCCTACCCTCCATGTGAAGGAGCTGCATGGCCCCACCTCGGCTGCAGAGGGGCTGGCTGATACCGACACAAAGACGGACCAGTCAGAAATTTCTATTGCGCAGAGTGAGGAACCAGCTGGTCGGAATAAGGACGACCTCGAAAGCAAATGCCTAAATGCAGAGCAAAAACAGCTGGAATAAATGATGTGATAAGAACTCCTTATTTTCCCTCACAAACATATCCGTATAAAACCAGTATGTATTTAGGACTGGTTTAGTAGTGTTTGCGTTCATTGAGGAACCTCACTGGGAGTCTGATCATCAAATCCAACAACGAATGTTCTGCCTCCAGCTTCGGTACAGCTATACACTTCAAACATCTTCCTGAAATATGGTGCTCTACAAGGGTTCTGATGTATGGATTTCAATGATTATTTTATTAGTGAATGCCTTTGACCTTTCCATTTTCATTATACCAGGGTAGTATTAAGAGTCTTTATTTACACAGTACTCTGTGCTTGTGTGGCTATTTTGCTGCTTTAGCATAGTGTAGGTTAACATGGAGGAAAAGCATTGAACAAGTCTGTTACAATGCTTAGTTGAGAGAAACATGATAGGTTTTTTTAGCACTTTCCCTATTGTCACCTTTTACTTTACTTTTCCCTACTTGTCAAAGCCATTGATACAAGGGAATGCTTTAGTATAAACTGACATTCAGGAAATGCAGAGAATGGTTAAATTACCAGCCTCTGAAAGGATTTATACTACCGTGGTGCATTAAATGCATCTCTTAACTTTTTTTGTCTTTGTTTTTACTTCCAGGTACCTGGGTTGGCTACTAGTCTAGTTTAGAAGGCAGGTTGAATGGAGTTACAGGAAGCTTTCTAAGCACTCATATGAACTCTAGGGGCCGTCTCTGAAAATAAACAGTGTTTGTCACAGAACACTGTCTGGAAGCAAAAGCATATTAAGAATGTTTAATGTTTTAGAATAAAATACAAGCCAAATAGGTAAGAAAATAGGTAGTAGCACTATACTAAGCTTAATAGGCAGTATTTTCGTTGGGAAAATGTTAAAGTAAAGCAGTAAAAGTTCGTATGTTTGGGGTTTTGAGCTTCTACTTGTTATTTATTTAAGGAATATAATTGTGATTTCTAATTCTGAAGAAAATAATCTGGTGTTTTCATTCCCAAGAGAGCACATATGGTGCTATAGTAAGGTGTGATTTAAAGCTACTTGCTCAATAACTGATCAACTGCCTCAGTCATGTTTTGTCTTTGTCCCAAGAGTAGCCAAAGCATGGCCTGTCAGGTTCTGGAAAGAGGCTGTGATCTAGCCTATTATTTTGCACCTTTTACTACATGACATTGTGAAGGACTGAATTTGTGAATTTAAAACTTTTTGGGGTGCAGCTGGTCTTACTTCATATCCCTGAAATTGTGTGTTTTCCTGTATAACATGACTGAGTCTCTTATGCATCAACTTTAGTACACAGAGAGGGGTGGTATGATTTGCATATTATTTATTCCATCTAAGAACATTTGGCTTTATCAAAGGTGTCTGTTCTACACTTAAATTGCAATCCCAGAAAGCCTCAAACACCTCACATTAAAACTGAAACAGAAAATGGAAGTATTCTAGGATCCTAGAATATGATTCCAAATTGTATGGAAGAAATACTCTTCAGAGTATTTGAGAGCCCAAAGTGTCATTTACAAAAGTATCATCATAGTGACATGATCAGAGGCAATGCTTTTAAATTAAGAGTCTCCAGGTGGCATGTTGAGTTGGGTTCTGAAGAGCTCTCCTTTTAATGTCTGTCTGTTAAATTTCAGCCATTGGCTTTTTGGCTAGGTCTTCCAAAAGTTTGCCCTGTGCTTTTTGGATGATAACTTCTGTTCTTATCTTACTGGGTGGATAGTGTTCTTTCTCTAGAATGTGAAAGGCTTCTGTAAAACCACACTATGACTTCAGAGTTTTACCAGCTTCTGCTTAAAGCCTCAAGTGCTGTCTGATAAGTTGATTTAATGATGAGTTTCTTGAAAGGCTTCCTGAGTCCAAAGGCCTGCACTACATTTAATTTACAAATCACCCTAATGGAAGATAGTAGTACTGAAGAGATCAGTTTTTCAATCTCCTCTTTAATGGACTATGTTACTTTTGCCAGCAGTAATCTGAACCAACTATTACTAATAAAAGCAACAGAGACATTTTACTGAAAACTTCAGCCAGCTGGATTATGCCTTAATTTGAGCCATTGTATAAGTATGTATATTAAATTAAGAAAACAGTCTTGTGTTTAAATAATGAACTTGACAAATAGTAAGAAAACAAGTTTGGAGACTGACTCGGAGTTCTATGTTTTTTTGCCTTGATTGTCTTTCAGTCATAATGTTATTTGGAATAGCTTTTTATATACTTAAAAGCCAGTAGCTTTCTGATGATGAAGCATTAAGTTTTATCACTTAGTACTTGAAAGTGTATTTTAACATTTGTTCTCATATGTTGTGGGTTAGGAAACAGTTTATTTCTCAAATTGTTTATAACTCAATTAGAATGGAAGAATTCATAACAGTTAACTTATAGGCATTTAACAGTTGCTTTGTTCACATTGCATTCTAGATAGGTCTGCTTGGAGCACATGCTTCATCTCGTGTTTCTGGGGGTTTTCCATCTGTTTTTAAGTGTGGGGTGTTTTTTTTTTCCAAACTGCAAAGACCAATGTGGAAAAAAACCAATAGCTACTCAATGCAATATCTCCAGTTAAAGTATGTAAACTGGCAATGAGTTACATACTTTGATTATTCCAGTACTGTACAAATCAGGTAACCCTGGCGCACCAGTTTGGCTGCAACTTGTTCGGACCCTGATCCTGGGCAGTTCAATCGCTTCCATCAAAAACCAAGGCTGTGCTTTTTTTGTCTTTCAGAAACCTCCCTGACCAGCTTAATGTAAAACTTAATGTTGTATAAGAAAATGTGAAGATATGTACAGTGTAGATGACTCTGATTTTATTTGATGATTGCAGATACAAATCCCACACCAAACTTGAGTTAAAATGCTCAAAGTAATGAAAGTAATGTTAAAAGTAACGTTGATGCGCTGCTTGTTTACATCTTTCACATACTAAGCCTTTAGCTAACTATCTAAAAATTCAATAATAAGGATTCTATTTCTGAAAACTTGTATGTGTTCAGGGGAAGCACTTGTTTTAGTCAAAACAAAACAAAAAAAGAACCAAAACCAAAACAACAACAACCAACCCCACTAAAAAACCCAAAAAACTCTTTGGATCACAGTAGTGAGGATCAGATTCTTTCCTGGGTCTGAAATTACTAAATATCAGTGTGTTGGACCAAGTGTTTGTTTTTGACTGTGTCCTCCTGAAGGGTTGCACAAATGCAGCTGAAGGTAGAATGCAACCTGAAAGACTTTATACTAAGGGTGACAAGTAAGGGAGAAGTATCCCAAACCCTCTTTTAATTTGGGGGACTTTTTTTTTCTTGTCACAAATGAAGAGCATTTTAAATGAAATATATAAAAAAGAAACAGAAAAAATATATTCAAAAACATATTCTGTTTTTACCAGTGGCAGTAAAAAAGAGCACATCCACATATGTAAGAATTATACTTGTGAAAATATTTAATGTTTTCTCTAAACTTGGACAAATGCCAGAAGACAGAATATCTGCAGCACAGCATATTTTCCGATAGGTTTATTAACATGTCTAATAGAAAGCTTCATTTGTTTCATTTTTTTCCTCCTTCTTTTATATTAACCATACCAAATTTCTTGAACTTTTCACGTGATGCCTTGATCTCAGCTAATCAGTCAAGCTTTTCCTTCAGAAGCTGCTCTTTTCTTACAGTAGCCCTCAGTATTTCTTTTGTTAAGAATGCCTTGCAAGTCTTGATAGCATTCTTCAGACATGCACATTTCTGTGTTTCAGATTTGGTTTTTGCATCCATGATGCATTGCTCAGACTGAGAACATATCATGACTATAATGGTAGTACCTGTAGACTTCTAAGTATGCTGGGAAATAGCACTGACTGTGGAGCCAGAAAGAAACTAGCTAGTAAACAGTACTGAAATAATACGATTTTGAGCTTTAAGAATGTGGCTGCATTAATTAATGAATTAATACGCCATTTGGGAGATGCTGTGTATTTACCTGCAGATCTTTGTTCTCTAGTATCTGATGGGCAACAGAATGCTTAGAGAATTTAAAGGTAGTTTTCTACTTAACCACAAACCATGTTCTTGCTTTGAAAGCGCTTTCAAAACACAATACTTGGGTCCACGTATATGCTCAGTGTCTCCTGGATATCTCACCCTACAGTTTGTAGAACTTTTCCTGGCTAGACAATTAAAAAAAAAAAAAAAAAAAAAAGCCTCTATTGGGTGTTTGGTAGCAGTGTTGCCTTGAAGTAAATGCTTACATGCAGCTATTTTAGTGCAAGATCCTGCAGTTTTGTTCTTGTCTGTCTTCTCTTTAGCCCCATGGTTGGGTAGTGCATATATTTCTGGTTTCTTGCACTACACTGGCTGTTTAGGATGTAAAGCCCTGTAATATTTCTTTTTAATGGCAGCTTTGTTGATTATCAATTAACAAAACAGAGTATTTTATATATGCTTTTATTGTTTGGCCTGTTATTTGTAGTACGTTCATGGGTAAATAAGCTGGCTAAGCAGTAACGTGCAACTAGTGCATATTGACACTTGACATGCATCACATTGACACAAGTAAGTGTTTGAAATATAGACATACCAGCAGATCCAAATATTTGTCCAAAGCCTGCAGAGATGATGCCTTTTTCCATGACAAATACAATCTGATGTTTTAAAATAAAATCTGTGTAAGGGCTGTGTCCTCAGGAAAGTGAGGACATTATTATTAGAGAGTCCAGAAGAGAACAGGAACTATGATCAGAGGTCCAGAAAACATCAGCCACAAGGAAAGGTTAATCTTTAGGTATTTTATCTAGAGTGTGGTTTCCCAGCTGGCCAGCAGGACACAAAGCACAGGCTTGCACTAACAAGCTCTTTGGCTTTTCAGTTTAGGCTCTATGACAATGGTGCTAGGTAGGATGGAGAGGGAAAGGATAAGAAAAAAGTGAAGGTGGCTCAGAAACCATGAGGAGACACTGAAAAAGAATGGCAATGGAAGAGTTTACTCCAGAGAGGTCCAAAACTACTATTCCAAAGAGAAGACCTAAGGGCATGTATGATAGATATCAAAAAATCTGAAATGCTACTGCAAACTGGAAAAACAAACAAATGATTTTTTTTCTTTTTCAAGTAGGGATGGCATTAGAATTAATAGACTTAAATTACAGTAAGGGAATTTTGGGGCTGGTGGTAGAAAAATCTCTAAGAATGGCTAACAACTTAAGTGGTTAGCCATGGGAAGCATATGAAACCTCTATGGGGTAGGGCTATTTCCAGTGCATGCTATTGCTGAGCTCATCTTGTTCTGAAAGTGGAGAATTTAACCACGTAGACAAGAGTCATGTCATGCCACTTGCATTAGGGGCCAGCAAACAAGCCCTGGCCCACTTTAGTCCAGGTGTAGTCTGAGGGTCGGGCTTTCTATAATTCAATGCCATCATAGCATGAACTTTATCACGTAGCAGTCAGTTTATATCTTACGAGTGCTGTAATGGAGTTTTGCAGGCATTGTGACTGACAATTCAGATCTTATATTACAAAGACTCTTTTGTTTTTGTTTTGCTAATTTAAAGATGATAAATCCTCTGGAAAGAAACCACATCAAAGCACATGTTAAATAGATGCAGTGCTCTTTGTACTGAGATAAGAAATTTTTTTTTAAATGTATGTTTAATTTGTTGAATTGCATTGAATGTTTCTGGCACCCTGGAATGTTTTCAGAACAGGACTGCCTTGTGTGCTACCAGAAGCTCCCTTTGGCACTGGCACAAGAGAATTATGCCTTCACTGATCCTCTTATCTTCTGCATTTATCAATTATGTGCTCTTCTGTGAGTGTTTCACCTTTGCCTTTTCCTCTTCTAGTTTTGCAGGTAAATACTCAAATTATGTGGACTAAAGATGAGGTTTTGCCATCTGTAGATTAGTGGTAAATGATAAATAATGTGCTTAAGTTGGATTTTCTTGAATTGGGAACTAGTATATTGTACAGAGTCATCTACAATTTCAGGAATTAGTAGAGGACTTAACTTTGTGTGATGCAGTGACTCAGTTTCAGTTCTGTTTTCCCAGCAGCTGTTGGGAATATTACAACTCTTGGTCCTGTTGTTGATCTGCTGGTAGCCAAGGGTTACAAGTGTGCATGCTCCTGGGATAATTTGGAGCCACCTTCCTTAGCTGAAGGCAGCATTACAGTTTATCAAATTTCTCACAATATTTTCCTGCATGTTAGCATGCAAGTTTAGCTCCAGATGGCAAACTTCATCCAGGTGTTTATCTCTGAGAAATTTTTGAGACGATCTGTAGGCTAGAAATTTTTGGTTGAGAACTGCTTACTGCTGACACACATGCACTGTATGTTGTGAACTTTCTTGGGGTGTTTAATGTAAACGTTGATTAGCTGAAAATATGCAGATGCATGGTCTCAAAGTAAACAAGCTCATCATAGCTCCTAAAAAAAATTGGTGACTTGAGCTGGTAGGGTGCCCTGCAGTACCAGATAAACAACACCTAATAGTCAAGTACTGCTGAAAGATTTCCAGTACTGAGAGTGTCATGCTCTTTATGAACAGCAATACCCTGTTCAGTCTGTGCAGTTAGTTCAGTGGTGCTTCCAGGAGACTAGCGCTTCAGTGTTGGATTGTACACAAGAGTCATTGTTACGACATTGTTATTGTGATATTGTTTCTAATACAATAACCTTTTCCTTAAGCCAGAAGTTTGTAAAGGATAGAATAGCTATTTTCATCTTAAAGGTGTAGCTGCAGTTAGGAAAATGCCATAAACCTGCCACTTCTCCATTGTGGATCCAAGCTTTAAATGGCTGAGATGGTAGGAAGCTGGTGATGTCTGGGAGGAGCACAATCCTTGACATGCATTTTCCACAGCAAGAAACTAGTAGTTTGGGTTTTTTTTATTCTGCTCTGACTGAAGTTGTTCCAGTTCACGTTGAACAAAAACTGCAAAGAAGTGGTTCAGGTTTAGTTTGACAAAAAAAATCACAGTGGTGCAGTTCAATCTGGTTTGGGTCAGAATCTGCTTTTTCCATAGCTGACAGTAGAGACTTAAAAAAAAAAAAAAAAAAAAAAAAAAAAAAAAAAAAAAAAAAAAAAAAAAAAAARAAGAGCGCGTCACGGATGCTACCACAGGCTCTAACATGGCAGCAAGCCTGTGTGGGGAGATTGCCATTAACTGGCAATCAGAGAGAAATAAGGCTATGTTCTGCATGTGCTGGTGTGAACATCTGTTGCCTGTTTGTCTTCAACTCATGCTTTGTCACTTGTACCTCTCCAACAACCTTTTGATTCTCAAACTTTCATAGAGCCAGCAGAGGCTGTGGGAGAGCAAAAAGAAATCTCTGTTTCATAGTGCACTCCTAGTGTTGTCTGAAAAACATGCAACTGGGAATCGGTCACCGTAGCTCAGCCTCATGCCTGGATCGTGTGTTGCATTCATCACGGAGGGTATCACATTTTAACACTAAAAATTAATCTTTTTGATCCTAGAGGTCACTGACAGTAAGTATGAGCTCTGGTACTTTCAGCCTGGCAACATATGAAAGCAAAACCTAACTGTTTAAAGAAAAATACGGCTTTACAGCCCTGACCATGGGTGGTCTGCTCATTATTTTTAACCATGTTCTTTCCGTTTCTCCATCCAGCCCAGTGCTGGAGGAACTGGGGCTCTAGTAACATCCTAGCAATGCGCAAGTCCCATTTGAACAGCGCTAGTGTTACTTTGCTAAAACTGAATTAGTGATGCTTTGTATGTGGATCAGATGGGAGGCTGGAGGCGAAAATTTAGAGCAGTATAAAGAGGATTTATGAGATGAGACTAAGATACCTATTTGCTTAATGCTAGTTTCTTGGATGCTTGATAGTAGCTGCTTTTAGTAAGGAAATTTATTCTTGAGAGGTAACATTATAAGTAGAACAGTTTTAAATGTCTGTCTTTGTGGGAGGACTTTGTAATAATGTTCAAATAATAGTATATAGGCTAGTGTTATGAAGAGTGCGAACTCTAAAGGTTGTTAATTTTAGCGCTTGTGAATGCATACGTTTAACTCTGCATATGTACGCATGAGGAATAAACTTTTTAAGCTCATTTCATACGGTGCTGAAGGAAGGATTTTCTTGTGATCCAAAACCTGTAATATATTTTTGCTATTTTAAGATCTTCTATGCAGTTTGGCCCCTTAATTAAAAAAAAAAAAAGCAACAAAAAAACCAAAACCAAACCACCACAAAACAACAACAACAAAAAAACCAAACCAAMCAACCAAACCAAACAAACAAACCAACCAACCAAACAAAACCCATAAAAAAACAAAACAAAACAAAAAACCATCCGCTAAGAGAGTTGGCCAGTGTAGGAAGACTGGTGTGAAAACTCAGTTCAAGTATTTTTCCTGCACAGGGGCTACTATTGCCAAACAAACTGAAGCTGTGGAAATGAAGTACAGATGTGATGTAAAGAATGAGGGATTTAGTTCTCTGTAAGGATGTAGTCGGTCATCAACAGCTGTCAGGGATGCTGATAAAATGAATATCCTTCCCTGATTTTTATCTTGCATCTCATTTACCTTGTCAGTTAGCCAGTTAATCACATACACTATGCATATTAGTTTCATAGTTTTAGTTCACTGGATTGCTGAATTGTACACCCCCTTGTGTGAAGAGGGTAACTCTTTCACACAGACTGTAGAAGGTGTAGTATTTGCTAGGTAATGACTTGCAAAACTGGTGCATGGTACCTACAAGGATAGATAAATCAGTAATTTTGTGACTTTTATCTATGATATAAGTATCTTATATCTATGGTACAAGTAAGATTTTGTTGTTGTTGTTATTGTTTGCAAATAATAAGAAAGAACTGAATATGTCACCTTACTAATATCTTCCTGTGCTGACAATAGGATAGAGCCATTGCAAAGACCAAGAGAAAAAGCAATGTCATTTCCAAGTAGTAA
The DNA here is from genome assembly GCA_035582835.1 of Phoebastria nigripes. Classification (NCBI taxonomy): domain Eukaryota; kingdom Metazoa; phylum Chordata; class Aves; order Procellariiformes; family Diomedeidae; genus Phoebastria; species Phoebastria nigripes. The sequence goes on along the minus strand of JAYKAV010002628.1, from coordinate 886,594 downwards.
AAGATGGTTTTGGTAAACATTTCTGTTTTTCCAAAACTGTAGGTCTTCCTGTAATACATGCATCAGATTTTCAGTTCAGTCTGGGTGGGTTCTTTCCACCCTATGTCTATATAGCTCTTCATGGTTTTGATATCTGCCCTCCCTCTGACTGAATTACAGTCTTGTATCCAATTGCACAGCATATCATAATATATATATTTTTATATATGTAAATACATTGTAATACATAGCATTTCCAGTGACCAAATCTAGATGTGCTTCTTCCTTCTGTGATGTAACATGGGAAAAACCCTGTTTCAAAATTAATCATGGGGGGAACAGAATCTTAGGACAAGAGATGAGAAATATCCCAAGGGTTTCTGCAGAGTGAATTTTCCACGGAGTAATTAAGCCTATTTCAGGCATACATAGATATGGTGAAAGAAAACAAACTTGAAAATGATTGGTCAACTGAAATTGCAGTGTTTTTTTTTTTTTCTTCTGTTTTGCTTTTAAAAAACACTGGAATTTACTTTCCTTTAGCCTGTTTTAGTTTAAAACTGTAAGAATTTTCTAAAACTGTAAAATAAAGATACTTAATTTTTGAACTGAATTTTGCTATTTTGTATCACCTTTACATTTGAAGTCCAGTTGTTTACTTCTTTTTATTGTTTGCACCAGGATGTGATAAAATGTCTTTTGTGATTTAAAAGATAGCTGCACACAGCTTCCGTCTTGAGCAGGATTCCATGCAAAATTCTTAAAATTTGCCCATGGCTTTTTCAAGTTTTCTGTTAATATCTGTTCGATACCTGAAACAGTGTTTCACATCCGCAAGCAGTCCACGCAAGTCATCTCTTTTCCCTGCTTTTATAACCCTGATGTGATCGTTGTACTGATACAATCAGTTTTGACTAATCTGTTGCATGTTGTAGTGCTATTGCTTGGTAAGGAAGGTGGTTACTAACAGTCCCCCTTTTTAAAAAATAGGAAATTTCTACTGAATTACAAAACAAGTCATGGATGTATCCAAGAGTGGTACAAACTGGAAACAGGTACATTTCCACTTTCTGTTTTTGTGCCCATGGTTTTCAGTATGCCCTGCATTTCACTTATGCAATACAGCTGGGAAGAAAAAAATTGAGAAATTTCTTGTGTTACCTGGCTTTTTAAAAAAAAAAAAAAAAAAAAAAAAAAAAAAAAAAAAAAAAAAAAAAAAGTTGCAGCAAGACAGCCTTTCTGTTCGGGCTGTTGCTGGGGAATCAAGAGACAGCTACTTCCATTCAGACAAAGAGAGTTCAAAACCAGAAAGACGGGTTTTGTGTTAAATAAAGGGTAGTAAATATTAAGATACAGTCTGGCCACAAAGCTCATCCTAAGGTATTCTAAACCTCATCCTATATTAGCTGAAACAGTAACTAGTATTCTAGATTTAAACATACACCTGTATACTAGAACAAAAGTACCATGATGAACAAGTTGTATGACTTTTATATTACTGTATCTGTTGCATAGACATGGGCAGAGCATTTGTTTTTTTAAAAAACAAACAAACAGCAACCTAAAGTACTGGTCTTGGCACAGAGTAATGTTCTAATGGGGAATTAAATCATTCAAACAGGAGGATGTCTTCATCTGGGTCAGGTGAGACCCTAAACTGCTGTTCTGCGGAATTCTTACAGTAGAGCTGGCCCATGGTTCTACCACCAGTACCACATGTGCATGATCTATCACTATTGATTATCTTAATTACATTCAAAGCATCTGTAGGAACAGTTTGTGTTGACTATTTACAAGTTGGGAGATGCTTGGGAAGCATCTTCTCTATGTACAACTTGCTCAATTTTGCAAGAGCAAGAACCCCCTCAGGGAGTCTCTGGAAAGAAAAGCTGTATTCTCCACCTGGGATGATGGCTCATTTAAGCACAGGAATTGGTCTATGTGCAGGTGCTGCCTGAAGGTTGTCTTCAGGGCACACTGAAAATCCCACCTGGAGAGCTCCTGCACCAATTGCTCAAATACTTTCTTGTGAAGATCTTCAGTCAACTGCCTAGTTTCAAGTCAGTTCGTTGCCTCAAATCAGTTCATTATCTCACCTGTGCAGATGATTAAGTGGGGAGTTCCTGGACCACCTAGGGACTTGATGACTTATCTGCACTGGCTGTGCACACAGTGACAATCTTGATCCCCAGCTATACCACAACTAAAAGACACACTTGAGTTTCATACTCACAGCTAACTTGCAACAAGTTCCATAGCTCTTGCCACATGTCCCAAATGATATTTTTTTCTTTCCTATTTTAGAAGGGAATGAAGGTTACGTATCATACATAGCAAATAAGAGAGAGCTTTTCACTCACCATAATGAACCGCAGCAGCCCAGACTTCCAGCATTCACAGGCCCAGTACTGTTGTGTAGTAGGAGGTGGAAGAAAGTTACTTGAACAGAAAAATAGTGATGATGAGGAAAATACAAAGCTCTGCACTTCTTTAGCCTTTAAGCATAACATTAGGTATGAATCTGTGGTATTTTTCTTTTTGTGGGAACTGTATTCAGGCAAATACAGTATTTTGAATTTTGATCTCAGGTTTTTCTGTTTAAATACAACTCTCGTATTCATGGTTTGTCAGTCTCCRCATCCCTTCTCTTCAGTATCACCTGCAAGATAGACTTGTCTCTCTAGATCACCTCTGCATACTGCTCTCAGTAGAAGAGTTCCTTGGAAAGAGATGCAGCTTCGGGAAGAGGTGTGCTATGGGTCTCCAGTGGCTCCTAGGAATCATCCTGTTCCCAGCAGGTGCTCCTGAGCAAGTCCAAAACAACCCCTGGCTCTAGCCCAGGGGAATCTTCCAATCTTCTCAGCTATTTTTAAAGGACTGCTTTTTTAACTTTTGCCTCACTGGTTAACTGCAGTGGAGCAGAAGCAGTAATCTACTCTCATATCTTATTTTTGGGTTGACGCATCAGATCAGGACAGCTGTTACTAGCTCTTGCATAAGATGTTTCTATAAAAAATCTAGATGCTTTAGGGAAAAAAAAGTTAGGAGGGCAAATGACCTCCCATTGTTCCTTCCCAGGTATCCATCAAAATGTTCTTGCGGTCTTTAGCCTCGTCATGGTCAAGTATGTATGTGTCCTCTGCTAGTGCATAGCCATATAGTCAGCCATTCAAATGTTCCATGTTTTCCCCTGTGTGGGGCAGGGGAAATCCTCTTTTTCCTGGAGGATACAAGGAAACACCATCTGAGCAGCAAGCCTTGGCCTGGTGCCTCTTCCTAGATCTGTTTGCTTCCCAACATGGGGATGGACTAGTATAGGCAGAGGGTATTAAGAAGCTGCATGGACTCTCTGGTGTGGGGTTAGTCCATCCCAGGGGCAGAATTTTTCACTCTTGTTGCGCTTCTGGAGGTTTCTTTTGTCCTGCCTACTGCGCTCTGTTATTACTCTGACATTATTGTCATGTTAGCCATAGGCAGTAGCTCTTTGAAGCTGGCAAAAAGATCCACAGTACCTACTACAGTGATTGGGGCGATAGTCCTATTTCAAGTGAGAAGTTGGTTTAGAGACCTCCAGAAGTCCATATCAAGTGTATATTTATTTTGTACCTTACCTAGGATGGAGGTTAGCAAAGGGACACAATGCTGTGGCTGTTACAGAGCTGTTCAGTGGCTGCCATACACTGAAAACAATTCCATCAAAGTTCAAATAACATTCATTAATAAGAAATTAACAAGCCACTCAGTATTTCTATAATATTTCTGTGGAAAAAAAAGAGGGGGAAAAAAGCTGTATAACCATCAGTTTTCTATATTTATAAAAATCACTAGTGCAGAATTGGATTTTATGGAAAAAAATGTTTTTCTTCTCAAATTTCCTCATAAAGTTATTTACGAGTATTATTTCTTCTATTGTTCCTATATTCTCTTACATTTGGATTGGTTTACCTCTCTGAAATCAAGATTTAAAATGAAGTTAAATCAACAGATACTTTTGTTGTTCCCTTCAGGTCTAAAACATGTCTCTTCCCAGTACAGAAAAAGAAAATGAAAAAAGGAACTCTGCACTGAAAATGTGGCTTGGGGATGGTGCTGCAGAGTGTGTGACGCCCCTCCTTGATGTATCAGGATGGGGTTCTGATGAAAAAATAGCTCTTAAGTTCCGATCAGTTGCCATAAGCTGTTATATTCTCTCCCTATTCCATTTCTCAGTTGTTGTATCACAGGAAGAGAACCAGGAGACACAACCATTTAACATCATGTTCATTTTTTCTATGCCCTCAGTAAAAAGGCTTTCCCAGGAAGCAGAATGAAACGAATGGTCTTTGAAATCCTTTCATGAAAGCACTCCTTGCTGTGTATTTTGCACCTAGAAATTTTCTTTGCATTGAAATAGTTATGTATCTTGTGCAAAGTGTTTTCCAGCACTCCAACATGTAATGTAGCAAACCAGCTAAATACTGTTAAAGGTGTTTAAATCCTTCTGGTGCATCAGAATGTTTTCCTGGTTGTTCTGTTGAATTTCAAGTATTATATTGCTTTAGTGCAGTGTTTATTTTATCTGTACACTATAGTAGTGTGTGCAGTAAACCTGCAATGAGCAGAGTGGCCCTAACTGCCCCTGATGACTTGGTTGCCAATGATCACATTCATAGTGACTGTCTTCTCACTTAACTTTTATGTGTTTGCTCCCAGCCCCTTCAGCGGGAGTGCAGAGACACCTACTAGATTTTGCTGGTTTCTTCTCTTATTGCAGCCATATCTCCCTGCCTCCCCTTATTGCTTTTGGGGTTTGGTCAAGCAGTTTTGTCTTCTCCAATCCCACAAAGATATGTGCAAGTTATTCTTTATCTGCTGAACTTTTAGAAGGATGTCAGTCTCCTGCTCAGCTCTTTCATGGGGATGTACATACGGTACACACAGTCTGTCAGTAAGGACAGAAGCTGCTTGTGGCATTCACTGGTTCACTTACAGCCAAATGTGTTTATATTCAGAGATTGCTGCATTTTCCTGGTTCATTGAACCTGCAGGAGGAATTTAAACCAGTCAAGTCTTCATTATTGGTGCTCAGGAGGAAACCTAGAACAGGTTTCAGTGGTTGCTGCTCAGTCTGGAGAGATTTGTGGGACAGCAGATGTTAGGAATGAAAGAATATGCTCTTATCAAAACCAACTTCAGAGAAGTCTCTATGATCATTTTATCATTTAAAAATCTTACAGCCTTTCCTTGCTTTGCTCTTTTAACACACTAACTCCTAAGGTTTGCTGTTAATGTTGAAGCTGCTTAGGATCAGAAGTGGCAATTGGGTGAGATTGGGCAGGCAAAAATTCAGATTAAAGCAAAACCAGTTCTCAGTTTTTCATGTGTGTTTCATCTTTTCAAGATGGCAGAAGGGTCATTTGTGGGCTCAAATGTCAACTTCAGCACAAGGAACCCTGTCCAGTTTTGGCCTCTGCCATAAGTTTGTGTGATGCTAGATAATCCCTGCCTGTCCCTGTGCAGCAGTTGGGCCATTTTCCTCCACAGAGACTGTTATGATGATAAATAGAGTATGGACTGTAAGGGCTATGGATGTCTGACTGAGGAAACGAGTGGGTTTTTTGTAAAAGTGCCTCCCCTTTACTGTTTTCTGTGTGCATGGGACAGTGCTTATTAACTGATCACCCACATGGTTTTACTGTGTGGGGCTGACAAGTTCTGGTGAGTGGGGTGAATTCAGTGCTGCTGGCATGAATCACCAGCACTTCAGGCAGCAATTTTGCTTCCTGTCCTGCTGGTCAAACGCTACAGAAGTGAATGGGAGTTGTACAGTGAACTGCAGAAACTGTATTATGGGCTGGGGAGAAGCAAGAGCTGGGGCATTTCTGCTCGAGTTTCCAACGCAGGCAGCTAGGGGGAGAAAAAAAAAAAAAGGTGCTTAATCCCAAAGTCCAGTGAAGAAACAAACCAGCTTTTCAGGGTGAATCGTTTCTGCTTCTCAGCCTGTGCCTTTAAGCTCCGTATGCAAACTCCCCGTGTGCCTCCCACCCTCCTCTCCAGCGTCTCCCGCGGCTGGTGTGGCCGGGCAGTCAGGGGGGAGGTGAGCTCACGGGAGGCACCGTTCCGCGGGGAGCAGGTTTCTAGGGAAAAACACCTTGGTGGCAACGGGAAAAGCAAAGCAGGTGAGTTCCTACTCCTTCTTAACAGTCCTTTTTATTTCCTTCAAGGTGTCGGGCTCGGGTGGGAAGAGAAAAACCTGCACCTTCTCTGATAACTGCACGCACCCACCCGTGGGTGCTTCTTGCCCCCGTGGTCCCACGCCTGCACACACCATCCAACGCAAATTTACAGCGCAGCAAATGTGGGTAGCGCAGGCGGGTCGATCCCTCCTGCCGCCCGCTTCTGGGGACGGGTGGCTGGAAGGGCTCGGGCAATCCCTCCTCCTCGCTTTTCCGGCGGGGTTAGGCAGGGTTTGCTGCCTGCACTCGGAGATTTCCAGAAAAGTGGGAATTTGAAACTGCTCCTCCCCGATGAATTTTCCTCCCATGCTTGGGGAAATTCCTCTTGCTTTACTGGCTCTAAGGAAACTGCTTGTTTCTGAATTTATTGCCTGTTAGGGGAAACATCTAACCTTTTATTTAAAATAATAGATGCAAATAACTTCAGTGCTTCCTTTTTAGTCGCTTATGGCTAAATAATGTTCCTTATGTGATCCTGGAGTGCTTTTTAGCGTTTTTCGATTCCATGTGACTCTAAAACGATTCGGGGGAGGTAGGGAGCACCTTGCACAAACAAATCGGTGATGCTGGAGGGGATTTGTTCTGCTCATCAGACCAAAGGAGCAAATACTGGCCACAGAAATGGGCTTCCCACTGAATGTCTGCGGAGGTTTGACACTTCTGCCTGCAGTTGTGCCCTGCAGGTTATATTGCTGCAGGACATTTCATCTTTTGTCTATTAACCAGCGTGTCTTCAGCTATACCAAATGTGTGATCTAATGGATGAGCCTTGGTGGAAAGTGATCTCTGGACCCTCTTCTCTGAAAGTACTGGTTAAGGAGGAACGTCTTAGTTTTTTTAACACTCTGGAAACCCAACACAGAGAATGGTCTACATAATTTAAAAGCTAAAATGAATTATGATATATTCTAGAAAGAAAGTTCAGGGTACTTCATGGGAAATAAAAAGTGCAGCTTTAGCAATAAAAATAAGCAACATTATCGTTATATGAAATATGCTAGTGACACAGCCATGGCTGTAAGCAGTTTTGACCTTGACATGGGACAAATCTTGTAGCAACCTCCATGGGCTTGGAATAGTACCATCATTTGAGCCAAACTAAATGTTTCTGCAGCTGGATGGTGCTTTGTTCCCACGGTTGAAGGAAAGGGCTCGAGAGTGCTGTCACGCTGCTTTATGCCCACTTGTCTTCCAGCCATGAGGCTGCCCTGCAGAGAGTTCAGGCATATGCCCCCATATCCTGCTCAAGGGAGGTCCCTGTGGGTGAAGGTGCCAAGCAAGGCAGCACAGGCCAGTGCAGGATTTGAGCAGTCTGTGTGTGCCAGCATCCTGCGACCTGTGCTTGGGGATGGTCTCCTCAGGCAGGAGGGGCTGACCGAAGCTGTACATGGTCACACAGCCTCAGTACTTGAGTTTAGCAGATGACGCTATCCCGTATCGATAGGTGTGCAGTTTCATTCTGCAGCCTCTGAAGTCAATGACAGAAATCCCATTGACTCAGATGCTGTGAGTTCCCTGCTTGACTGATACCTTTCATCACTGGCTGGTTTCTCTATGTGAATTCTTCCTTTGAGGGAGCATGTGCTGCAGATGACTGGCTTTCAGGGTAGCATGGAGGTTTTGTGCCCATGAATATTAATGCCTACCTGTCAAACTGTAATAAGGGCTGAAGCTAGGTACAAAAAAATGTAATTTACTCATTGCTTCTAATGTATGTAAGCTGGTAAGAAAGAATAAAATGTGATTATCTGCAAAATGAAGACATCTACTTTAGCCCCTGCTCCTCCAAGAACCTCTGGTCCCAGTATGTCCACCAACTTCATCAGGACCAAGATTTCTCCCACAGCCTTTGCACTGGACCAGACACAGTAAGGGAGGAGGGTGGTTGTTGCTAAAGGAAATGCCATGAGTTAAGCATGTGAGTTTTTCTTGGCCATTCATCAGCTGAAAAGCATCAAGTTGTATAGTGCTCCTATTGTGAAAAGTAACTGGACAAAAATGGCACTTCTTTTCTTACTGGATACTTGCCATGTGTATTCAGTATTTACTATCTGTACCGAGTTGTCAAGCCAGCATAGTCAGGGGGGAGGAAGGCAGCCTTTATTTTGCTGTGTAATCTACAGCTAAAAGTTTAAAAAGTAATTGCAGGTACAAATCTGCCTGGTACTCTGTTACCAAAGGGAGAGCTGGAGGCTGAGTGTCTCCAAGGTGGAAATGATGTTAGAGCCTTTGTTACTGGTGATAATACGAGCAACAGGGAGCTCAGCCTGTCTGTCACATTCCAGCTGAGACTGCAGAGCTGGCAGGCAAGGAGAGGATCTTCTTACTTGTAAATTGAGAGACATTTGAAGTCAAAGAGGGACAATAAACAAGGCCCGCACAGTGTCATTGGGCTTGCTGAGAGCAGGACTACAGCTGAACCAGACGCACCTCCAAGAGGAGTGCTGCAAGTGAGCAGGCATTCAGGATTGTTACTAAACTGAACAGCAGAGACTGGTAACACCCAGAGCAGATCTGTTCACTTACAGGCTGCTTGCGGTCTGGAGGCTGACAGTACTGGGGACTCTTTGCTCACTTACCTCAATAGAAAAGAGGTGTCCTCAGCCCAGGGTCTGCAGCCTCCTAGGTGACAGTGTCTCTTGCTGCTTGGAAGTAGGGTATAGCCTTTCAAATGCAGCACAACCCCACTAAATGTTAACCTACAGAGAGGTGGGGGACATGCACAGCTCTACGTGTCCAGCTACAGAAGTTGGAGAAGGGTTAAAGCAAAAGGATTAAAGAAATACATGGTTAGGTGGTTCAAGGAACCAGTCTGGTGGCAGGAGATGCTCATGCCACATGAAACAAAAAGGCCATGTTAGCCAAACCTGGCTTGACTGTGTCTGCTGATCAGCTACCTGTGCGCAGTTTGTCTTTGCTCGTGAAGGTACCATCTGCTCCAGCTGGCGTGATGCTGAGCAGCTCTGTCCTTTCTTTATGTGTTCTACCAGTTGGCTGCTGTTTCTGCATGGGCTTTTTTCATGGCATATCATCTTGTCAGAAGATTTAAGGGAAGACATATGGGCTCACCAGGAAGCAACAGTTTTATTCCAACACTCCCTTCCTTCTCTGGAGCCCCACTCACGGTGCAGCCCTGGGGTGCCCTCAAGCCATAAGGGGGAACTGGCACACAGTTCTTGGCCTCTCCAGACTGACATGTCCTTGCACTGCACCACCACCCAACAGATACCTCTGGTTATAAATCCACTTCCCTAGGAAAATATTTTACTTTCTATCAGTAGCTGCTGCCACAAGTTGCTGAGCCCCATTTGCATAGAATTAAATTCCCAACGGTAAGGAAGAAATCACAAGGCTTGACCCCATTTTAATTGAGATTTGGGTTTCGCTGTTCTCGCCACCAGGCTCTGCCAGCAGACCTGTTTGCACACCCACATTGCTTCATCTCCTCTGGTCATGCTTCTGCTTTCACTTACTGCAAGTGACCATCTTCTCTCTTCTGCTCAAGCTCGTGGTTTGGTGGCACAGATGTGGTTTGTTGTTCTGGTGCCTGTGATTTTGAATGGTGAACTCCCCAAGTGAGGCACGTTGGAGTCTAATTTTTCATTTTGGGCTTTCTCCTTCTGGAGAAAGGTGATTCTGCTTCTGCTGTATTCCTCCTCTGAAGTGCCACAAGTCTTATGTCAGTGATAAAATCATTAGTCCTTCACTCACCTTTGACCAGCCAGAGGTTGCAGGTGGATTTGCTGCTGATCTTGTTGTCTGCCTCAAGCGAGTCGCATATTTTTCATACCAATGCAAAGTAAAAAATTTTGCAAAAGCTCTGTCTGGGTGAGGACTTACAGGCATGACCTTAGACCATGAGACAGTTTTACAACCCGTGTGTCTGAAGGCTCACCAGACACAGTATTGCTGTGCAGAGAGCCAGACTACCCTGTAATGGTACCAACTTAATGTGGGATAAAGCAAATGTTTTATTAACACTTGGGTATTCAAATGGTTGCGGCATATCGGCTGCCCTTTATAATGATAGCATTGGAGAAAACCATCCAAACATGCTAGAATACAGAAATGCAGCACAAAGACTCCAAAGCAGCCTGGACTCTGCCATCTGGGGACATTAGGGTTTTCTCACATTCGTTATCTGTAAATGAAGTTGACTTTTGAAGACATGGGTACCACTGTTTCTTTCCTGTGTTTCTTTCTCTGTTTCTTTCCTCTGGTCAACAGATCAGAGGAGAGGCTTGGCTCGTGTCCTCGTGGTGGAGGGCTGCTGCTAGGGGCAGGCAGACCAGGAACAGGAGAAGCTGGGGAAGAGCAGGAGGGAGCCTGGGGCAAACCAGTGTGAGCATTCCTGTTCTGAAGGGGGAGATACTAAGCATAAAGAGCTGGAGAGGGCTGAGAAAGCAGAAGGAAAGGCCTCAGGAGGTGAAAACATGAAGGGAAAGACACAGCAGAGGCAAAGGAAGAGAAATAACCAAGTGGCACAAGACAAGAGGCTGGGGAACGTGGAGCTAAATGAAGAAAAAACAAGCCCTTTTGCTGGATAGCCGTCGGCACAGTATTGGGAGGTCACCGTCGCACTTCAACCTCAGGAGCTGTCACATTTTGCAAGAAGCCAGTTTCTACCTAAAAACAGGAACCACCGTGTGCTCTGGGCCAGTCTTACAGGTGTGCACGCCACAGGGCTCACCAGACTGAAACAGACACCCCTGCCATGGGGAGTCTGTGATCTGTGCCCAACACATGGACAGACACCCAGGATCTCCCTCCTGTGGCCCTGCCTTGTCCCCTCGTTGCTCCTACACGTGATGTGCTCCCGACCCACTGTACAAGTGCACACATGTGCTCACACACACATGTGCTCACACACACACACACGTGCTACTTTCTTGTCCTCCTTGATGAGAAGAGTGGGTGTTAGTGACAGTTTGGCTAATTAGAAGAAATATTACGGATAAATGGATATTTGTACCATTCCACTTCATATTTTGAAATTTCCCTATCTGAACCAGTTGAGAAATAGAACACATCTTTCAAGGAAATCCTATGGAATGACTCAAGGCTGCCCTGGAGCAAAATCCAGACTCCCGTGGAGAAAACAAACCCTGAGCTGCCAAGAAGCAGAAGAGCAGAGGTGGTGGCCATCGCCCAGGAATCTCAGCAGATCCTTAGGGACGGCCAGAGATGTTTATTTTCACAGGACAGTTCTTGTTGACTTTCCCTGTAGCACACCTTACATGCCTTCTCTGCTAAAATGGCGCAGTGGGAAGAAACCCCACTAAGATATGACTGGAAGGACTCTCTTAGATCACTGAGTTTCCCCCCCCCCCGCTATCAGGGGCATCATATTTTATAACCACTCACAATTTATAATCTGACAAAAACCATAAATGTGCTTTTTCTTCTCAACATTCCTACTGGAAACTCATGCTCCTTTGACTGTTAATATCTCTCCTAATTTCTGCCCCCACCAAAAAAAAATTTACTTTTCGCTCATCTGATTTTATGCAACAGTGTTTTTCAATGTATATAGCTCCTTGCTACTCATCTCCATTATGTATTTATAGATGGTCCTTATCTTCTGTCACTAAAAAAAAATTCCAATCTCTATTTTGCTCTTGCAAGATGGGCTTTCCATTTACATGTCTTTTTAACTTTTAAATTCTTTTTTAAATTTTCAATTCTTTTTTTAACTCACACCACTCACACCAAAGGAAAATAAACTTCCCTTATGCTAAAAGGGAGAGCAAAGAAGACAAGTTTTGATTGTTTTGGGAAGTAGAAGGCTTCTCTATCTCTAAATACGGTATTTTTTCCAGTTAAAATGCCAGTGCAATCAATAATATGAACTTCTTTCTAGGGTCCCAAGTATCTTTTATTGTAGTATGATTTTTTATATGCAGCCAAGATTAGTTCAATCATCTAACTTGTATTGTCAAAATAACACCCAGCCATAGCCAATTTTGTCTGTGATGTTAATTTTTTTCTCAGATGTGATTGTCCTACCTTTAAAGTCCATTGGTAGTAAGACAACTGTTGCACTGGTCAGCATATCTGGGCTAGATTTTTAAGCTTCCACATTCAGCATACTGCAAGAGAGACGGTGACTCCAAAACTATTGAAGAGTCCCTCCTAGAGGAGGGATCGCTCATCTGTATGTATTTAGGTCACAGGGACCACTGGAAAAAATGTTTCCTACCTGTCTCCTCTTAGCCAGAGCTGAATTGTCAAATGGAGATACTGTTAGCAAAACACAGGGGCCCAAAGTGCCTATCTCTGCCAGGCTCAGTTACAGCTGAAAAAGAATATTTGGAGGTCTGTTAGAAAAAAAGAGGCATCTTGGACAGATTCTCCCTTCCTCTCCCCTTTCTCTCTGCCTGTTGCCTCACAAAGAAGTGACCTTTTAAAATCTCTTATCTAGAAGCTTCAGTTTAAAGAGCTGCTGACGCCTCTTGGAAAACACTGAAAAGCTCTTCTGAAACAGTGCTGCTGCTCCCTGTGTCCTGGGTCCCTTTCTTCCCTCTTTCTCTTTCATTGCTAGACGCATTTTGCATTAGAAAAGGCTGTTCAGCCACAGCTTCCCTGTTTGCTGAAGTCACGGCCTGATTTATAGCATCAGTAAATAGCTGCTGCTGCAGCCCAACCACTCACAGCATCTTCTGAACTGGTAGGAAGTGGCTGGTGCAGAAGTGACCAGACGAGATGTCCCTTGGTAGGACAGAATTTGGAATTGAAGAAGGAAAAGCTAAGTGGGTTTTATGTTCTTGAAGCTATTATCTAGGCAGAGTAGGTTTGAGAGATGAATTTGCCTTGCCAAGACTCTCCTGGTGTGACCTGTAAATCTGAAGTTTCCCAGCAGCTAGAGGTTGAGTCCTCAAAAAAGTCACTCTGAAGCTGAGGGCCTTTGGACAAGAAGGCTGGACTTCCATGTATTTCAACTCTGACCAACCAAATTGTCTTAGATTAGATAGACTTTTGTGTGCCAGTCTGAAGGGAAGGGCTGTGTGTCGTGTTCCTACCCTGTGAGGGAGGGATATTAATCCAGTAATTTAATACATTTTAGGGCCAGGGGAAATCAGTGCCCCTTCTTGTCTCATTAGGCTTCTTGCAAAAACTAACATGGCTGAAGTATGGCTGATTGAATGACTGTGGATAAAGGAGGATATCCCAGGCTGTTTCATTCCTACCGATACCCAGCTGTTGATGACGTGCAAAAGGTGGCCAACCACAGGCTGGCTTGTACTAGCAAGAGTGCAGACAGAAAAACAAGGTAAGTAAGTAAGTGCCCTATTTTTGGCACTTCTGAGATCACATTTGGAGTACCATATCCCATCTGAGCATCTTCAGTGCATGAAAAGCATTGACATACCTCAACAAGTCTAGCAGAGGCCACTGAGTTGATCTCAGGAGGAAGGAAAGAACACATGAAGGGGCTTTGGTTCCTGCGCAGGATGTTTGTACCACTTGAAGCAAAATACTGGAAGCACCAGTGCCAGTGCTGACCACAGGGAAAGAGAAACTGCTCACCAGGATAGTAGCATAGCTGTAATTAAAGCACATATTAATTGCTCTGCATTACTAGGCACTGGGAGCTCTCTGCTAAACACTGTAGCGAGTTTTGTCATCCACTGAATTTACTGACTGTGATTTTATATTTCCTTCACAATTCTTGCAAAAATATGGAATGGCATTGGACTATATATGAAACCTCACCCTGGAACCTGCCTCATAAACAACTAAAGGGTGAGGTTTATTACTTAGCCAGTTTTAATCCACATAACATATACTATGGGGATATAAGTAGCCTAGTGTCAGGATTTCAGTAGCCAGGTCAGAATGGTCCAGTAGAAGCAGCCAAGGATTCTTGAGGTTTTCAATACCAATTGGCTTTGGTACATTTACTAGCTAGAGTCCCAGGCTCACTCCATAGCTCTCTATTCAGACTGCAGAGTTTCATGTTTAAGGATGTGACTGCAGTCTAGTCTTGTTATTTGCAGGCCTGTAAGATTACTCCGAGATAAATGTTGTACTTTCCAACGTAACTGTTCCACCTGCTACTGCAGCTCGGTGACTCCTGAGCAGCATGAAAGCATCTGCTAGTGACACTGGTTGGTTTTAGGATCTTTACTAGGGGTGATGTGTGAGGCAGAAAGCAAGCCAAGATGCCAAGTCCGGTCCGTACTCACCCCTTGCTATGAGCTGGCATGCCAGTTCACCCTGGCATCATAGGCGGTAGGACCTTGAAACCCTGCTGCTAAATCAAGCCTGGGGGACTGCCTGCTGAAGAGCAGGTACTGTGTGCTGTCCTGGTTGGACCCCAAGGCAGGGCCCGTGATGCTGGGACACTGGTTCAGCACTCACCGAGAGTTTGTGTCCCCAAAAGCGCCTGTGCAGAGCATGGAGATGGAGGCATCAGGCTGGTTCGTACTCACAATGGGTATCGCCATGCTCAGTGGTGGCCTCCTAGGAAGAAAGGGAAGGGGAACCAGGCAGGACGGGGCCACCATGGTTGATGCGTTCAGGTCCTACAACCTGGATGTATTAGTAAAATCTCCTGACTGCAGCCTGAGGCACATTCAGGGGACACAGTGTGCGTCCATCCTTTTACTTCTTGTGATAATGCACTGGTTGGAGCTCCTGGGGTAACCATAGCTGGCATGTAACATTTCATCCCAGTCTTGTCCTTTTCCTCCTCTTCTTTTTAATCACAGAGGCCATCTGTAGAGCTGCTCAGAAAGCATGGACCAGATAAAGCCAGTGCTAGGCACCCAGAGAAGGGGACTGAGGGCCAGCTGCTGGAAAGTAACTGTTGCTGCTGCTGCTGTGGTGGGCAGCGTGACAGCCCTCTGCCTGGGGATCCTGCTGGGTGAGTGTGCAGCCGGGTACGTTCTTTCAGTTTGTCTGCTCCAAAAAAGAAATGGTCTGCACAGCTCACAGTCCTCATAGCAAAAATCCTCAAAAGCCTTCTGCTGAGGACAAAATGGGGTCAACTCGCCCCACATACACACGCAAACTGCAAGAGCTGTAGTCAACTCATGTTCTGAATATCTGACTTTAAAGCACTTTATCTTCAGTGTTGCATGACATGTATGATCTATTCATCTCCTCTAACCTCTCCCTGCAACTCCCAAATTTCCTGTCACCGTACCTCACTGCCCCAGCCATCTCCTATCACAACCTCTTGCAGCCACTGATCATTGCCTGTTTTACTGTCCCACTCCAGAGCACGACCACCATCTCCTTGCCTCTCCCACCTCCCTCCTGCTGCCTCTGGTGCCCCATGGCCAGATGCCACCTCAGGCYAGCACCTTGGTGTGTACCCCAGCCTTACATCACTGACAGATAGAACAGAATCATAGAATAGTTTGGGTTGGAAGGGACCTTTAAAGGTCATCTAGTCCAACCCCCCTGCCGTGGGCAGGGACATCTTCAACTAGATCAGGTTGCTCAGAGCCCCATCCAACCTGACCTTGAATGTTTCCAGGGATGGGGCATCTACCACCTCTCTGGGCAACCTGTGCCAGTGTTTTACCACCCGCAGCGTAAAAAATTTCTTCCTTATATCTAGTCTAAATCTACCCTCTTTTAGTTTAAAACCATTCCCCCTTGCCCTGTCGCAACAGCCCCTGCTAAAAAGTTTGTCGCCATCTTTTTTATAAACCCCCTTTAAGTACTGATAGGCTACAATAAGGGCTCCCCGAAGCCTTCTCTTCTTCAGGCTGAATAACCCCAACTCTCTCAGCCTGTCTTCATAGRAAAGGCAYTCCATCCCCCTGACCACTTTCGTGGCCCTCCTCTGGACCCACTCCAACAGGTCCRTGTCCTTCTTGTGCTGAGGGCTCCAGAGCTGGATGCAGTACTCCAGGTGGGGTCTCACCAGAGCAGAGTAGAGGGGCAGAATCACCTCCCTCAACCCGCTGGCCACGYTTCTTTTGATGCAGCCCAGGATACGGTTGGCATTCTGGGCTGCGAGTGCACATTGCTGGCTCATGTCCAGCTTTTCATCCACCAGTACCCCCAAGTCCTTCTCGGCAGGGCTGCTCTCAATCCCTTCGTCCCCCAGCCTGTATTGATACCGGGGGTTGCCCCGACCCAGGTGCAGGACCTTGCACTTGGCCTTGTTGAACCTTATGAGGTTCACACGGGCCCACTTCTCCAGCTTGTCCAGGTCCCTCTGGATGGCATCCTGTCCCTCAGGCATGTTCGACTGCACCACTCAGCTTGGTGTCATCTGCAAACTTGCTGAGGGTGCACTCGCTCCCACCATCTATGTCATTGATGAAGATATTAAAGAGTACCAGTCCCAATACAGACCCCTGTGGGATGGCACTCATCACCGACCTCCATCTGGACATTGAGCCATTGACCACTACCCTCTGCATGCGACCATCTAACCAATTCCTCACCCACCAGACAGTCCACCCATGAAATCCATACCTCTCCAGTTTAGAGAGAAGGATGTTGTGGGGGACCGTGTCAAAGGCCTTACAGAGGTCCAGGTAGATGACATCTGTAGCCCTTCCCATGTCCACGACGTAGTCACTCCATCATTGAAGGCCACTAGGTTGGTCAGGCAGGACTTGCCCTTGGTGAAGCCATGCTGGCTGTCTCGAATCACCTCCCTGTCCTCCAGGTGCCTTAGCATAGCTTCCAGGAGGATCTGTTCCATGATCTTCCCAGGCACAGAGGTGAGGCTGACTGGCCTGTAGTTCCCTGGGTCTTCCTCTTTTCCTTTTTTAATAATGGGTGCAATGTTTTCCCTTTTCCAGTCAGTGGGAACTTCATCGGACTGCCACGACTTCTCAAATAATACAATGGATAGTGGCTTAGCAACTTCATCCGCCAGTTCCCTCAGGACCCGCAGATGGATCTCATTGGGTCCCATGGACCTGTGCACCTTCAGGTGCCTTAGATGGTCTCGAACCTGATCTTCTCCTACAGTGGGTGACTCTTCATTCTCCCAGTCCCCACCTTTGTCTTCTGCGGCTTGGGCGGTGAGGCTCGATCCCACCAGCACAGTTCTACTGTACAGTACCACTTTCTAAGCTAAGCTGGCTTCGGTACCCAGTATGCCTTTCCCCAGCCCGTTACTGCAAGGATGGGGCCAATCTGGGTTTGCACTGCCAGGCTGCACCCATCTGTTCATGAACTTTTGTCTCAGGCTTGAGAAAAATCCCCCATTTTCAAGTTCAAATTAGTTCAGTGCAGATTTCTTCTATTGCATGTGTGCAGGGTAGCCCAGCACGGCCATGGGGCACCCCCAAGGCAGCCTGGGGTGGCCAGGGGCAGTCAAGCTGCTCAAACCAGGAGGGTCTAAAGGACATGATGAGACCCATGTTGCAAAGCGGACAGCGAGGAAACCTGGGTCCAGCCATGGCCCCAAACCTCCATGTGTCCTTTGTGCCTCTGACAGACACCTTCCCTCTCTGGCAGCCTGTCATCCCATGGGAGAGACCAGCTTTGAGCACACAGTGGAGCTGCGAGGAATCACATTCAACAGCAGCTTACAGATGGAGAACTCGGACTACTACAGGGTGCTGACGCCCGCTCTTGAGAGGCTGGTGAGTTGAGCTGGGCTTGCCAGGAAAACACTTGGGAAAGACTCTGGTGGTTCCCCAGGGCCCAGCTCAACTGTCCTCATTCAACAGAATCTGGATGCCAAGGGCAAGAGGAAAATAGGGATTTCTTAAACATCAGCAGGGTACACTGTGGGGCTGAGCTGCACTTCGAGAGGCCCCATCAGGGCCCTAAGAGACATTTGCGGAGTGGGAAATGTGTGCTCAGGTCTGTTCCTTGCAAAAGAGAGGTGGTAGCAAGGCATAAAGAAGGGATGTGCTGCCTTGTGCCCTGAGCCAGGGTGGGAAAAGGGTTACACAAGCGCTGGACACAGGTGCTCCTGCTGCCTGCAGAGACAAGAGAAGATGCTCCAGCTAGCTCCAGCTCCCTACAAAACCCCAGGCATCAGCTAGTCCCATCTCCCTGGGGTCTTCCGCCCAGTAAGTGTGTGACCATCATTCTTTGCTTTGCAGTTTCTGTCCAGTTTCCAGGACTCCCAGCTGGACTGGAGCTGCACTGGTTGCACTATCCTGGGCTACAGGTGAGTGTAGGCAGCTCTCTCTGCAGACTGTGCAGCTCATGTTTCAGGGCATTCTCACAAGCTCCACCAAGAAGGTGAAGCTCACACCTGTGTTCTTGTTCAAACCTAGTACACAGAGAAACTGCTTTTTGGTCAAGGCTGGATTTTCTTCTGGGATCGCACCAATGTTCTGGATTCTTTCATTTGGAAATGCAGTCAGAAAGGCAGAGGAAAATGGCTTTGTTCAACCAAAGCTGAACTTTGGGCCAAAGAAAAAAATGCAAATGACCATTTCAACCCAGAGCACATCTCCAGAGAAACTTGCACCTTAAATTATTAAGAATTAGTTTTGTTTCCCTCAAGTTCCCTGTGGGCAGCTAGCACAAGAGCCTGTCCCTTGTACTGTACCCATTAATTCTCTGTCTTCCAGCAGGAATGGAAACTCGAGCGTGATCGTCCGTTTCCGCCTCCACTTTGCCCTCCAGGATTCCCAGCCCCTGAGCTCCACCATGGAGGAGGAAGCTCTCAGGCACGGGCTGGCAGCTGCCCTGCACAAGCAGGGTCTCTCCCTGGCTGCCTATGGGACTATATCCTCAGCTTCTCTTACAGGTATGCTCCTTCCGCAACTGCTGGGCAGCCAGAGCAAGATGCCCTGTGCTGGTGCTGCTAGCACCAAAGGTCACACTAGCAAAACCACAAACTGTGTCTCAGATAGCCCAACTGCCGCAGGGCTTTAGCTTTGGATGTCCAGTCAAGGCTTCATGCCTATCAATCAGCAATGTTAGAAATGGAGGTGCTGCCAGGCAAAGATGCTCTGCCTGGCTCCCAGGTGCTACCAGCTTCACAAAACAGCAGCAGAAACATGCCTAGCTCTTGACGGTTGCTGAACAGACATTCATGGGGAGTCCCCAGGTCCCCCTCCAATGCTAATGCTGCAAGAGCAGCTTTGGGCGCCTGCAGCAACAACAGAGCCTAAAGCATAAACTGCAGCTGCTTTGGCTTTTCTTGCAGCACCTGGAACCAGACTGAGGGACAGCAGATCAAGCCTCAGGAGGTTAATTGCTGGGTTGTGTGTACCTACAGGTACACAGCAGCCCTTAGGCAGTCCTCAGAGTTGTAGCAATAATTCCTGCTTAGGTAGATATTTCTCATATTTGAATTATTCTCTGAAACCACCTGACTACAAATTCTCCTTTCCTTCAGTGACTGTGGAGTTGCACGTGACCATAGGACTCCAGGTCCAGCGGATTTAAAAAAACACGTGCTTGGAAAACATGAAGGTGTGGGTTCCTCTGCAGCTCCCTCCACACTCCCTGCAACGATGGGCAGGGTCCCTGGATCTTTGGGAGCCTTGTGCGGCCCAAATGGAGGGTGCGCAGACACCCCCTTGGCTTTAGGCAACAGCCCTGCACGCTTCAGCCTTGGAGCCTGCTCCTAGGAGGCAGCTCACTGCCACAGCTCTTGGGAATTTCTCCCTGCACCTGGGATCACCCCAACAGCCTGCAGGGCTGTAGAAGGCTGCTCCTCCRCTCTGCACTGTGCCTGTGGTGGAGCAAACTGAGGAAGGGCCCCAGGAAGGGAATTGGGCCAGGAGCTCACCACTGGCCGTGGGGCAGGGAAAGCGATTGCCAGGCAGGAGGAAAAGATGAAGCAAAGCCTCTGCCAGCCCTGGCCCAGGAGCAGCACAGTCCACGGGAGCATGCAGCTCCTGTGCCCCCAACTGGGACATCCTCACTGATCCCCATTCCTTCCACTTTGTCACAGGTCCCAGTGAGGTTTCACCCCACAGACCTGGACTGAAATCAGGTAAGAGCAAGGCAGCAGGAAGAGCCATCTGCCCCAGCTCCCTTGGCTGCACTCTGCAGCCTGATCTGTAGCCTCCTCCTCACCAGTGGCCTGGCTGCAGATACAAGAGGCGTTTGTGCCCTGTCTTGTTCATAACCTGGTGGTCCAGGGCCCTGCATCCCTTTCCCCCGTGAGCTCAACAAGAGCTGCAGCTCCGTTCCCGGCTCCATCCCGCAGGGACACTGGCACTGCCAGGGAGCAGAGTGACAAGGACACTGCGGTGGTTGCCCCTAGGGAAGCCGGGGGACGGTTGCTGGGAGGGTTGCAGAAGACACGAGTGACTCAAGCCTTGCTGTCCCCAGGGAGCTGCCCTGGAGACACGTTCACTTGCCTCAACACCCAGTGCGTGTGAAAAAAAAACCCTGAATGTGATGGCCAAAAAGACTGTGCCAATACCTCTGATAAAAGGGGCTGTGGTGAGTCTCTCACAACAGGTCTCCTGGACATGGGGGACGGGCCACAACCCACTGCTGCAGACCTTGACAGTTGTAACACCACTGGGCTTCTGGGCACTGAAGAGGGCCAAGGACAAGGCACAACTTGTCAGGCCAATAGTAGATGTCTGCATCAGCATGAGGGGAATTGTACCCTAGAAACACCTTGGTCRCACCACCAACTGCAAAAGGCCATGACAAGGCCCACCTTCCTGGTGGGCTGCTGTGCTGGGCAGGTGCCACATGCCCACGAGCTGCTGGGAGCAGATCACAAGGCAGTGGCTGAGCTTGTAAAACCAGCCAAGATACTTCTCTCCAGAATTTCTTGCTTTAGAAGAGTTTCAGGGAGGATGCTGTGATGGGCCAGTGCTTTGCAGTGCTCTTTTCCAAGCCTGCAGGTTAAAGTCTGCCCTGTGACATCCCTGGCAATGTCCTGCTGCTTGAGCATGTGCTGGGAGCATGCACAAAGCTGAAGCAGCTTTTCCCACTTGCCCCGAGAGCACTTTGCTGGAGCGCAGCTGGCAGGATCCTGATGCATAGGCGCTCTCCTCCCTTTCAGACTGCGGGAGCCGCCCTGCCATGCAGACTGCCACCAGGATAGTCGGAGGCTCAGAGGCATCTAGAGGGGAGTTCCCATGGCAAGTCAGCCTGCGAGAGAACAATGAGCACTTCTGCGGTGCTGCAATCCTCACAGAGAGGTGGCTGGTGTCTGCCGCTCACTGCTTTACTGAGTAAGCTCTAGCCATGCTAGCTTGCCCCGCCTGCCCCCATTTCCAAAAGCTGCTGTATCTTCCGGCCCAACCTCCCGCTCTACCACATTGCCCCATCACACCTGGTTTCCTTCCCCTACCAGATTAAGCCACTGGGAGCTCCTGTCCCAGAGCGGATGGCAGGATGGGCAGGAGGCAGCACCACCTGCACCAAGCAGCTCTGGTTTGCAGGGTGATGCTGTGGCTGCAGGCTCGCATGGTCCTGGCTGTCTCTCTTCCAGGTTTCAGGACCCAGCCATGTGGGCAGCTTACACAGGGACCACTTCCCTCAGAGGCTCAGACAGCGGCGCAGTGAAAATGGGCATCACACGGATCATCGTGCACCCCTCCTACAATGCCGACACGGCTGACTATGATGTGGCCGTGCTGGAGCTGAAGAGACCTGTGACCTTCACTAAGTACATCCAGCCTGTGTGCCTGCCAGATGCTGGGCATCACTTCCCCACCAGCAAGAAGTGCCTTATCTCCGGCTGGGGCTACCTCAAGGAGGATTTCTGTAAGCAAAGCGTGGCAGGTGGCAGAGGAGGCATGGTGGGGTGTGAGCGGTGCAGGAGGCACTAGGGAAGGGAACTCGGGCCGTGCTCTGGCCAGCCGGGGCAGGCTGTAACATGGGGAGCTGGTCCCGTGCAAGGCTCCCTGCAGTGAGCTAACGGTCGCATCTTTCTCGTTTAGTGGTGAAACCCGAGTTCCTGCAGAAAGCAACAGTGGAGCTGCTGGACCAGACGCTGTGCTCCAGCCTCTACAGCCATGTCCTCACAGACAGGATGCTGTGTGCTGGCTACCTGGAGGGGAAGATCGACTCCTGCCAGGTAAGCTTTGCCCTGGGAAGCCAGCACACCTCCCCACATTCCAGTATGCACCAAGCAGCACTTCAAGCAGCAGGATCTGACACCATGGTCACAGTTCCCCCAAGGTTTGAGGCCATGCCTTGGACCCAAGCACATATCAGGGACTGCAGAAGACAAAAATGAGGATATGTTCTCTAGTGCTTAGAGCAGGGCACTGCTGTTTAAGGGGCTCTTTTGGCTATTTAACTACTTTTCTCTACTTCCTGAGCTGTAATCAGGGCTGGCACTACCAATGTACCTGGCAGGTCCTCAGATCAAAGTCCAGATGGCAAAGGGCAGCAGTGGAAACTAAAACATACACAACAGTTTTTGGTGAACAACTTGGTGTTTTCCCTAGTTAGTCTTTATCCAGCCTGGAATTGCAAGTGGTCAGCTGGAGAAAATCCTGCCTTTCACAATGTGTGGGGAGAGGAGGACTGTGTTGCGAGAGGACTGTGATTTCCATGGGTGTCCCTGTGGTTTGGCAGGGCCCTTCATACCCACAGCCACCAGCTGAGCAAAACTGCACTTCTGTGGTGGCAGCACTTCATATTTCTGTACCAAATGCAGCACAAACACCGGAGAAGGGGCCAAGAATGGAAGATTTGAGGTTGGATGATGAACACGACCCATCCAGTTATTCATTATTCACCTAGAGCAATCCAACCCCCAGAAGGCACTGCCAGCTTCATAGACACCACATGTCCTACATCAGTGACACTCATATGGCCCCACAGTACCAAAGAACTGACCAGGGAACCATAGGCCAAATCAAGAAAACATCATGCAAAGATTAGCAGGGTCTCCCTGGGCTGGGTATCACGCAATGAACACCCATCATCTGGCTGTTTAGGGGCTGCTGGGCTTAACCTTTAAGAGCAGCAACAAATGATTAAACCAGTAGAAATGGTTACCCTAGATTTTATGGAGGATGTCCTTGTGCTCTTTGGGCATATCAAGGGCACAAGGCTACTGCTTAATAGCAGGACAGTGTGCCCACACAGAGGAGCACCAAAAGGCTAGCACAGGAGATGCTTCACTCATCATCAGGCTGGAGCAAATAAGCAGAGGTGAGCTGGGATACACAGGGACAGAGAGACACAGTCCGGCAGAGGTATGCTGAGGGTGGCCAGGGCGAGCTCAGAGCATCCCCAGGGCGAGCTCACCATCTGGCTTCTCTTGCAGGGTGACTCTGGTGGGCCCCTGGTTTGTGAAGAACCATCTGGCAAGTTTTTCCTGGCGGGAATCGTGAGTTGGGGAATTGGATGTGCTGAAGCCAGGCAGCCCGGGGTTTACACACGTGTTACCAAACTCAGGGACTGGATCTTGGATGCTATTTCTGCCTTCTCCACCTCCATAGCCCATACTGCCCCTCCAATACACGCCAGTACTAATAGTAACATGGTCAGCTCTGAAGAGCTCAACACCACCACCACCACCAGTGCAATCCCCACCACTTCACCAGCCCCAGCTGCCAGCAAGCCAGTGACTGCATCGAGCCCACAAGGTATGAGCACTCACAGGGTGGGTGCACCTTGGCAGGAAGAGTGGCTGGTACAGGTCCAAATGTCAGGTTCGTTCTTCCGCTGAGCTAAAATGACCTTCAGTAGGGTGACCCACACAACCCTTGCCTAAGTGCTAAGGGCCGAGGCACGAGTGACACTATCTGGCTGCCCCAGCTCAGCCCAGAGCAGCCTGACAAAGTCACTCAGTACCTGCCCAGATGAGTTTCATGGGCTCCTTTGCTTATGCAACTGAATGTGTAACTTTGTCTGCTGTCTGTGTAATTCGTTTGCTCCAGCAGGCCCAGGACAGGGTACTAAGACACAGCAGCATCTGACACTGTTTAACCTGTTGACCACTCACTCACTTTTGTTTGCCACCTAAGGATCTCCCAGCAGTTCAAAGTTGATGGCTGCAACTTCACAGCAGCCATGCATCTTCTCCCTGAAGGGAAGGAGGGCAGGTGTTCATTGGATGACCTGTCAGTTCCAAGGAGCCCTCCCAGCAGCTCTGCAGGGAGATACAGATGTAGGGTATTTTCCTAAATTTAGTATTAACTTTTTATCTGGAATGGCAAGGCTAAGACGCACAGAGCTGCTGGTTACTCTGCCTTCAAGAAAGGCATAGGATTAAGGACTTGCCAAGAGCAAGATGCAGAACAGCAGTTAGGGTGAAAGCCCATGTATGGCTGTGCACGATCACCATCAGGGACCGCCATGATCAGCAGGCAGGGCTTGGGCAGATGCCTCACACTTTGGCCCTGACCTGTCCCTGCTCAGACTTACTAGTTAGAGACAGCAAAAGTCTCTCCTCGCTTGTTTTCTGCTAGGAGTACTCACAAGTCATGCTTTGGCTTTTGTTCAGAGTGTGGAGGACGACCTGGGTTCTCTAAACCCAGCAAGATCGTGGGAGGAACAGATGCTTCCAGAGGAGAGATCCCCTGGCAAGTCAGCCTGAAAGAAGACTCAAGGCATTTCTGTGGAGCCACCATAATTGGGGACCGCTGGCTGCTGTCAGCAGCTCACTGCTTCAATGAGTAAGAGTCCATCCCTGCTAGCACTGCTGTTCCAGCTTGCCTGCCCACCGGCACAGAGCTGTGCAGCTCTACGTGGCTGTGTAGCCAAACCCACAGCTGTGGCACTGGAGTCACTGGGGAAAAACAAGAACCCACACTGGACATTTATTTTTGTTATAGCTAGAGATTCATAGTAAAAGGGGTTCTGTGGGGAGGCTGGGATGAGGCAGGGAAGGGTTAAAGTAGCCTGGCTAGGGAGCAAGGACAACACACCTAACAGGGGTGGAAAAGGACAGGTGCCACAAGAGAGTTTCTTCAAGAAATTTAACTTTAAAAGTTGACTGTAATATAGGAAATAGAGGCACGTGGTCAGTTGTGGTCAGTTCAATCCTGCATAATTCTGTTAAACAGCAAGAGCCCAAGCCCAGATTTATAAATAACCTAGATAAAGAAATGAGTAGCAAGAGGATAATGTTTGTCAAGAATAAAAATTCCTGAAGGCAGAAAAGGTGGGGGACTAACTGTGAAGAGTTTCAAGAGAACCTTATGCATTAAATAGCTGGGCAATAAAGCAGCAAGTGAAATGCAAGGTAGGCAAGTGTGAAGTGAGGCACATAGCAAAAAAGCAGTGCTATCTGCCTGCAGATGATGATGGGTCTCCATCAGCTTTTACCATTCAGAAAAAGGTCAGAAAGACTGTGGATATTGCCATGAGAACAGCAGTTCTGTGGGCAGTGGCAATTAAAGACCAAATGAATGCTAGTAATTATTAGAAAAACAACTGAGATTACCAGTATGTTACTGGTAATCCACAGCATACCTACTTCTCAAACATTGCATGCAGTGCTAGAATAACATACTGTAAAAAGGTTAACCCAAGACACAAGGATGAGCTGGGTGTGGAACAGCATCCATAACAAGCACGACAAAATAGATCAGACTAGACTTGGGAAAAGAGAGAACTGCGTGGGAAGGGAGTGGGTGATAGGGACTATACGATTACGAAAGGTACAGACAAAGTGTTTAGGGAATACCTTCTTACTGTTTTTCTAAGGTATCAAATAACCACGAAAAGCAGGTGGAAAACAAGCAAAAGGAAGCAGTTCTTCATAAACGTCATTAAACTGAATGTTTAAAATTCACATGGGGTTAAAAAAAAAAAAGGAATAAAACACAACTCTAGAAAAATCCAAATAAAACCCAAAAATCCATCAAGACCTACTGAATATAGAGACACCATCTGTGTGCCAGAACACTCCTGAAATCACAAATTCCTGGAGGTGAGGAGAGGATTTTTTACCTGCTCTTCAGGAGACATCCAACACATGCCACTGCTGGAAAAGTTCTTTGGGCCTGACTTAGCACGGCTGCTCTTCTGTGTGCTGGGCTCTGCTTTGGTAAAGTAAGGTTTGAAACACTGATCATTTAAAGTTGTCTGCAATTTAAACGTCAGAATTCATGCCAGGCATATGTGTGTGAGCATGCATGTATTTGTATTTGTGAGCATGCATGATTATGTATTTGCAGGACAAATCCAGAAGAGATCGAAGCCTACATGGGAACAACATCACTAAATGGAACAGATGGGAACGCAGTGAAAGTCAATGTAACAAGAGTGATCCAGCATCCCCTCTTCAACCCTATTATTCTGGACTTTGATGTGGCTGTACTTGAGCTGGCAAGACCTCCTGTCTTCAACAAATACATCCAGCCTGTCTGTCTCCCACTTGCTGTGCAGAAGTTTCCTGTTGGCAAGAAATGCATAATTTCTGGGTGGGGCAACCTCCAAGAAGGGAATGGTAAGCAGTGATGCATTACCAGTTGATTTGCTCTGGAGCAGTGACAGACTCAGCAGCAAAGCCTGTGCCACTGCAACCCAGACAGTCCTGGGAGCATACAGGACAGGGGACAGCTAACAGGGACAGTCAGGAACTGACAGAAACACCAGAAGAAGGGCATATACAGCACTACCTTAAACTGCAGTTATTTAGGAGCCACCAGCAAACAAGAAAATGGAGAGAGCAGCTTGGGAGGAACCAGGAGAAACCTGCTGGGCTCCCCTCAGTAGTTCTCCCATGTTAAGCAAGAGTGGGGCACTGCCTCAGGTGGCCTGCTGTAGCTCTGGCAGGACAGTATGTCGGCCTCAGCAACCACACTCAGTCACAAAGATGTTCCAAGCAATCAGAAAAAGCAAAGATCCCATTGTAGGGAGAAGGCCTGAAGGTAGCACGTGTGCTACCAAAGAAGCCCTACTGTCCCTCTAACAGTTGACCAGGAGCCCACAAGCTGTCAAGACAACAGAAAGTTGCTGCCTGTGTGCAGTATCCTTTGCACAGGTACGAAACCGCACCCTGGGGCGAACCAGGAGCTTCAGGGCTGCTGAGAGAGTAGCTCATACAGGACTCAACTCCTGTGTGGGATTAGAGCCTGTTTTCCTGAAATGTGTGTTGGGTCAGTCTAAAAGCCATTAGCTCCCACTTCCCTCTGCTGCACTCACTAATTGCATGGTTTTCATGCAGTCACCAAGCCTGAGATCCTGCAGAAAGCCTCTGTGGGCATCATAGACCAGAAGACCTGCAACTTCCTCTACAACTTCTCCCTCACTGACCAAATGATCTGTGCTGGCTTCCTGGAGGGGAAGGTAGACTCATGCCAGGTAAGAGTCTGGGATTTCTTTACTCCTCTGTGGATTGTTCCAGAAAGCTGGGTTAACTCACAGCCTCAGCACATCCTTGGGAAGTATTTACTGAGCTGCTATGGCCAGGCTGTAATCCACACGTACCTTAGCTCAAAAAACCCAGCCCACTGCCTCAGAGCTTTAAAAGATCCATCAAGTTGAGCATGACTTAAACCAACATCCCACTGCTCACTCTGGCCAGACTGGAGTCCTGGATGAAGCAGGTCTCCTCCTGTGGCAGCGAGACAGTGGTAGTTGGTGGTGGCTGTCCTTCACTTGTGGAAAGGTGCTGTCAGGAGCTAACTTTCATGACAAATGCCACTTGTATCTGTGCCACCAGGTTGAGCCATTGACCCTAGTTTCAGCCTCTGCACACTCATGTCTTGCACACACACTGCGTGGCAGCAGACAGCCCCGTGGGGCTGGAGAAAGAAGAGTTTGGGGCTAGCTAAGTCCTCGCAGTGTGGCTGAGGGGCAGCTCCATGTAGACCTGTCTTGGGAAGATTGGGCTGAGCAGCCATTGCCTTGCTTCTTCTCAGGGAGATTCAGGTGGACCCTTGGCCTGTGAGGTGACCCCAGGAGTGTTTTATCTGGCTGGCATCGTGAGTTGGGGAATTGGTTGTGCCCAGGCTACGAAACCCGGTGTGTACTCCAGAATTACCAAACTCAAAGACTGGATCCTGGATACCATCTCACAGTTGCCCAGTCCTGGCACAGTCACCCCTTCCAGTTCAGCCATCACTAGAACTTCTACTGCAGCCATCCTCACCCACCAGCCCAGCACAACAGCTGCAAGTCCAATCAACAGAACCACCCTGGGGATGAAGACGACCACAACCATGAAAGAAACCTCCACAGCTCTGAAAACCACTGAGCCTGCCAAGCCCACCCAAACCCCAGGTAAAATTGACGACAGATTTATTGACATGTTGGTAGGAGACCTCCAGCCCCAGCACAGAGGGTACTGAGCAGGCCATGGGTTATTGCCTTCCAGTGGTGCCTTGTACCAGCCTCACCTTCAAGTGTTCCAGCAAGGTCTGTATTGGAAAAGAAAATCCTGAATGTGATGGCATTGTTGACTGCAGCAACGGCTTTGATGAGCGCAACTGCRGTGAGTACTGCTTTGCAGCCTGTGACTGCTGCCCAGCCTTATTCTACATTACCCAGACTCCCCAGTGCAACCCACCAACTTCACATGGGCTGTCTTGGGCCCCACGTTGTACACTGGGGGCCTGGGCCAGCCCCTTGTGGTCCAGGTCCTACTTGGTCTGCCAAAGCCTTTAACAAGATAAAGCTGGATGAGCAGGGTCCAAATTTTCTGCCAGGGAATGTGGCCTCTTCTCCTGTGCTATAAATATTAGAACCCATTTCCCAGCACACAGGCCTTCTGGACAGTCAGTCTGCTAGTACAAGCTGGCAAGACAGCTCTGCACAACGTGGCAGCCCAGAAGATGTCTTGTCATCCCCAGGTCTGCTCCTTGGACTGCACATTCCTTGTTGTGTGACAGCTCAGCCATCCATCCAAACGTCCCCTCCTCACATACCACATCCCTGGAAGGTGTGATCTGTGATAACAAGTAAAAGGTCCCAAACTATACCATGTCTGCCAAGCCTTGCCTCAGATGGGTGAATGAAATTCATCATATCCTACCGCCCTGCGTATGTCTCCCCAGAAGGCTGCCCCATGGCATGGGCTATGGAAGGAGGGCAGATATCCCTTTCACTTATGGTTACTTAAAAACATGGTGCCTCTTCTTCTGTCCCAGACTGTGGCTTAACAACTGCTCTGGCCTTCAGCAAGATCGTGGGTGGCAGCACTGCGGCTCAAGGAGAATGGCCCTGGCAAGTCAGTCTCTCGCTTTGGCAGAAGGAGCACAAATGCGGGGCTGTCCTCATTGCTGACCGGTGGCTGCTCTCTGCAGCTCACTGCTTTGATATGTAAGTCTGAGATGGACTAGTGAAGCCAGCTTGCTCTTGGCCTCACTCCCGTCAGCCCACCTGCCCTTCCCCTTCCTCACAGTCCAGCACCATGGCTGGGATGCTGTTGCCCCACTGGAAGCACACACTCCCTATTACAGATGTGCCCCTACAAGTAAGCGTGAAGAGGAATGAGTGGAGCAAAGCCTGTGTCCACAGTGTGATAGAGACAGGGGTCCTGGCCCCATAAGGTGTGGCCATAGCGCATCCCAGCCCCACAAGTGGAGGAACGGCCCTCCTTGTGAGGCCATGCTCCTAACAGCCAGGTTTGCTGTCTTTCTGCAGTTACAGTGACCCCAAAATGTGGGTGGCCTTTCTAGGAACACCCTTCCTGAGTGGCATCGATGGCAAAATGGAGAAAATATTCCGTATCTACAAGCACCCTTTTTACAACGTCTACAGTCTGGACTACGATGTGGCACTGCTAGAGCTGAACATGCCCGTCAAGTTCAGCAACACCATCAAACCTATATGTCTCCCAGACAATTCACACATCTTCCATGAAGGAGCCAGATGCTTCATCACAGGCTGGGGCTCCACAAAGGAAGGAGGTACTGGCTGAAAGGGCTCCCTCACATCCATGATGGCCAAGCTAAGTGCCACCTACCCTGCGAGCCCAAACATCTATGATTCCCACTCCACTGCCCCAAGCACTCCCCATGTCAGGCCGGACCCTGCAGGGGATACCAACCTGTGCAAGGCCTGGTGTCACCACAATCTCCTCCCCAGCCGCCATGCACTGTACTCCTCCATTTGGTTACACTTCTGCCCTCTTGCAGCCTTCCCAAGCTTTCTACATGCCAGCCACTGTGCTCCCCATCCCTGTAGCAGCTGCTCTAGCTGTGCTCCTGCAGTACAAGGACCACCCTGATACCATTTCTATCTGGTCAGCCGAGCTGCCTGACAAACTACACACCAAAGAGACCTTCCTGTGCTTGCTCTGCTGGGGAGGAACCAGGCCTGATTCACTTTCCCAGTGCAGATCTCCCTTTGGCAAGCAAGAAAGGCCGCAGAGACCCCACTCCTACACATGCTGCTGTTTCTCACGTGCTCTGCACCAAGCTAACAGCGATACTTGTCTCCTCAGGTCTCATGTCAAAGCATCTGCAAAAAGCAGCAGTGAACATGATTGGAGACCAGGCCTGCAAAAAGTTCTACCCTGTCCAGATCAGCAGCAGGATGGTGTGTGCCGGTTTCCCACAGGGCACCGTCGACAGTTGTTCAGTGAGTGTGAGAGCAGCAAATGCTGCGGCTGGGACAGAGCAAACCTGTGCAAAGTCCCCAGGCTATATTCTCTCAGGAGGGCCTTGCCCTGCCTCCCCTAGCTCAGCTGTCTGTCCATCCATCTCCACTGGCTGTTGCCATTATCCAAGTCCATCCTGCATACACCTCATTCTGCTTGCCCCACCAACCTGTGACAGGTCAGGGAAACACGCAGAGAGCTAATGCCAAGCAAGAGAGCACAGGGATACCATGGAGCCCATTTCATGACTCTGTTGTGCCTCTGAACACAGTCTTCTATGTTCCAGAACCCCAATCTCAGATTGTGCATGCAAGTACATCACTGAGCAGTCCTCCAGCTTGGAAGCAGGCTCCTGGGGAGGTGGGGAACAGGACAGCAAATGCTCCTATGTCCCAGAGAAAAAGAACATCTCACAGCTGGGGGGGGGCTGGGCTGCCTTTTTGGCTTGATACAGCACCCTTTTCCTTTCTCTGCAGGGCGATGCAGGTGGGCCCCTGGCATGTAAAGAACCCTCAGGGAAGTGGTTTCTAGCAGGAATCACAAGCTGGGGCTATGGCTGTGCCAGGCCATACTTCCCTGGTGTCTACACCAAAGTCACAGCTGTCCAGGGCTGGATTGCGCAGAACCTCAAGCTCTGAAGCTGCATTTCACCACTCAGGAAAGGCGACGAATGAGAGGAGTTATTGCCAGAGGATGCACTAACCCCTCAGCTATTGTACATTTTTTTTGATGCTGCAAAGGGGTGAAGATGGCCTGCAGGTATTAAGCAAATGCCATTGTTGTGTGACCCACTGCAGTTGTGACACCGGGGCATTTGATAACTGCTTTGCATAGAAAGGTACAATTCTAGACATTTTCTATAAATAAATGAGGCCTGTCCCATCTTAAGACCTGGCCAAACATCCTACGCATTAAAACGTGGCCTTTCTAGTTGGAGGAGTGCCTGAAACATCTGCCAGAGAGTCACATAGTTTGGCTGACCTCTGTCTACGAGCTGTCATCCCAAAGCCAAGCCAAGAGACAAGTGAACTTTGTCCCAGCCCAGAGTTATGCCCTTGCAGAAGCCTCAGACCTCACTGCCTTGATGGAGCTGTTATGTTGTGTAATGGCTTTTGGAAAGGGTATGCTACTGTTTCCACTCAATGCTTGGTACTAGTAAGCTCAGTGGTGATCCCCTGGCTTACCATTTGATCACAAGAGAAGGCAGGACTAAAACACTTGGACTTAAGACTGCACAGGCCCTCATCTGCATTACAGAATCAGGACAGGCTTCTCACATGCCCCCACGATCCAAGATCCCTTTGCATAATGGAACAGGTGATTAAATTGACAAAGATTAAGGCATAGCCACACAGACCACTGTTCTGGCTAAGCTAGATGGGAAAAATTCAAAGTGCTGAGATAGTGGCCTAAGGACACAACTCCTTCAGTGCGAAGTCAGGTCCCACTAGCCAGCATAAGGCACACAGACACCTTTATTCACAAGAAAAAACTGCTGCAGAGCTCACGTGTCAAGTCTTAGGCAGACTTAGACATCTCCTCATAGATTCGACCACCAAAACTGAACAGCAGCTAGTACCCCAAAACCCCTTCCTACTCTTTGGCATTTAAGCTCTGCATTTGGGTGTAGCAAGAGGTTTCTTCTTTCCCAACCCAGCTGGCAGTGAGATCCACCACTTTCCCAGCTAGAGCACTAGCAAGGTGGGAGACCTAGCTTCTAGGCATGGCTCAGCTCAAGATGGGTTCAGATCCATGGCTGGAACACTTGTGGTATGCTCCCATCAATGAAACGGGACTGCTGCACAGCCAGTACCACAAAATTCATACGGCCATAAAGAAAAGTAAAAAGGCCCCTTAGCAAACATGGCCGGAAAGCACTTTATTTTCAAGTAGTCATTCTGCCCAATCTGGATGGGAAACTCCAGTTCAGTTTCAGTTAGTCCAGATATCCAGTTATCTCCTAATAGTTTACCTTGTGTGAGAACACTTTAGTCCCTTCATAGAAGCCACCACATTGGGCAATTAAATGAAATCAGGTTCTCCCACATCCCTTTGAATGTCCTAGCAGCTAAGGAGACGTCATCCTTCCCGTCTCCCTCCCTGCCCCAGCAAACGGTGAAATATTTTATAAAATACAGAAGAGCTTCAAAAGAAGGGATTTCAAAAACCTCACTACAGGGGCACGGGCACTTTTAATCTCCAACACTCTCCTCTTCCAGCTGCTGTGCACACTGCTGACTACACAGCATAAACCAACCTTTCCAGGAGAGGTGTGTAAGCCGAGAACAATACAGAGCTCAGCCCCAAAGCAGACCCAAGTCCTCTGTTGCAGAAGTGCTCCTCCCTCAAAAAAATGATGCCTAGAAGGTAAGCTCCAAGCTGGAACGTCTGTGCCAGAGCCAAACCAGAAGTTACAGAATATCACAGCCACACAACACATTTTATTCTATAAAGAAATCAACCTAAGTACTTCCCAACCCTTTTCATCCCCAGCTGTGCTTGTACAACTATTTGCAAGGCTGTGCTGCAAACCTAGTAAGAGCACCCCTGCTCCCCAACACACTGCTTGAGCTGAGTCAAAGCCTACGAGCCCGAAAGTGAGCCCCACATAAAGCTATACAAATACAAGGGAAGAAAGAGCCACGTGTGGCATGTGGAGCATCTTGTGGCAACTTTTCCACTGATGAAAA
Organism: Phoebastria nigripes; assembly: GCA_035582835.1. Lineage (NCBI taxonomy): Eukaryota > Metazoa > Chordata > Aves > Procellariiformes > Diomedeidae > Phoebastria > Phoebastria nigripes. Next base: position 853,343 of record JAYKAV010002628.1, on the reverse strand, counting down.
GGGACTGGATAACCACTTGATGGATGGGTCCATGCTTGCTTCCTAGGCAAGGGGACTGTGTTGCTGGCTTGGCCCCCCTTTTCCACAGAAGGCTCGTTGCCTTTCGCCACCCTTTCAGCAGGGATTTATCAGCTGCTGTATGCCTTGGCCAGTCTGGACCGTTGGGAAGGGCATAAGGCAAACCAAGCAGCTCACGGTGGCTCTCAAGGCTGGAAAATTCACTTGCTCCTGGGGCTGGTGCTAATAAAAGCCAATGGATGCAAAAGGTTCAGCGAGGGTTTATTGCTCTGCCATGGCAGGGGCTGGAAAGGCAGCAGGATTTCACCCCCAACCACCTGGACTGGCTGCTCCTCCCTTCCCCACATGGTCCCTCCCTGGTCCACGAGCCAGGGCACTTCACATGTTGGCCCTCTCCCGCTGCAGCCGAGAATTGTAGGCTCGGGAAACCGTGTTCCAGGCGTCCATATACCGGTCCATGCACATGGCGATGCACTTCTGCGGGACAGAGAGCCCTCAGCAGTCGCCCCGGGGGCGTGGCCCGCGGGTCCCCGCTTCTTCCCGACCGCGCTCACCTGCTCCGAGTTGTCCAGCGCGCCGCCGGGCTTCCCGATGCACTTCCGAAAGCACTTGTCCGTCATGCGCTGCAGAGAGAGGCCGTGAGAGGCGCCGCGAGCCCTGGCCACGGCCAGCCGCCGGGCCGGGCCGGGAGCACCGGCCGCTGTCGCGTCCCTCTCCCCGCACTGCTGAGGGGCAGCGGCACGGCCAGGCTCCACCGGGCCGCGGGGCAGCCCGCGCTGCCCGGCACAGAGTGGAACCGGGACCGAGCGGAACCCCCCGCGGCCCCTCCTGACCTGCAAGAGCTCCTGTGCGTTGGCCACAGCGATCTGCACCTTCACCTGCTCCATGATGAGCCCCGGGTCCAGCTTCCCCCCGCCGCCACCCCCGGAGCCGAAGTCGGAGCCGAAGTCGGAGCCGAAGCCGCTCTCCATGCCGCAAAGTCACCGCGGGCGGCAGCCCCCACGCTGCCGGCGAAATGGCGGCTCGCCGGGACTACGGCTCCCAGCGAGCACCGCGACCAGCGGGCGGGGCGGGGCGGCCGCCGGATGGCACCGCCGCTCCCAGAGTGCACCGCGCCACGCTCCGTTCAGTCGGGCGCGGGGTGCTCGGAGCGGTCGCCTCGGCGGCAGCGGGCGGTGCAGGCACTCAGGCCGCGGACGTCGACCCAGCGGAGCCGGAGCCGGGGCGGCGAGGGCGGGCTGGGGCCCGGGAAGGCTCCGGGGGCGGACCTGCTCCCCGCCATGCCCAGCCCAGCCCAGCGCGGGGCGGGAAGGGGATGGCCTGTCCCACCGCTTCTCGTGGCCCCGCCGGCACGGGGGCGAGGGCAGAGGCCCATGTCCCGGGTCGGGATGAGTTTTGGTGTCACCAGCGACTGTGGTGGAGGTGTGCCTGAGAAAGCTTGTAAGTCCTGGGGCTGGAAATGCACCTGCATCGCTTGCAGTGGTGGGGCCGGGGGGAGCTTGGGGGGCCTGGTTTCCCGGACTGCCAAGTAACTCCCCAGCTTCGTGTTCCCTAGCGGCGCGAATGCGGGTGGCTGGGCATTGGGCTGGAATACAGCACAGCATTTGAGTATCGGGTTTTAAGCGCAGCCCCACATGCCGAGGCAACAGGAAGGGACTTAAACTGGCTTTAGCACAGAGAAAAATGCTGCACAACTACATCCCGACATGAAATATGAGCGTTATGATCTGGGCTCCCTACAGAGAGCAACTCCCTGGTGACTTTTCTCTGGAATGAATTCTTCTGTCCTTGGAGGCTATGATGATGGTTCCCTCTGCCTTAGATCACTCAGATAAGAGGCTCATACCCTGCATTAATTCCGCAATGGTATATCCTCCATTAAGTAAGAACATAAGAATGCTGCGGGAGTTGGTAGAAGCAAATGGGAGACAATGCTATAGAGCTTTTTTTAGGAGATGTGATGTGCAGAAAGGAGATTGCTGCTTACCTCTATGTGAGATGAGCAGAGCTAAAGCCAAAGCTACTCCCATCTTCACTAGCTAGAGCCCACAGTCAGAAGAGAGAGAGTATTGGAAACCATATCATCCTGTCTGTGGGTCTGTCCACTTGAAAAAGAAACCATTTCTACACCTCACAGAATTATCACCAGCTAGCGCTAAAGATGTGGTAGTTGCCTATGGTACAATTTTATAATGAGTACACACTAGTGAAAAGAAATGGACTGGAAATTGAGCTAGGCTAACGAACACAGCAGCTCACAGCAATGCTTCAGCCCATTTCCTAGTTCCTAAGAATCGATCACTGCCAGGGCTCAGTATCTCCTCTTGTTCTCTCAAGTCAGGATCAAGTGGGCTAAATGGAAACAAGCCCTTCAGTGCAGGGGCCGTAGAGGTCAGTGGAGTGACGAGAAAGGAAGGGGAAGTTTATCTGCTCTAGGTACTCAAGGTTCTTCCCTCTGCTTTTGTTGGGAGCAGTGCTGTTGATCAGAGAGGACAGCACTTTCCATGAGCACTGCATCTGTGTACAGTTTAAAGGAAAGCATTCATTTGCTTCTGGAGCACACCACATGATTCAGCTGATATCTTCTAGGACACACAGGAAGGTCCCCTTGGGATGAATCATCTCAAACAGCCCATGTGGCCTCTGTGTTGGTTAAATGAAAGAAGGAAAGAAATAAAATGCAAAACATTTATTTGAGTGTGTTGTACAAAAAGTTTCCAGTCATAAAATGTATATTACAAATCATTGAAAAAGACAAGACATTTGGCATGCATATTCTAAAAAGAAAAAAAAAACACTTTGAAATGATAAAGTCTAGATCATTATGTAGTCTTCATAAGTTCCATGTGAACATTTTCATCATTTTGTCTTTGTATTTCAATTTGCAACCTTTTTCACAATTCCTTATTTTAAAGACTTGAACCTTCCAAAAACTTATCTGCAGCAGCTGACCGGAGGTGGTCAGTTAAACTGACCAGTGACCTAGAACCAGAGCTATCTAAATAAAGATTGTGTTTAAAAAAAAAAAAAAAAAAAAAAAAAAAAAAAAAAAAAAAAAAAAAAGACAATTCAAGTCACAAGGCATCACTGTTATGAAAGTAGAGTTCAACGGAGAAGGTACTATTGTGCCCAAATGAAAAGCATTTTGGCTTAAACTCATTTAAAATAGCTTATTGCTTGCAATTTTAGTGTAATGATGATCTGGGTAGCTGGAATACACAATAACTTCTACCTTATCAACATGGAATCATCACTTCATTAAAAGCTAACTAGAAAATTTGGAAGTTAATAACACATTTTATTTTCCTGACCTCCAAGTCAATTCACTGCTTGTGCTATTCTGAACGGAGTCTTTCAATATTAAGCATCCTGTTCACTCTCTAGACCTTAGCATTTCAAGAAAGGCATTATGTTTACAAATAATAATTGCATGTAAATATGGTCTTGTATAAAAAAACCCCACTTTTAAATTATTTTAAACTGGTTTAAAGCTAAGCATATTGAAGGGCAAATAAAAATTCTGTTTCCCAGGCCATTTTAAGTGAGAAAAGAAACTCTCCAATATAATTTGTCTTGACATTCAGATAAAACAATGCTTTGAAAAATGCAATCACTACCTCACCTTCCACTCACTGGTTTACAACAAGGCTTTGCTTCCTGTTCACGCAGGGTTTGGACCCAACAGTGGCAATAAAATCCAGTATCAAATACGGATAATGCCTTTGTCTAGAGATAAGACTTTCAAAAGAAGATACAGAAAGAAGAGCTAGAACGGCTTAACAGTGAGGAAGTGAGAGAAGTGGCTACAAGAGATATAAAACATACAGCATGCATGTTTTCATACAGCATCAAAATCTTTCTGATGCACACAAAAGAAACAGATTCTCAAATGTTCTGCAGTGTAGAGAGGATTTCTACAAGCCTCTTCTAACTAACCCCTGTTCAGGTTGCAGTTAAAGGGCCTTTATACAGGATGAGCATTAAAAAGAAGAAAAAAGGGTGTATAAAAAACAGTAAGATCCCTGAACTGAACATGAGGTGTCCTGTTGCTCAAGGATAAACATGCACGTTAAGTGATCTCCTTTCACAGTATGGTCTGCTTCACGCTGCAATGCAATTTTCATGACTAATGCAAGCTGCAGACAAGCTCGTCTGGCTTTTACATTATAGGTCATGGGAAGCAGATCTTTATTTTCTTCCTGAGACTTTTGGTTCCTGCTACAAACACAAACTATGCCAGCCAACTCCCATCTAATGGCAAAATGGTGCTGAAGACAAGTGATCAATGCATCAGTGTAAACTACTGTTTTTGTCAGGGCAGATCTAGAGTCCTGAACTAGCCTAAGTAGACACACTGGGAAATAAAGCTGTGCAGCAACAAAGGAATCATAGCCACTCTATTACTTGGAGTAAGTCACTGCAACACAACAGCTAAAGTAACAAATAACAGAAGTGAGGGAGAAAGAAGTGGCATGAAATGTTAGAYGCTCTCTGTAACCATACCTCACTCTGCAGGATACCATGTTACCGATGGTTCTGCAGATGGATGGACTTGTTCTGACACAAGCATTTTCACATGGTACAAACTTAGGAGTAGGTAGTATGTGTTTATCGTATTATATTCTGTTACGATCTACACAATGAAAAGATTGGCTTAACTATTCTGCTGCAGTTATGCTGTTATTCCTTCCCCCTCTTAACCAGTAAGAACAATTTAGGAATCATTTTTACTATTTCATCCAGAATAAAGTTGTTTGCTTATTTTTCTGGAATAAGAACATCCATATGGGTAGTTATGCTCAAGTAACTCAAGGGTTAATTTCCCTAATCAGGGAAGCCTTAAAATCATTTTTTTCCTGACAAGTCAAATCTATTTCTCCTTCAAGCTCTACACCTGTTAGCAGACACTGGAGTAGAAACGCTGACTATCCTCCAACTTCAAGAGTGGTTCACATACAGGATCAAATAGGAAAAGAGGGCAAGGGGACACTGGATTTTATTTGAACAAAAAGCTTTAATTATCTTGAAAATGAAAAAAAAAAAAAAATCCTTGAAATACAGAAAATGCTTTTTGGGTTGGTAAAGCCAAAAAACCTCCCAGTATGGAACACCAACTTTAAAAGGATAGTGCCGTTATACTGAAGCTCAGCATCAAAAGCAAGAGGAAAGGATGGTGTCTAGAGAAGACACACAAAAAAAGAAAGTACGTGGAATACAGTAGTTTTTCTGTGTCTTGTAATTTACAGCTAGGAATTATTTCTCATATTTTTAGTAGCCTTTTAGAAAGCACTGTGGTGACAGAACCACCCACATTTAGACTGTTGGCATTCAGTTTTTCCCACAGTGTCAATCACTGTTTTATATGAACACCTGTATATACCTAAACATGGTACTGAAGAATAAAATAAACTGTTTCCAGAGTTAAAGGACACAGTTCCAAATCTAAGGACAAATTCTGCAGACTGTTACTGAAGGGCACAGTGTTCATCACAAAAGATCTGCAAGCACCAGTCCTTAAGGCTACAAGAAGACACATTCCCCATACAGTAGCTGTTATGAAAACTATGGCTCAGGTAGCAAGAGGTTTTTCCTCATTCAAGCTGCCTTTCCTAGCCCATTCTTTACAGACCAAAAAAAAAAAAAAAAATCAATCACAGAAAAAATGCAAATGAACTACACACTCATTGCTTTAGTATTTAAGACCACAGAACAATCTTAAATTTACAGGACAATCTTAAAGATGAATAAGCAATCTGAAAACTGGCCAATGTAAAAAAAATAAATACAGATCTTTAGAAAAAAAAGCAAAAAGCCCTCAAACATTATGTAAGTACATTATAGAAGCTGTGGGTCAGAAAGGGAAATGCTGTCCAGTGGTTGGAAGGTGCATTGCAAAAATACTTCTACATTGATTGCATTCATTTGCATAACAACAAATTTAGAAAAGGTAATTGATAACAGTATGTCTGAGAAACATAATTTCACTAGATACATTTTACAGAGAGATAGACATGATTTACTACATATTTAACCTTCTACTCAAGCAGAGTGGGGAAATTACATTAGAAAAATGGCCAAGTACATCAATAAAGTTATCCCATTAGCCCAAACAGCCAAATCTTCATACTGCTTTTTTGTAATGGATCTTCTGATAATGGATTAAAACATAATTCTAAATTTCTATTAGTTTAACTTGTAATTCAGTCATCCCACTCAAATAGAGAAAAGTAGCATCTTCGATTTATTTTTAAATGGCAAAATAAATCCGTAAGCTTAAAAAACCCCTTTTGTTCCCACCCTGCTTGCATTACAAAGCCATCAGTCAAAGCCACTAAACTGACTTTCTAGGTTATATCTGTCAGTCACAATACTGTTCAGAGAACATAATGTCCAAAAGCCACCGAAAACATCCAAACCTTGTAGCTTGTTTGATGAGTCTAAACTATTTGAATGACAAGATCAGAGTTCAAGAGTGCAGGTAAAAACAGGATTCTATGCTGGCATCAAATGGTATCCAAATTTTGTATCCAAACTAATAACTAGTGGAAAAAACATTTGCTTGTACAGTAGCCAATACATTCTTTGGAGCAGTCAAGTATTTTTCCTAGTGCTTAAAGATGCACTACTATATGAATACTAACCCTTACAAGAGTCAGAGTTATCTCCACAGAAATGCAGCAGAAGAAACCTTAAGCTAAAGAGACACTGTCAGATACAAAATGCATCATTCTGAAATAAAAATAACCTGCTGCTCATACAAAGCATTTCTTAAAAAAAGCATTATTCTCCCTTCACTCACTGTTAGACTTTACTTCGAGATTTGAACATTGCAAAGCAATGCTTATGTCCTGAACAACAGCAATTCCTTTTAACTTTTTTAAAAAGTCATTAAACTATTTCTGTACTATTTTGCAAATACTGCTTCTTAAGATATCTGACAATGCCCCTTCGAATAAGAGAAGTATGAACAAGCTGCATCTACCTCTGATTAAAAAAGTCAACATTTACACAGGATAACCTTTAAAATCCCCATATTTATCATTGCCAAAAGTAAAAATATTTTAAACACCTAAAATCTTAATCATTCTGTTTACTGCTGAATATGTCAAAAGCATTAAATCATGATGCTTGACATCATAAATACTGTACATCACAACTTGCGTCCATAATTTAACAAGGTCTCATTTGTGACAATACCAAAATCCCCTGAAAAGAAAACAGTTAAAACTCTGCTTTTGACACTTCCATACCTTAAGGTGGTGTATATATTCAGTAAGCAGAACCCATCATTCTCCATCTTCTGAAATAATGATATGGAGCTAAGGTGTTGACAGACTCAGATGTTTTTACCACTAGGCTGTCAAATCCTGGAGTAGGACAAGATGCCATGGTACTGAGCCAAGACTGTCTAAAATGCAGCTTCCCTTTGTTACTTCCATTGGTGGAGTAGCATTTTTAATGAATTTGGGGTCTAATTTTCCTAAGCTGGACACTGCTGAGGATACCAGGCAAGATACTACCATTTCTTAAAGTATGGAGGAAACACTACTGTGAATCTCTCCTGGGGCCCTGCAGATGAACATGCTTTCTTAAACTTTTTTTTTTTTTTTTTTTTTTTTTAGTTATCCTGGTTATATATGCAATTATAGATTTACCATACACTCAAGGAGTCTCATCCCATTTTAGCTAAAAATTTCTTTTCTGCTGCAGGTTTGTACATAAGATTTTAAACTCTGCATGGGGAAAAATGTTGTATTCCAATATAGTGTTTCAACAAAGAGGGAAAAATAAAGAAATCTATTAAAAATTCTGGCAGTTTTGTTCAGTAAAGGTTTTTTTTGAAATTTTTTATAAAAATGTACCAAGGAATAAACTTCAAAGAAATCAGATGATGCATATAAAAATAGTTTTCAGTGGCTCTGGAGGGAAAAAACTAGCAAAAATAAAAGGAAATAAATGAAAAAAATTAGCAAATAATAGTTTCTTTTTTCTTTCTTCACATCACTGAGCATCCTCTAGAGGTTGTTCTGGGATCCCCCTAAAATAAGACAGACATAGTTGAACTCAATTCTTATTACCTTTTCATATTGTAAGCCTAGACTCTGGTTATCATCTCAGTTGTTAAAAGCATTTTTTTTGTAGTTCATTTATATTCAGGGAACATCACAACTATAGAGAAAGCATAGCACACGTCACAGTCTACTGCCAGGATTAAGACACTGCTACTCTGGTCGTGGTTTTCTATGATGGGTTGATTGGTTAATCTCCATACTTTCAACACTGATACAGATGACAAATGAGAATCGTGATGTCATTAGCTTTAGAACAGGAAGTTCCTTCCTTTATTTCAAACGATGTTTCCATTAGAGATATCTATGCTGCATAGCTGCTTCTTTGGGTAAAAAAGAAAACAAAAAGTTTCTGTTTCAGTTGCTTTATACTACAAATACACTGCTCAATCTCCTGGAGACTAAAAAAAAAAAAAAAAAAAAACAAACCACCAAACCACTTTCAGAACTCAGCTTCAAACCTGCACAGAATGAGTTCTTTGTGAAAAGAGCTACTAATGGCCACTGGTCAGGAGAACAAATCGCTTGACTTTGAAATAAAGTTAAAATATTTTCTGGTATCACCTGTATGAAGTATCTTTCTCCTTTTCACTCTGCTGACTGCTGGTCAGTTATTTCTCAGTACTTAACTAAGGGTTATGAAAACATACAAGTGGTATTATCAAGAAAAAACAAGTTTATTTCAGATGTAGCAGGTATATACTATCAGAAAATAAACGAATAAGGTGAAGCCTGCAGCAGCACTCCCCCTTTCCTGGTTTTTAGTGGTTATATTTCCCAATGGTTATATTCTGCTTACAGCAAGAATGCCACAGACTCTTTTTTATAGAGAAGCAAATACAGGAATGGGAGGAACACTGACTGCTAAAACTAATCTTACTAACCCTAAAAATAGTCTATGTCATTGCAATGCTGTAAATCTGTGATCTGTCGCATACTTCCATAGATACCCTGGCACCCTGACCTGACATTAGCCACTGCTTGAGCTGTACCATTATTGATTCAAGCAGCAATTCCTGGAAGAATCGCTCACATTATACTCTCTCTGTGCATTGTAGTAATACTGCAGGGTTGCAAGCCATTCTGAGATCGTCCTCTGCAAGCATCCATTGGAAAAATGGACCAGGAAGCTCAAAGCTGGCAAAAGTTGAAGGGACCCCCCCAAAATCTTATGCCTGATTAATCCAACCAACGAGGCACAAGTTAAATATCTGGTCTGCATCTTATTACCTGTTGGTTGAAAAGGTCTTCCTCTCCAAACTCTGCTTCATCCTCTTCCTCTTCGTTCTCTCGCACGACTACTGATTTAGTAACACTTCTCACTGCAACCTCCTACACAAAATGACAGATAAGGAGATGGCCAGTAGTCTACATCTCTCTCTTTAAGTTTTTGCTATACCATCAATATAATACCCCTATTAAATTTTGGAGGGTTTAAAGCAACTTGCCCTAGATTTAATGTTAGTTATGCAAGCAAATACCAGTAATATCCTGCAAACCACAACAACATTCCTATTTCTATCCACTAAAAGGCATGGTGATGTAATTTAGCTTCAGGAATTTTCTTTCATTACCTAGGGATTTGAGAGGAAGCTGCCATGTTTCAGGTGATCATTACTCAATTTTATACAAGCTCATAGCAGACCCAGCTAGGAGCTGTCTGAGACATACTGTAATGTGAGAAACTAAAGCTTCTCAGTATGATTACACAGCATTAAGAATATTCCTAGTTTCTACTAAATATTCTATATCAATTGCATATATCAATTATCAGGACGGTCTTCCAAACCAGGCACTAAAAAGAATTCGAAAACCCCAGGAAGCTTCCTTTATTACTAAATTACTTTTAACACTTCTTAGCAGTAAGAAATTCTTCTGTACACTTGCACCCTTGAAATCATAGGTGCAAATTTCTACTTGTGGAAAAAGTCGCTCTAAATAKACACTTCTAAGCAGGGATACTAAAGGTTACCACAGTGGGAATGGACATGGATTTGAAATTTTTTTCAGATACTAGTTTAACCACTTCTATTTGAATACTAAGCCAGTTAGCTTTCTGTTTGTACAAATGACCCTCCATCCTACGTTGTCCTGTGCTGCTGTTCTGGACAAAATGCTTCCACAGAATTGCCAGCAAGAAAGGCAGCATGAAAACTGATACAAGGGTGGTCTGTTTCACTTTCCTATTTCTATCAGATCACTGGGATAATGGGACATTTATGAATAACAGCCAAAGCATGATCCTCCCTTGCAGGAGTCTTCTGCAGGGATAGTTTTAAAAAATCAGTTGTGGGCTGATGTAGGACAATGCAGAATACACAGGAACCTGTGCCAAATGAAAACTTCTGATATACTTCCAACATTGAAGTGACAGCTATCTTCCTACATTAATATTTACCATTGCACCCCAGAATATTGTAGGTACTACATACTGTAACTTTGAATTGCCAGCAATACTTATTTTCTTTGTCTCTTCTGAAAATACGTACTCAAATTCCAAATAAATTCTCTACTAGCAGGGTGTTTTTCTAAAACAGGAAAAAAAAGTCTATGGATGTAATCAGGATGATGATCACAGTTTTCCAAAATTTCCCAAAAATCTCAGAGATACATACAGATGTTTAATTATTTCAGTGTTATAAACTGTCTTATTTTAGAAGACAATAGGGAGATCTTAAAATCAGGATTTTGTCGTCGTCGTCCCCCCAAATTAAAGACTTTGAGAGATAACCCAGCCCACAGCTTTTTTCTACAGACACAGCCTACCTCTCCTTCAGAGTTTACGAGGTATGTGCGGATATTTCCTCCAGTGCCCCAGCTGCCTTGATTCTTCCACACGAGAACAGAAGGGGGGCTATGAGATACGCCTGCATCTGCACCCCAAATCTAGCGAGAAAGACATTCTGTAATTAGCTATTTATGTACATTTTATTTTTAAATATACAGAACCCCCCAATTCTCCTACTTCTCTCTACATAGCAGTTTTGTTTCTGAATTCCAATGGCAGTTTTACCCTTTTACCTACACCATTACTTGTAGTAAGATATTATTCTCAGTCTATAACAAAAAGTAACACTAGCCATAAAAAAACCCCAAGAGAAAAAAAATTTATCTAACATTGCAGTCATCAATTCTTTTCTGAATATACAAATTTCTCCTACCACTGTCTCAATGACTATACTGTATGGAGCCAAGACATAAAATGCAGCTTGTAGTGTATCAATTTAATCTTTTATATGTATCTGACCAATTGATACTTAAGTAGAAATATCTCGAACTAATTAAAAGAAAGCCATTTTTTATTTCTGAAGAACATGTGTTGCAGACTGAAAATAAAATACAAAGTTACAGAAAAGCAGCTATTCTACTACAGTTAAGGCCGAGAACGTCTAGTCTTAAACTTAACTGAAGTCTACTAGACTGAATGAATGCTCTGAAATGTTCCTATTTCATTAAGAGGTTGAGCAGGATTAGTGTTCCAAACCTGGGCAAAGGTGTTTGAAAACAAACAGCCCTTGACCCACTCCCCAAAACACCTTTTTCTTCAACTTCCTCTGTGCCCGAAATGGTCTTAAATACTGAAGTGCCAATACAGAAATTCCATTTCTGTTCTGCATTTTTATAATTGAAATCCTGCTCCTCTAAAGTGAGAGCCATGAAACCAAAAGTTATACACCAAATCAGGCTGTACCAAATGTCAGATGTACAACTGCCACAGCATCAACAAAAGAATATATTGTTGACATACTGTAAGTATAACTTACTGTTACAGTCTGTCCAGCTCTGAGGACATACTTAGGAGTAAATTTGTAAGCAATTTCTTCTCCATCTCCAATTTGTCTTTTCAGTCTCCAGTTACCCAAAGACTGATCCTAATGGAGAGAGTCATAAGGTTATTTAGGGTGAGCAAAACAGAGCAAACAGGCATCAGAGCTTTCTCTAGGTCTCTGTTACTAAAATAATGTGAATATAAATTTATTTACATGGTTGTTAGACATCTGCATTCTAACTTGAAAGTATTTTTCTATACCCACTAATAGTCTAAAGTGTAAATTCCATAAGGTCATTCAGCAAAATTTAAAAAGATACACATTTCACTCAAAAAAGTTCTGCTAGAGCCAGCAAGCTTATTTACACGAGCAAGGTACCAGCACACACGTTTAGACATTTGGGGCACAAACTGTGTTCTCTTCCTGCAGCAAACATTACACTCATGCTAGCACACTAACGTTCAACTTTCAAATGCCCCTGTTAATTATTGCAGGACACTGCACCTTGAGATGTTGCTCCTGCTCTCCAAGTGACTCCATCTACTTGTGCTACAAAAGGCTGTGTAACATTTCAATTTAGCTCCTACCCCTTGTTTTCTAGGAGTTCTGCTGACACTTACCTTCTCTGAGTTGTTCTTCAGCTGAACGTATTTGCCCTCCAGGTCTATCTCTTCTATGCTGATACTTCCTGTAGCTGAAGCTTGCTGGGACATTTGGAAGCTACTGCTACTACTGCTGCCACTAATACTTCCAGTGCCAATTCCACTTGTTCCGCTGCCTGAAAGCTCCTCTGCTTCAATACGTTTTCTCTTGCCTCGGGAAGAGCGAACAAGTGAAGTACTGCTACTGCTGCTGCTGGAGGTAGCCCGAGAGACTGTAACACGGGAGGAGGGACTTGGAGAGAGCTTCAACCTTAACACAATGAAGCAAGCATTTTAATTAACTCATCCAGGGAACTACACACAAAGCAATAATGCTACAATATACTCAGTAACCAGCCTGTAATAGGCCCCAAGGCTGAAAGCAGCCTCACTGTGTGTGTCAGAAGACTGCATATAAGAGAATGGGGGGGGGGGCTATCCATCCCTGAGAAATTTTCTGGTAGTATGATTATGTGACATGGAAAGCAGTGCTAATGAGAGCAACACAGATCACTTAACCCTCCCCTCCAGTATATCTACTACTTAACTCACTATTCTTGGGCCACATAATTTAAAAACAGGAAAACACAGAAGTATAAGCACTTAAATAAAAAGAGGAGATGAACGTCAAGCACAGAATGATATATTCCACTGTATTCTGAGACCATTATAAAAACCAAAATAAAATAAAGACGGTGTTCTGATGAGAACACTTGCAAGTGTTCCATGTAAGTGTTCCATGCAACGCATTGTGGTGTGAAGCCAGTATGACTTCAGTGAAACAAAATCTGGGTGTTCCTGCTCAAATGGTAAAAAAAAAAAGCACAAGAAATGAAAATAACACCCGCTAGTCCTAAGAAAAGAACGTGGAATCTGTACGTACCTTTCCTCTTCTCCTTCCAGGAGTTTTCGGTAAGCACTGATCTCCATGTCCAGTGCTAATTTAACATCAAGCAGTTCCTGGTACTCTGTAAGCTGCTGCTGCATCTGGTCCCTCATTTCTGTCATTTCCCTCTCCTTTGCATCTAGCATTTTCCTAAACTTTTCCCGCTCACCAGCCATCATTTCCTCCAATTCACGAATGCGATCTTCTGCTGCACTAGCCTAGGGAGACAGCACAATGGAAAACCCAGTTGGCATATATGTGGGTACAGTAAAAAAATTCTTCTCCCTCCCCAATGAACACAACAAAGATTTCTCTCTGTAAAATTCAGAAAATATGAAGGGACAGAAATATTAATATATCCAAAAAATACACTGCTCTGTATTAGAGATGAAAGCAGATTTAGTCCCTTTACCTGTTTCTGAAGGCCAGAAAGCTGGTAGCTGAGAGCTTCTATTCTCATGCGAGCCTCCTTCAACTCCTCTCGAGCTGCACCGGCAGCTTTGTCATTTTGGTCAGAGGACAGTTTGGCATTCTCCAGCTGGAAGACAAGTTTTATACAAGTCACTTGCATTGAGTTAGATATCCTGCAAATATCCTTTTGGTAAAAAATAGAAGCTATTTAACCTTAAGTAATTCTAAATGGAAATCTGGTAGTTTATGATAAGAATTGCATAACATTAAGGAAATGCCCTAAGGACCAGGAAAATCTATTTCAGTCCTATTCCTATAGGATTTGCTTACGCTATAAAAAAAAAATAGTCTATTAGCCCTTACATTATACAAGCAGCCTTATAGTTTCCAAAAACTGAGGTTCATGTGATCACACTACCTGCCTGTTTGTCATTAGAACAATCACACTGGGTCAGAGCAAAAACTACCTAGTTCATGTCCTGGTCTAACAGTTCCCTGGATGCCCAGGACTAAGCTCAATAAAATATTCCCCGGGTATTATGTATCAGCTAGCCATTTGCAACTCAGGGACTTCCTAAGCCAGAGACAGTATTTTGATGCTTACTATCTCTCAGTGGATTTTTCAGGCAGAAATTTGTCTCTGCTTTTTGAATTTATGGGGCAAGGAGTTTAGCTATATATTAATGAAGAACAACCTTCTTTTGTTTCTTCCGAATCTGCCACTGGACATTCACTGTCCCTACTTCTACTGAAAAATAATAAACAATCACTCCTCATTCACCTTCTCTGTGCTATTTATCCTTTTACAGACACCCATTGTATCTTTCCCTTCTCTCGACTTACCTCTTTTCCCAGGTGAAGTTTTATTTTAAATTTTCCTCATGCAGGACCTGCTTCATACTCTTAATTGTCTTTGTTACTCTTCTCTGTATTACTCTCTACTACCTTTTCAAGGACTAAAACTACCCACAGCACTGCAGATGACATCCTGCCCCAGAGGCAAAACAATGCTTTTGGTTGTATTCTCTTTCCCTAATAGTTGCCAACATTGAGTTTGTTTTTAGTTTTTGTTAATTTCACCTAATGAACAAGCTTCATTTCTAGTGGCAAATTTTAACTAAATCTGACAGAGCAACAACAGAGCTCAAAGCCATTACATAATAAGTTTCATCAAAGTAGATAGCTAGAAGAAGCATCCTTTTCATGCCTTGCAGCTGGAGTTCAACAATTCTGCTACACACCATGCAATCCACCCAGGAACTAAACTGCCCCAATTCTAAGAACAGTTACAGGCAGAACACATTCTTTAGCCACACAGCACAAAGCTTTATAAAATCAACCTTCATTAGCTCTGCTGTTCACAGGGTTCTGAGCAGGGAAGAAAACACACATAGAGCCTTCTTTAGGCTAAGGGTTTTGAAGGAACTTCAAGTCAAATATATACTCCATTACTTCTTGCAAAGTTTAAAATTAAAAATTATTTGAATGCTGACAACCATTCACTTTTTTACAGTCATGTTGGCATAGTGCCAAATCCTCAGATTCAGAATTTCTATTGCTTATTATCAAAGATCATGGTCAGAGCAAGAAGTAAGCTTTTACCCAAGACCCTCTCATCCTGGAGAAGTTCAGTAGCTGAACTTAACAATCCACTTTGACATCATATTCCTTAACAGCTCAGGCTCTCTCTGAACAGGGACACACCATCATCCAGAAATCCACAGAATGAAGTTCGCAGCTAAGCCTGTTTTTCCCTTTGCATTCCAACTTCATCCATAACAACCACCATCTTTTATGTGGGGGAAAAAAAAAAGCTTAATTTGTTCATCCCCCTGTTCAAATCTTGTCACTTTTTCATTCTCTAAGTCTGTATTTTGCAGACTTTTTTTTTTTTCCTACTAGGCATCTTCTACCCTGGATCTTCTTCGGACTGTGACACGTCAATCCAAGTATCTTGTTGTATAAAAATATCATATGTTCCTAACTTCCATGAATAATGCCAAGACTGCTAACTGTACTTAATTTTGTTTTTTAGTGTCTATTATCTATATTGTTGTTGCCGTAAGAAATAGTTAAATATTTGTAGATCAATGTTTCTCAAACTGTAAATCATCAAACCAAAGAATTCAAAGGGAGTCTCAGTGGGGGAGAACAATGTTAGCAGCACCATAATTTCTCCACCGCAAGAGAATTAGAAATGGATGTAATTATTGGCAAGTATTTTCAATAACCAGAAAACTGGCAGCTGCCTAATTCCTTCAGGTAGGGCAATGAATATTAAAAAAAACCAAAACAAACCTGTAACCAGCAATTGTACCAATAACAAAGCTGCTACTCCTCCCATGTCCCCAGTGCTGGATGAACTGGGATTTGCTAACTCAGGATTTGCACACGTGTGATGGATACACTTGACCCCTAGCTGTACTTTGGTTCAGGCTGACTAAGGAGCAACAGGCCTCACATCCTTGAGGTGAACTTGCGAGCTGGAAAGCCCCTGGCTCACATACAAGGGAGTGAAGGTGTCTTGAAAAATATTTCAAAAGGTTATTTCGAAACCCAAAAGTGCAAGATAACCAAAGCACAGAACAAGATACCAGAGCTAAAATGAAGACATCTATCTTGTCTATACTATTGACTAGCAGCCAACTACTTCACCCTATAAATATTACTATCAGGATGGGCCCAATTTGAGCTCTCCCTGAATTGCAGCTGGACTGCATGCCAGGTGACTCTCCCTTTGAGCCAGGACGCCTCAAGGTTAGAGATTCCTTACCTGAGACTAAAAGATCCTTCCTTACCCAAGGCGGAGAGATCCCTTACCTGTGACAGATCCTCAGTAAGTGACTGATAGCATGCTGAATTAATACTATGAAACATTACTAATCCATATAGCTACTCAATATTATTATAAACATTGTATGGATAATTCCATTAGACATAAACCGTTGACCAGGTCTGAGACTAAAATTGGATCCAGCTGCACCTAGGCTCCAAAAGGAGTTTAGGAAGCAAGGGGGTCCACTCAACCTTGTGACTCCATGGGAGGGTTCTCCTTACTCTTTGCGTCGCCTGCCTCCGTGTGAATCATTCTAACTCAATTTTCCTTTGTATATTCCTTCCATGCAGTAAATAATAAGGTGAACCTTGCCATCAAACTTACTGAACCTTCTCAAACCACTTTTAAACTTTATTAAATTCCATCAAGCTTACTGAACTCTGTCAAATTATTATTTTACTTCAATAAAACATATTGCTGCTTCTCTCTTTTGAGTGACGTGCATTCCACTCATCCACGACAACAGGGAGATAAACCAAAAGAGTGCAAATATTTAAGAAGTTTAAGAAGTATTCTCCTGGATTAAATTACTCCTATGTTCACATTTCCCCTCTACTCTGCTCTGTGAGACCCCCCTGGAGCACTGCGTCCAGCTCTGGGGTCCCTAGCACAGGAAAGACATGGACCTGTTGGAGCAGGTCCAGAGGAGGGCCACAAAAATGATCAGAGGGATGGAACACGTCTCCTATGAGAACAGATTAAGAGAGTTGGGGTTGTTTAGCCTGGAGAAGAGAAGGCTCCAGGGAGACCTTATTGCAGCCTTTCAATACTTAAAGGGGGCTTATAAGAAAGATGGGGACAGACTTTTTAGTAGGGCCTGTTGCGATAGGACAAGGGGGAATGGTTTTAAACTAAAAGAGGGTATATTCAGACTAGATATAAGGAAGAAATTTTTTACAACGAGGGTGGTGAAACACCGGAACAGGTTGCCCAGAGAGGTGGCGGATGCCCCATCCCTGGAAACATTCAAGATCAGGTTGGATGGCGCTCTGAGCAATCCGATCTAGTTGAAGATGTCCCCGCTCACTGCAGGGGGCGGGTTGGACTAGATGGCCTTTAAAGGTCCCTTCCAACCCAAACCATTCTATGATTCTATGATTTCCAACTTATATACCATGGTTTTCATCACCAAAGCTGGTCAAAAAAGGTCCAATACCTTGCCTGAAGTTTCCCCGCCACCAATGAAACCACAACTGCATCTAGTAATTTTCCAATCCAGAATTAACTTAGATCATTGAAATGTGGTAAGGCTTACACACATTTAAAAGAGTATTGGGGCTAGTAAGAACATTGCAAAGGCCACAGTAAGAGTAAAGTGACAATGCAACCTTAGACATGGAGCCCCTCTCAGTATGTCCATATTAGTTTGCAAGCTCACTGCATCCAGGCAAAAGCCCGTATTGAAATGCAGCCATTCCCCAAGCTCTCCAACCCATCTCTCCAGGTAGTCAGCTTCTTAGAGCCAACATATTGCACCCATTGCAAATCTCCACCACCACCTCCATTTTGGAGGAAGAACTGGATCTACTGACATCAAGAAAAAAAAACTTATAGCAGAAGACATTGTCTTATCAGCTATTGCATGACATCCACTATTCCCACTGTGTCCTCCGCAGTGACCAACAGTTCCATGTGTTTTCTCACAAACTGGCCTTTCTTGGCTAAAGCTATCCCTAGCTATTACGTTTAGCTATAACCTCCCTGGAAATGCATCCACGCAAAAGCACCAGAGGAGGCATTTGAACACTGGGACAAAGCTTCTTCAAATTATAATTACTTGTCTCCTTAAAGACAGTAGGGCTGATGGAAAAGGTTTTATCTCACCAACTGAACTTCCTGTCAGACAATGCTGTGGATAGCAGTAGTTACCTTAGCCTGATAGGTCTGCTCAAGCTCCATTTTGTACAGTTTGACTTGTTCATCATGTTGATTTCGCAGATCCTCCAGGGCCTGAGTCATTTTAGATTCATACTCCTGTTGGCGACTAGTGTCCACCTCAACCAAACGATGTTCATGTCGTTTTCTTGTTTCCCTTATTTCCTACACACACACAMAAAAAGGGGACAAATTCCCACATTAGGGTAAACAGTACAGCAATTACATTCAGACAACAATTAACTATTTCAGTATTACTTATTTAGTATGTAAGGAGCTACAGTACTAAAGGCATTTAAGCCTAAGAATTGCTGCATGTACTAACAGATGCAAGTTACCATTCTCATTTGGCAGGATTCTCAAAAGTGATCTGACTTAAAAACAGGTTTAAAAAAATCCATATACAGTTTAAGTAAGGAGCTGTTTTATGCTACAAAAGTCAAAAGGGGAGGGGGGGAAGAGAAGAAAACATGAATTTTTACATAGGAAAGAGAGATTCCATGTGCTGCACTACAAACCCTTTCCTTATCAATATACATGCCTACATTACAATAGCAGTCTACAAGGAGTCAGATAAAAAGGAACACCTTTTGTGACCATTACATATATTGAAAAAATAATCATTATAGAGAAAACCTGCATCTTCAAATTTCACTTTTAAGCACATGCAGATCTTCTCCCTTTTTCTATATACTGGATGACCTCTACTCATTGATTTTGATTACATTAGTAATAAAGCAGCAACCCAAGCAATCCTGAAGACATAAATACAATTTTTTCTGGTCAGAATTTGTACTAAGAAATTTTCATTTTTAGAGAAGTACGAGTTCTCTGTGCCTAGAACACTAGTCCCAAACTAGTGAGGTAAGACTTACTCATGCACTTATTCATGTTGAGCTCTGCAGAGACCTGGCCAGGCCTGAATGCATGGTATGAGAAAGAAACAATTTCTCCCTTCAGGGTAGGACAAACAACAAGGGAGCGGTTCTGAGTACTGGGAGGAGGCCTGAAGGTAGCAGCAGGGCCATAGGAGGAATAGCAGGCAAGTGAAGCAAGGCTCACCTTGCATGCCTAAACTGGAGTCATAGCAGGCTAACACAAATTCAGAGCGATTTTACAAGTTGTTTTGCAGAAATGCTCTACATCTAAAAATAGACTCTTAGAAACATGCCCTTCTACTCATAGAAATGTGCCCTGATGTGATCTGGAAGAAGCTTTCCCTCCTGTGGTGAGTTTTACACCAAGAAAACTAGCAAGCAGCAGTCTCTCAGTAAGTGTAGGCAATGACCCCATAGAGGCCACAAAAATATCATGGAGGACTACAAAGTATCAGGTGAAGGGCTGAGCTTATCTAGCAGTTCAACGCCACTAGAATAAGCAGGCTTCACTTGCCACACTCCCAATCATGATGTTCTAACTCTAATGGAGCTTTGGACCCTTCACTGAACCAAATGAATTCACTAACCTAAAGGAATCCAATTCCGTTTTTTCTTCATGTGTTGAATTGGTCCATACAAGGATCAAAGAGCTCCAGGGATGGCTAAAGGAACACCCTCACTGCATCACGGCAAGCTTTAAGATTAGCTTCTGCTGTCTCATCTAGCTTCACCTTTAGTCGGTAGCAACACAATTCTCCTCAGGAAGCAAAGTTATTTTAAGGCCCTACAACCAAGCAAGGGTCTGTCATTGCAGTCGCGTGCAGCAATCCAACTACTCCAGGGCATGGAAGTGAGACAATGGTCAGTACAACTCAGGGTGATCTACCTGGTGGGTTTCTTTGCCCTGCTCCAGCCCTATCCTTAGCCACACAGCCCTGCCCCATCCCTTAATCCAGTCTGGGCACTCATTTGATTCCATGGTAAGACATAACTCAGCCACTAAGCTGGCAAAAATTAAACTCAACTAAAAAACCCTAAGTATTTTACTAGTTAATCAGGGCGAAATGGTTTGGTGCATGGTGAAACAAACATCACAACTAGCATAGGTGAGATGAAGGGCAGAAGCATGTGGCAATTGCTCAGCAGCCACTAATTGAATAAGCTTGCAGAAGAACCAAAGGTCAGAGTTGGTTTTCACAAGATGGAATAAACTGACATAACACTTCGCATCTGGTACAGAGAGAAGGTCATGCTTCCCTTTCCCCATCCCCACCTGTGCATTCCTGCTATTTACTTTATAAAAACTCTGGTCCTCGCTAGAACCACTATGAGCCAACTCAACTGACTAAATAGGCAGAAAACTACCCCTTCAAAAAGCAGGGTAATTGCATACTGTTCTCATTAATGAAAACAGGTTATAGTCAGATGCAACAACCACCGAAGTTGGTGCAAGTAAGGAGCAGGGCCGTGCAACCAGGTCCAGAGAGAGGGAACAAGCCTTTCTCTTTCCCACAGCAGTCAGCTGCTACATCAGCTCACCTGCCCATGGAACAATACCCTTGTCACTTGGTTCTCACACCAGCTCTGCCACTGATTTACCATGTAACTCTTGCAAAACCTTTAACTATTTTGCTTATAGTCAGTCTGAATAAAAGCTACATAAACTTCAGACTATGATGAGATTACTAGGTTGATAATACCTCCTCAAACACATTCTTCCTGAAATCCAGATCCTCTTGCAAGCTCTGGCACCGATTCTCCAGGTCCACACGCATGAGTGTCTCCTTCTCCAACTGCTTCTTAGCCACAGCATGACCATCTTCAGCCTAGTAAAGAATTTTAAATATAAAGATTTAATTTTGTTTGGATCCCTATTTTCCATCCCCATAATCCCTTTATGGTCTTCATTTGACATCTCTRGACCAATTATTCACAACAACAAATCTAATGTCAAGCCACTGATTTTCCAAAAAAAAACCAACAAAAAAGAAAAAGAGTGTGTGTGTGCTTATGAATATTTAAAACAAGCTTTCATATTTATATACCAGTTATTTAAAACGTAGGATTATTTCAATACAGTATGATAATGGGGACAAGGATTATTAATTCCTCAAGCACAATATGTTGCACGTTGTTCTTTTTCTTGCTAGCATAGTCCCACTGGGTACTCCAGCATAAGTTTAAGATTATGCAGGACCTTACAAAGGACAACATTTAGTAACCTGATATCTCATGAATATAGAAACACTTACCAGAAATTTTTAAATAAAAGCTTTTGACTAGCAAAATTTCTAACACACCATGTTGCTTTGGTTGTTTTACAGAGATTTCTTACAATTTAGTTTTATATCCAAGAGGGGCAGGCAAAGGTTCAGCAGTAAGTGAGCTGGATCAACGATGTGTAGACTATAAACTAACTGCAAAGAAAAATAACAAATTTTACAATACACAGCCTCTCCTGTGCTAAAGCAAGGAAGCATTCACTGCCATACCTTAGCAAGTTGGGCACGTAAATCAGCCACCTCTGCTTCCAGACTGCGTTTCTCATTCAGGACAGTATTGAGTTCTGCTTCACTTCTATGGAACAGCACTTCAAGATCCTTAATGCGACCCTGAGCCACAGACAAATCAGCATCTTTCTTCTTGTAGCTGAAAAAACAAAAGTTAACTACATTTATATGTGGGTGCACACACATCTTGAGCATGTTTTGGTTACAACTACAGATATTTTGTTATTATACACATTTTAGTAGGATTAGTGTACCACTAGGTGGCTCCTAGAGTAACCTGCAAATGCAGCTAATAAAAGTAATCATAAACACCTCTTAAAACTCGCAGCTTGTACATGTGTTGTAAATGCATTGCCTAATAAAGAAGAACATACGTCATGGGCAGGCAAAGGAAAAACAAGATGGCAACTCTGACAGCTAAGAGATGACAATAAAGCTGCTTTACACACAAGGTGTAAAGAGCATTTTTTCAATCTCACTGCTGCACAGTGACATCTATCACTTTGGACTACAGCCCCTGAGAAGCAGCGTGCCTGCATCTCCCAAAAAGGCCCATGAGCATCCCCAGCGTTTTGTACTTGATGTGGCCAAGCCCATTCCCTAGGATGTATTCCCACACAAAGTAGTAATCCACTATGGAAACGTGGTCACCTCTCAGGAATAAACCAGTATTTCTTCAGCAGTATTCATTATGAGCAAAGCAACTATGGTCACTTCAAATATGATTATTTGAGCTGTTATGTCGAACTCGCAGAAATCATCAAGGTCATCTTACTCCTGCCCACCAAGTATTTGTCTACCTTTTCCTCTAACATACTGACTTTCTGCAGCTTCTCTAGGTCTGTGTCATTATGTTACTAAAAAACTATTTTGTTATGTGCAGTAATCCTTCCTTGCAGCAGTTTAAACTCACGATTCTAGTCTCACACCACAAAGAATGCAGGGAATGTCTTTTTGTCGTCTTCTCTTAGACCATCTTAGAATTCATTTTCCTCCTTCCCTTTCCTCAAACTTCTCTTCTATAGATCTGTAGTTTTCAGTGTGTGGTCAGTGAGCTRCTTTTAAGGGCCCACAGAAATAACTTTGAAGAGGAGTCCTACTACCTATAGGCTTTAAAAAGCTCTATATTTGGTCTGCAACTCCAAACATGGAAAAAACATTATGTTTGCAAAGGAAAAAAAAACCTGAAAACCATTGCTCTAGATTTTACAAACCTCGCTCCCCAGCCCAAATCCTGAGTCTTGGTTCCCAAACTTCTGATCACTTGTACTGTCCTCTTGAATTTCTAATTTGCCCATAACTCTAACAAAATGCGACGCCCAGAATTATTTTACAAAAATCCCGCTTTATGGGCTATTGGTGTGCCCTACAGACAGTATTTCTTTACATGCTTCAGCATGATGTGCATCTTTTTCCAACTACAGAATAAATTGACACACTTATTTTGCGATACACTCTAGCTATGAGGCTCGTGTTCTCTCTGCATTCCTTGGCACAGATCTCTGAATTTGTTTTCATTTAACTGTAACCAATTTTTCTTAATCATTGGTCCAATCTGTCACTGTGAATCCTGTTCTGCAACATATGTGCAGTGTCTTCAAGCTCAGCAGCTTGCAGGAGACACATAGACAAAACATGACTTCTACTTAAAAGACAGTTACTTAGCAGCAACCAGAAAGTCTTCAAAATAGACTCTCCAGACACATGCCCCTGCATCACGTGTCACGTAGTAAAACAAGCCACTGTGCATGTGTCACAGACAATCAGATCTGGAAACCTTCTGTCTGTACAGTACGACACCGAGTATGAACAGTGGTGTACGCTTACAGAGCCCATAGCTTCCTCCCACCTGCAAAAGCCAGGCAGCGTGCAAGTATTCCCAGGGAGATAGGAATGAACAGCAGTGTTCAATGTACAGCTTGACAAAGCACCATAAAGAACTCCTGACAGTGATAAGTAACTTCTGCTCCTTCATGAACACTGACAGTGGAAGACACTCCAAGCTGCTTTCATTCACATTTTTATTTGCATTTATAATTTCAGCCTGGTCTATCCATGCAAAAAATTGACAGAAGGCTTTACAGAGGTGCAACCTGCTTTTGGGGGTCTCCGAGATGCCTGGAAGTTACAGACAGCAGTCAATGTGTCTGTTGAGATGTGCCAATGTTCTTTGAAGGATGCCTGGTTAGGGTAACCCTCTAGAGCTCTTTTTTCCAGAAAGCAGCCAGATTTGCTGAAGGGAAATATTTCAGCAACCATGCGGGGTAGCAAGCAGAGGCAGCCGCAGCAAGACAGTCACACAACTCGAGTTGCGAGCTTGCAGCTCAAGCAGGAAGACTGCTAAAAGGAGCAGACGGATGAGGCCTACATATATCTACCTCCAGGCTCTGCTTGACCTGGGGACCTGTGACACTGGTAAAGATATGAACAGACACTTCATGAACATCAGGACAGGAGACTTTCCTTAACCAGGCCACCAAAGGTACCTCTGCTATGACTGAATGCACCCTGATCACTACACCAGGTCTGTCTAGCGGGAGTCAGCAGTCTTGTGGGAGGGTGCTTTGGTTCCACCAAAGCAAAAATGTTGTGCATCTCACTAGTAAATTAAATGTTTCCATCTATACCTCCTTCACTCATCCCTCCCTCCCTCAAGCAGTCAAAAGTTTTGTCAAGCAGCTAAAGATGCACACAAAAGTGCCTGAAGCTGTTACATAACGTACAGGAAAGAACCATACTTGCTTCAGAATGATATCAGAATGTCTATTTTTACAACAGTATTTTAATCCTAGATTTAAAAATATGTCCCTACTCCTGACACAGACATCTTTAAACTAAAAAGTTAAGCTGTTCCTTATATCATATAAACAGTGTTAGAACATCCTAAAGATATTTCAMTTTTTATAAAGTGAAACTATCCAACTGCTTTAGGAACCTAGTTATGAACTTGGCTCAACAGAAAAAATTCTTTTTCCTAAACAAGTCTCATGTTCAATTTCTTTTCAGGATGTTTCTTTCTTATTTTACTGGCATCTTGCAACAAAAGTGAAAGCTGTAAATAACAAACACCAACAATTCTTTCTACTAGTTTTCATTGCAAAACAATGGTCCCAAACAGTGTGAAGGCCCCTACCTCAAAGTGTTTTCTGTTTCTTAATTTACATTTGAAACCTGATCATTGATTGTAACTTGATTGCTGATCAAAGAACATGGTACAGGACAATGACAAATATGTGTATTGTGAATAACACCAAAAAAACCTCCAAACCCCCACAAAAAACACCCACAACACAAAAACAATTAAAAAACACAGGCAGTTTTATGACAACAATGAAGGCAATGATTGGAAAATTAAGATACTTTTCCAGAACACCTCCCTCACAGGAAACCCTTTTAAGTTTAGTTAAGATAAGATTAGGATGCTTCAACTTAATCCCTGCAACATCCACGTTGTACTGGCACGTATGACACAAAAAGGACCCGGGGGACGTTCATACCATAGCACAGGATAACTGACTGCAAGAGACATTGATGTTCAGGCATCTGAATCCCACTTGTAATGTCAGGAAATCATATATCCCATTATTTATTTGTAAACTGAATTGAAATGTGTATGGATGCTAACATCTTAACCAACAGCTCCTCCCTGTCTTCTGCAGATGAATCGATAATTTGGAACCAAAACTAGTTTCACTCTATGACAAAGCTCCCTGTAAAGAAATTACAGTTTAACATTACTTAAAGTTAAACTAGACTTGAAGGGGGAGGGGAATAATATCAGGCTTGCCATGACAAGCTGTGGGATGACATGCCAAGGTTAGAGGGACAGGGTGCCAGCAAGGGCCCTCAGCCTGCTGCTCTGAGACGTGCTGGGTACACTGGAGCACACTGGAAGTCTTAGGGAGATGAACCASGGGCTCCTGAGGTAATAGGAGCCAACAGGGAAACACCGGTGAAATACCTCAAAGGAATTAAGGTGTGTTCCTCTAAGAAGGTGACATGGCCAACAGCCTAGCTGAAGTGCCTCTACACCAATGCACGCAGCAWGGGCAATAAACAGGAGTTGGAAGCTACCATGCTGCTAAAAAGCTACGACCTAGTTGCCATTACTGAAACTTGGTGGGACGAATCCCATGACGGGAGTGCAGCTATTGATGGCTACAGGCTGTTCAGGAGGGACATGCAAGGAAGGAGAGGCAGAGGGGTTGCCCTCTACATCAAGAAACAGATAGATTGTGAAGAACTGTCTCTGAAGAATAGCGACGAGCAGGTTGAAAGTTCATAGGTAAGAATTAGAGACCGAGACAACAAAGAGAAACTTGTGGTTGGTGTTTACTACAGGCTGCCTGATCAAGGGGAGCCTATTGACGAAGCCTTCTTACTCCAGCTACAGGAGGCATCATGCTCACAGGCTCTCGTCCTGCTGGGGGACTTCAACCACCCCGACATCTGCTGGAAAAGTAGCACAGCGAGCTGTAGGCAATCCAGGAGACTCCTGGAGTGCATTGAGGATAACTTCTTAAGCCAGGTAATAGACAGTCCTACCRGAAGGGATGCGATACTGGACCTGATGGTCACCAACACAAGTCAGCTAATCAGTGACGTCAGGATTGAAGGCAGCCTGGGCTGCAGTGATCATGCACTGGTAGAGTTCGCAGCACTGAGGGATATGGGTCAGGAGAAGAGTAAAGTCAGGACCCTGAATTTTAGGAAAGCAAAATTCCACCTGTTCAAGGAGTTAGTCAATAGGACCCCCTGGGAAACTGCCCTCAGGGACAAGGGAGCAGAACAGAGCTGGCAGATCTTTAAGGATGCTTTCCATAGAGTGCAAGAGCTCTCAATCCCCAGGTGTAAGAAATCAGGAAAGGAAGGCAAGAGACCAGCATGGCTGAGTCAAGACCTGCTGGTCAAACTAAAGGGCAAGAAGGAAATGCACAGGCAGTGGAAGCAGGGACAGGTATCCTGAGAAAAGATGGAAGAGAACCCCTGCCCAGTTGTGTAGGGATGGGGTCAGGAAGGCCAAGGCACAGGTGGAGCTGAACTTGGCAAAGGACACAAAGAATAATAAGGGCCTTTATAGGTATCTTAAGGGCTTTTATAGGTATCTCAGCCAGGAAAGGAAGGTCAAAGAAAGTGTACCCCTGCTGATGAACATGACTGCAAACTGGTAAAAACAGACGAGGAGAAGGCTGAGGTACTCAATAACTTTTTTGCCTCAGTCTTCACTGGCAACCTCTCTTCCCACACCTCTCGAGTGGATGGACCGCAAGACAGGGACTGGGAGAGCAAGGTCCCTCCCACTGTAAGAGAAGATCAGGTTCATGACCACCTGAAGAACCTGAACATACATAAGTCTATGGGACCTGACGAGATGCGTCCCAGAGTCCTGACAGAATTGGCTGATGTAGTTGCCAAGCCACTCGCCATCGTATTTGAAAAGTCATGGCAGTCAGGTGAAGTCCACGGTGACTGGAAAAAGGGAAACATTGCACCCATTTTTAAAAAGGGAAAAAAGGAGGACTCTGGGAACTACTGACCTGTCAGCCTCACCTCTGTGCCTAGGAAGATCATGGAACAGATCCTCCTGGAAGCACATGGAGGACAGGGAGGTAATGCGAGACAGCTAGCATGGCTTCACCAAGGGCAAGTCCTGCCTTAACCAACCTCGTTGCCTTCTATGATGGAGTGACTACATCAGTGGACAAGGGAAGAGCTACAGATGTCATCTACCTGGACCTCTGTAAGGCCTTTGACACGGTCCCCCACAACATCCTTCTCTCTAAACTGGAGAGGTATGGATTTCATGGGTGGATTGTCCAGTGGGTGAGGAATTGGTTAGATGGTCTGTCCTGGTTCCGGCTGGGACAGAGTTAACTTTCTTCCCAGTAGCTGGGGGGGGTGTGCTGTGTTTTGGGTTTGGCATAATAGGAGCGTTGATGGCCCATTGATGTTTTGTGTGCTGCTGGGTGGTGCTTGCACTGGGCACTTTTCGGCCTCCCATGCCCTGCCAGGTGCATGGGAAGCTGGCGGGGGGAAGCACAGCCGGGGTGTTTGACCCAGTTGGCCAAGGGGGTATTCCATACCATGTAACATCAT
>JAYKAV010002628.1:747297-825310 GCA_035582835.1 Phoebastria nigripes | reverse complement strand
CCTGGGTCCCGGGCTCTCGTACGGTTTGGCGGGTGGTGAGCAATTGCATTGTGCATCGCCTGCTTTGTATAATGTTGTTGTTGTTAGCGCTGTTACTATTACTGTTCTACTTTGTTTTATTTCAATTATTAAACTGTTTTTATCTCAACCCGTGAGTTTTCCTACTCGTGTCCTCCCGATTCTCTCCCCCATCCCACTGGAGTGGGGGGGTGAGCGAGCGACTGCGTGGTGTTTAGGTGCTGCCAGGGTTAAACCACAACATGGTCGCACGCAGAGGGTAGTGGTCAACGGTTCAATGTCCAGATGGACAAGTGGTGTCCCACAGTGGTCTGTACTGGGACTGGTACTGTTTAATATCTTCATCAATGACATAGACGGTGGGATCGAGTGCACCCTCAGCAAGTTTGCAGATGACACCAAGCTGAGTGGTGCAGTCGAACACGCCTGAGGGACAGGATGCCATCCAGAGGGACCTGGACAAGCTGGAGAAGTGGGCCCGTGTGAACCTCATGAGGTTCAACAAGGCCAAGTCCTGCACCTGGGTCAGGGCAACCCCCGGTATCAATACAGGCTGGGGGATGAAGGGATTGAGAGCAGCCCTGCCGAGAAGGACTTGTGGGTACAGGTGGATGAAAAGCTGGACATGAGCCAGCAATGTGCGCCCGCAGCCCAAAATGCCAACCATATGCTGCATCAAAAGAAGCGTGGCCAGCAGGTCGAGGGAGGTGATTCTGCCCCTCTACTCTGCTCTGGTGAGACCCCACCTGCAGTACTGCATCCAGCTCTGGAGCCCTCAGTACAGGAATGACATGGACTTGTTGGAGTGGGTCCAGAGGAGGGCCACAAAAATGATCAGGGGGATGGAATGCCTCTCCTATGAGGACAGGTTGAGACACTTGGGGTTGTTTASCCTGGAAAAAAGAAGGCTCCAGGGAGACCTTATTGCAGCCTTTCAATACTTAAAGGGGGCTTACAAGAAAGATGGGGACAGACTTTTTAGTAGGGCCTGCTGCGATAGGACAAGGGGGAATGGTTTTAAACTAAAAGAGGGTAGATTTAGACTAGATATAAGGACAAAATTTTTTAGCTGAGGGTGGTGAAACACTGGCACAGGTTGCCTAGAGAGGTGGTAGATGCCCCATCCCTGGAAACATTCAAGGTCAGGTTGGACGGGGCTCTGAGCAACCTGATCTAGTTGAAGATGTCCCTGCTCACTGCAGGGGGCGGGCTGGACTAGATGGCCTTTAAAGGTCCCTTCCAACCCAAACCATTCTATGATTCTATGAACCAGCAGGGCACAGAAGCAAAGGCGGCTAAAGGCATCCTGGGCTGTATTAATAGGAACATGGCTTGTAAATCATGGGAAGCGATTATCCCCTTCTGATCAGCACTCGGTAGATCACTTCTGTGCCCATTATTGCATCCAGTTATGGACCCCCCAGTGCAATAAAGACGTTGATAAATTGGAGCAAGTTCAGCAGAGACCACCAAGGCAGTCAGCGAATTGGACTACATGCCCTGTTAAAAGAGGCTGAGGGAACCGAGTCTGACCAGCCTGGAGATAAGGCAGCTTCGGCAGGACCTGACGAGAATGACAATATGTTAAGGAAGATGACAAATGAAATACCAATTTTCAAATGGAGAAACTCAGACCCTGATATTTGTATGGGTAAAGTTAGACAAAGGCACCAATGAAGAGACGTAGTGGGCACATGCATAGGCACAAAAGAATTTGAAGATTCGGAGTCAATTTGGCTTTTGTAAAGGGAAAGTAAGGGGGGTACGCAGGGGTAAGAACCCTGCATAGCAAGACTCTGTGAGGGCCTTACCTCACCTCTGCCCAAAGAGGCCATGGCAGATCTGGTTACCACAAAACACTTCTACGTTCTGTAGCACCCATGCAACTCAGAGAGGTCTTGGGAGACATCTCTGAGTCTGATGTAAAAGACTATCTGGAGCTTACCCTTCTTCACACATCAGCAGCTCAGCAGCACTCAAAATGCAACTGTATTTAAGAAATTACTAGTAAATAAAATACAGAACAAGACAYTGAACACTGTTATGGTACAACCACATCTTGAATACTGGTTGAAGTTCCAATTSTGCAGCCTTCCTCCCCAAGAGGATACACTAAAACGGGAAAAGTGACAGAGAGGGTAAAATGTCAATTGAAGGCACAGAGCAGCTTCTGTAGAAGCAGCAACTAAGTAGGTAAGATGTTTCCACTTGAAAACAGACATCGTTAAAGTGAAAATGTTAGGAGTATGAAGAAGGAGAATACAAAAATTAGGGAATAAATGAACAAATGGAACTGGGCTGGCACATTCAAAAAACCATGTTTTTCTTCATACAAAATGTAGGTAAGCTCAGAATCCCCTTGCTAAGTCTAAGAACACTACAAACAGATGGTCTCAGGATACTGGTAAATGAAAACCTATGAAATGAAAACCCATGAAGGCTTACTACACAGAATCCAGCTGGACCTCAGGAAGTCCCTTAGCTAAAGGGAATTGCTGAAGACTGGAAGAGCTTTCCAGAGAAGCGTTGTTATGCATGCTCTGTTCTTATACTCTTCTCTAGATGCCTATGAGTGGCTTCTAACAGAGATAGATTACCAGGCTAGATAGACCTTTGGTCCAATCCAATACAAACTGCTCTAGAAAATGCCTTGGGATGCTTCTTGTTGGCTTACTAGGCAAGATGATGTCAAATTATCCCAAGCACTAAAAAAAAACCCAGAAAATGTTAGAACATCAGTAACATGGTAAGTTAAAAAAAATCTGAAATAATCAAAATATGTGCCAAGGCATCCAAACCCCAAGAGCTGAATTTGTACTCACACAGAATACTGGGGTAGTATCATTTGTCAGTACCTGAACAAGTTGCAGAAAGACATAAGCATAAATGCTTGCTCTGAAGTCCAGTACACTGATAGACAAACCATGTTCTTTCCTAGACCATAGCCCCTGTCACAAATCCTTGTGTACCAACCAAGGGCCTTGCTGCAGGTTGGTCAGCTGCTTCCCAATCCATTGGAGTTGTGCAAGAAGACAGCCTCAGGAACAAACTAAGAGCAGGGTAAGCCTCAGGCTCTCCTTTGGACACAAACTAGGCCTGATGTCACCACACCCAACCACACCCTGTGGCCTCCCTGGAGCATCCTTAGTGCCTTTGGGAAAGGGCCTTCCATGTTCACAAACCCAGGCTTAAGGAGAAAAGAGAAAGGGGAAGTCAGCTCTTGAAGCAGTAGGTTGGCTATATTTGGATCCTATAGCTAGAAAAGCCCTGCAAGCTTGTAGCTCAGCAACTAAAATTCAATTCAGTCTAATGTTAAGAAACATTTCCCAGATATCCTTTCAAGCCAATGTTTTCTCTACTCTGCCTACTCCAACTATCCCTTTTCTTCTCCCTCTCTCACATGGGAGACCAAAGGAGAGATGTCCCAAGACAGAAGTCTATTATCTCCTGTCCCAGCAACCCAACCTATTCCAAGCAAACAGTGAAGTGGCAATGTCTGGAATCCCTCCTGGCCAGGCTGTGCTGGCATCCTTAAGCCTATCCTCTGTCATGAGCTTGAAAGAGAGACTGAGGTAATCGTAGTGAACATAAAATTACATGCTAACCTACTCTTCCACTGTACACAGTTCTCAAAGCACTGAAGCAAGCTTGGCCTGTGAGAAGCACCATCTGACTGTCAGCATGGGCAAGGAGGACTTCAGTCATGAGCTAGGTGTGAAGTGGGCACTGTGCAAACCAGGTAAACAGGACTTTTAAAAGCTGCGTTTGCAAGAATCACATTTAAAATCTGGCCACATCACAAGCATAACTTTCCACATGACCCAAGCTAGGCACCCTGAGAAAACTCCAAGTACATTACAAGCGTCACAAGGGACTGGAAGCAATCTGGTAGAAGAAACTTTCAAGCCAAGGAAGAATTCAATTCTACTCCTATGAACTGTAAGAACAGAGAGAAGACCAGAAAACCAGGTATATTTACCTCATATTTAGTCTATCTCAGAAAACCAAAATATGTTTGAAATTAGTCTGGCAGAATTAACCAGTCATTGAAGTGACTGGTAAGGGACAACTCAATTGTCCAAACAAAGGGCAAGGGAGATGACCCAAAGGAAAATACCATCTCCATCACTTTAAGTGCACAACATTCTACAAACAAGGTATTTGTAAAATCTCTTAGCGCTATCAAAAGCCTAAAGAACTGGAATCAATTGGCACTGATTGTCATTAGCTGCCAAGTGAAGATACTTCTGACAAGGATACCTTAATCACAATATAGAAATAAGCATCTTGCAGAACAGGAGATATGAATCAAATTCCCAGTTACCGCTGCTGCTCTCTTTTGGAGCTTGCTTTAAAAGCCAAGCAAGCGGAATATTTGCTATCACCAAGACAAGAAAGACAACCTTGATGGCCATGTAACACTGACTGCCACGCAAAACATATTATCTGAAATAAATACCAAGACTGCTGGCCTAAGGCTTTTAAGAGGGAAATCAGTCCCAACAGGAACATCACAGTAGGGCTGGGTGGTATTCATCTCACTTAACTTCAGGGGTTAACGTCTGACCTAGTTACCATAGGGTCTTTTTATGGTTAACAAAGGCCTAGCTAACCGAGTCTGTAAATTTTAGCGCACAGGTCGTCTGACCACATGCAGGCATATTTTCTGGTATGAACTGTGCATCAAGTTCAATAGGCTTTACAGTGACCTACTCAAATAGAGATGCTTACACTATAGCTATTTCATATTTGGACAGTTATTTTAGGGGCTGTAAGAGACCAACTGGCAGCTAACACCAAGGCCAACTTGTAACCCACTGGAACACAGACCTGTTTTCCAGCRACAGGAGACAAAACTTGATAAGGGAGCAGGGGGTGGAGGAACGTCTCAAACACCCGCAAGACTGAGGGATGGTGAATCCCAGGAAGGCTCCTCTGTAGAGAGTTAATTGGGTCTGGCCTTGGGAGAAGAAATATGATGACACCATAAGTCGGCCAAATAAGGGAGTATCCAAATAAGTGTTAAGAAAACAAGAACGACTGATAAAACCAAAGAAACAACTACTTGAACTGAGTGAACTATCCTAATTAGCATACTAAAAAATCCACCCACCAGCAGGAAAAGCCCCCTACCCAACAAAGCCCCTTCCCCACTGAATATGCACAGTAAAAAGAAAGGACACTGTGACTTTAAGTGAAGACAAGACATATAAGAACCAATAGAAGTGAACTACAAAACTACCTCTGTAGCAGAGGGGCAGTTTGAAGTGAACGGCGGGCATAAAAGGGGAAGGCAAGGAGGGGAATAGGTTCTTTCTCTCTTTCGACTTTCGATCTGGGGACTTGGGACTCATTTTGGGAACTTTTGAAGGAGCGCTCCTGCAGACCAGAGACCCCCATCGGCTGGACCAATGCTGGAACCTGGACCGGTGATCTCTCTCTCTTTCTTTCTCTCACTCTCTCCTTCTCTCTTTCTTTTATTCTTTTACCTTTTCCTAGTAAGTAACRCAAGGCRTAAACTCCCACAGCAGTGGTGAGCARCAGGCTTTTCTGCTACCYARTTATTTCATAAACTCCCACATCAGTGGCGAGCRGCAAGTTTTCCTGTTATCCAATTATTTACCAATGAGCCTAGCTATAGAGTAAAAGTCTTTGCTTACGTACAGACCTTGAGTGTCATTTCACCTTAATCCATACCAAGGGAATTTGCGAATCTGAGTCACCTCTCCCGCACAGGCGGGACGTGACAGGGGCAAAGTCCACAAAATATCTCCGATGGCTGACTTTAACAAGAAGGCCCAGCACAGAAAATGAAGATCCAGTGACATAGCAAAGTTTACAGAGAAAACAAGAAATACGTCATCATACATCAACTAGCTAGTCAGAGAAAACCACAAGGGAGGGAAACACTTCATTCCTTCTATAACCACTTAGATGCAAATGAAGGGAGATGGGAGACTTACAGTAGGCCTCTACTGGCACTGCTGGATTAAAAGCAATTTTATGGCCAACAATGTTCATATACAGGTGATGTACATACTGACATGCTCAGGGAAAATCTCTAACTCCCAAATCTTATCTACTAAAATAGGTACCAAAATTCAATTCAGAAGCAAAAAAATAATTTTGCCACCACATATATTAATTTTAAAATGAAGTTTCAACTGCTAAACAGTATTCGATTACAAAAACTCCCTAGTGGGAATAGAAATAATGGATTACATTTGGCTTCAGTAGCCAGTTTATTAGGCCAATTCTCTTTGATGCAGACTGAACAGCAGTTTTTAAAAATGTAGTCAGTACAAGGTCTTTTTCCAGCACACTTACACTGTAGCTTCAAGTGTTTTCAAGGCAGCACTGCTTCCATATTCCCAAATTGCTCAGGGCCACCCTTTTCCTTCATTTCTGCCATCAGTCAATACAGTGAACCAGACAATAAAACTGATAATGTTTAAAAATTAACCTTCCTTGGATGGGTCAATTTTAATCTATATCAGTTTCTCAATCCAGTTTACCAAGCAGCTCCACGTGTGCATGCTCACATAAGGAGAGGTACAATAGGACAGAAGCAGGCACAACCAATCGTTTCAGCCTCTAGATGTCTGAATTGCTCGAATCACAGTATCTGAATCTTATATCTACAATACATTTGTGTATATACTGGTCGGATTATCTGCTCTGACTAGCTGTACCAACAAGCTGAGGAATTTCCCTCTGACAAGCCTGTATCTTCTCGTTGATCTGCAATGCTTCCAAAAGGCATTTTAAGAAGCATCAACAGTATCATTCTCACTGCAAATATTGCCCATTTAATAAAAAAAAAAAAAAAAAAATCATGCAGGACTTTCCTTACCTTTTGTTGAACTCCTCAAGTTCTGCTCTCAGTTTTCCTATTTCAATCTGTAATCTAGCCCTCTCTTTGGCGGTTTCATCCAGAACTCTTCGAGCATCAGCCAGTTCAGACTCATAGAGACTCTTGATTCCACTCACCTAAGGGGAAAAAAGTATGCAGATGAGAACATCCCAAAGACTAACTATCAAAGCACTGAAACACAGCACCAGGTTTCACATAGCTTTCTTTGAAAAAAGGGTGTATGATATAATTTCTGTTGTTTAAGAACACTCGATATCAAACATTTTCAATTAATATGCACCTGCAATCAGATGTGATATAGTCCCAACGACAAGATTTATTTTTTATTCCCAGTGGGACATAACAAAACATACTATGTTTCAAGTGTGCAAGTCTTCCAAAGAGATACACTGAAGCAGATCAGTATACCCTACAATCAGATCTTAAATTATTTGCCCTCATTTCCAATAGTGCCACTTTGGAAGATTTTTTTTAAACAGTAATATCACTTAAAGATAAATGATGATAGACTTTTGTGGAATACAGATCCGACGCCCAATTTGACTCTGCTGCTCTTGCACTATAAAGCTAAAAAGAATCTGAAACTAGATGAACTACAGAAATGTGAACTGTTCAGAGATGAGCTTCCACTCCTGTTCTCTACCTCAGAGGATAAGGATCTACAGACTTCTCCCTGTCCCAACTCAATATATTACATAATCAGCTATTCAGACTGCAGCAAGGCACGAAGTCTTCCACACCTTTATTTTTTTTAGAACACAAGATTATTTGAAAGGTATATCAGATAGCTAAAATGTCAAGGCCATATCAGATTGCTGCTATTGCTTCTATGAAAGGATACAAGAACAACTATTACTGATGTAAATTCAGAAACAGAGCAATCGGGAGCGAAAAGAGCGAAAAGCAGAATGTACCAACTTTAGGAAGAGAAATTTCATAACAAAACATAAACTGTAGAAACAAGAAAGCAAACTGTGCTATTCCTAGGAGTGCCTATTTCAACATCAGAGTGGCACCAATGACAGACTCAACCATCTGGTCTTCAAAAAGACTGATTAAAAGCAGTCAGCATAATTTAGTTCCTGATAGACTATATTCTCATAAAACTTCTGAAATTAACTAAAATATGACAGTATGAGGGCTGAGAAGCCTTAGTTTACAAGCATACCACATACCAGAAACGACTTGGCTGTCTATCCATGCAATCTTACTTCTTTTCTTTAAAGACTTAATTCTTTCAAGCTTTATACAACTTAAGTTTTGGGTTGGGTTGTTCCCTGCATCCCATCCCCCCCCCCCCCCCCAATAGCTGATAGCCAGAGGCTGTCTATGGCACAAGCCAACACAACTCTGTATTATCAGTTACAAAATTTAGGAAGTTCTATGAAGAAGTATACCATGACTATGCTAAACAAGAAAAAAACGTGGAGATTTTAAGGCTGTAAAGCCTTTCATTATGGATGACCCTTGAGTGAAAATACAGTATTTGCAAATTGCAATACAAAATACAATTGCCCAAAGGCCAAGCACTGATTCTGCACCATCAGGTACTGCATCTACAACACTCCTTCTCTAATGCTACCACACTCCTCCAACTCTTAAATGTGCTAAAATCCTTGCCCTAGGACATCTACCAAGAACTTGGGGCTGTATTGCTGTAGGTTCAGAGACACACACTAAATCACAGTGCAGGACACAAGGACAAATCCCTTCCCAGTACTGAAGGGCATAAACTGGAATTGCATTTCAAGGTACAAAGGAAGAAAGCCTTTTCCCCTAGGTTTTTGTGAATACTGTCACAAAATGGTGTTGCTGGTGTGATACTTACAACAGGCAGTAAATAATTTATGCTTTTGAGGCATTACAGACAATACAGAGCGTAACACCACCAAAACAACAATATTCTGAACAGAGAACAAACACTTCATGCAATTCCTGTGTAGAGAGAATATAGCTAGATGGAGCTAAAAATTGCATGATGAAAGCCGTTTCAGAACCYGTTGGTAAAAAGAGAACCAGAGACTGTGCTTCTTAATTAGAAAGGACTGATTCATTCACTGCATAACCAGTTGTGGTAGCTTACTATGTATTTTTCTCCTGCAGCATGTTAACCTTTTCTCTGCTCTTATTCCAGTAACAAACATGAGAACAAAACACACAGGTCCAATTCACAGTCCAAAGTGTTAGTCAAAAAGCCACTTTCACTAGAATTTTAAGCTAATGCACTGAGCAGACAGAAATAACCGAGACATAAGGACACATTGCAGCTTCCAGCACAGGGAGGCAACAGACAGCTGGGAACAGCAACACCTTCAATCACTGCAAAAAAAAAAAAAAAAAAAAAAAAAACCACCCACACCAAACACCCTCGCCAGAACTCTAACAACAGGATGCAAAGAGAATATATGTTCATGATAACATTGATAAAAGTTTTAGATGATCAAACTGAACTGGAGAACAGTTCAAGACAGTCTTTCTAGATCATAAAAAATAACATCTTGTTTATTTTCAGCACTGGTCAAGCGGAAAAGAGAGAACCAAATGCAGCAGTAGGCTCAAAGGAAAGTAAGTGCCAGCTTAGCTGAACTAGCCTGGTATTACGTGCTTGAAACACTTCTAGCCCAAGACGGTTATTCATTGAAAGCACCCTTCTCCCCCAGTACTGTGAGAAATTCTGGAAAGTATTTCTGTTCTCTGAAACTGTCACCCCTCAAACTCTGTTCTGGTGGAAGGAACTTAACTTAGAGTCTACTGACTCTGAAAGTCTCCAAAGAAGTACGGTCCCCAAAGTGCCTCTGTTTAGTGTACACCTATGATTTTGCTTTGTTTTGACGCTACAGACACTCTTCCACCCACTCCCTTTTTTAAACCACTTTACATTTGTTACTCAGTTTGGTCTCTAGTGCAGTGACACTTCCAGACATTCTTAAAAAGGTGCTGTTAAACCAAAGCAGGACCTCCTAGCCTCACATGCCCCTTCTGGACAAAAAAAGAAAAAAAAAGTCAATAGGAACAACAACCAGTATCCACAGCAATAAGAGAAGGAAGTTGAATAAATTAGGGTGAGAGGAAATGGCCTCAAGTTGCGCCAGGGGAGGTTTAGATTGGACATTAGGAAAAATTTCTTTACTGAAAGAGTGGTTAAACACTGGAACAGGCTGCCCAGGGAAGTGGTGGAGTCACCATCCCTGGAAGTATTTAAAAGACGTGTAGATGAGGCACTTAGGGACATGGTTTAGTGGGCATGATGGTGTTGAGTTGATGGTTGGACTTGATGATCTTAGAGGTCTTTTCCAACCTTAATGATTCTATGATATGCATCTGGCAACTGTGAAGCCCATTTCTGGATCTTTGTCTCATCACACTTCTGAGCAGAGAGCCACCAGACAGTGTCTATCTGTCCTTGAACACTCCCAAAGAATACTGGATGCAAGAGATAACCTGTCTGACGACATCTTCCATTTTTTGTCATCTTCTATCAGTAGAATCTATCAATTCAAATTCCTTCATTTGTTCTTTCTCATCATTTTGCTTGGGTTACCACAACCCATTGTCTCCTGCTCCCCACATATGAGAAAGATACAAACTCATCCTTGAAGCCTATGCCAATCCTTCCAGTGTAAGCCAGTAAGAACAGCTGGTAGCAAATGCTGAAGGGAAAAAGCAGAGAACGAGGCAAACATACAATGATTCTTCACTTACATATGCTCCCAGCTTCTAAAAATTAAAAAAAAATTCTGAGCCAAAAATTGCTTCTAGGCACCAAAAACCAGTAGTCACCAAATACTGTTAATTTGTTTAATCCTTTTGCAAATCTCTTTAGGTTTTGCTTTCCACAACATCAAAGAGCATCATACAAGCACAACTGGTGGATTAAGACCTACTGCTTGATAATTTCATTTCATGCCTTTAGTTTTTGTGTTGTGAGAAATGCTGAATATTTGCTTCCTAGACAAATCTCTTTGTTTGGACTCGTAACTTAGGGACCTCAGGTTTCTTCAAATCTCTTTTCCAGATTTGCTCCTGGTCATAAATTATTCTGCTGCTCTGATAATCTTTGTCACCTTTTCCTCACACACTTTTTTCCAGGCTCTAGATATTTTTAAATAGGTTAAGAGAACTGCAAGCAGCATTCAGAATACAGAAACAACATCTATTTACACAGTGATTATTGACCTCCAGCTACAAAGGAAAACAGGGACATTACAGGAGATCAGAGGGGCAGAAAATGCAGTAATTCTAACAGGTTTCAATTAGCCCAAGCTGTAATCCAGGTGATACCTGAGCTATATTTTCATACGCCAGTAGTGAGTGCCATGGAGTGGCTAATTCAGGAAGCCACAAGAAAGCAACTCTTCACCTCGTTCTCAGCAGCACATAGGAGCAGATTTGCCAAGATACTGTCAAGAATCTCAGTTGACTTTGTTTCAGCATCCTTGCAGAAGCAAAAAAAAAAAAAAAAGTACAACTGTTGCAATTGTTTCAGCATGGCAATTAGGGAACACTGAGGTATTTGTTAAAACAAGTAAAAAAAGCAGTTAAGAATAAAATCTTTCTAGAACGCAAGATATTTTATGAAGACATCATCGTAGGCTAAAAAGACCACATATAAAAAAATTATTTTAAGATGATCAAAACAAGGAGGATGAGACATAGTAAAGCATTTTTCAAAAAGCTGAGGTCATGTACAGACAAGAAAAATAAAATTGATCATGACTTCTGTTAATCACAATACATCATGGCAGGCCAAAAAATCAAGTTTGAAGAACAACTCATGAATGGTGTAGAAAGTAATTACTCTTGCTCTGCTCATGAAAAAAGGCATACGTGAGAGTCTATGGCCCCAAGTCGACCAGGTTATGTAGAAGAACCACCTAAAATAATGCAGTGAAAACATACCTTTTGGGTTGTGGTTTTTTTTTTGGTTTTGTTTTTTGGTGTTCCCCCCCCACCCCCCATATTTGCACTAGAGGAATCTTTAAGAGATTTCTGCACTTAAGCATCAGTTGAAAGTATCATAGAACAGATCAACAAAACAAGCAGTAACAAACTATCACGTTTAGAAAGTATTAACAGCTTTCTAAAGCCCACTTTTTGAACTAAATCAATCAGTATGTTATTTAAGCTCTCATCTAGAGTTCACTTTGTACTAGAGAATTAGAAGATGGCTCATGCCATACAAGTTTCTAAAATAGGAGCTACCTATCACTAAACTCTGAAGTCCATGGCAGTACAGCAGACATTAACCTGAAGAACAGAATTACAGGGCACACAAGTAAGAGTCATACTGAGGAAGAATCAATATGACTTGTGCAAAATAAAAGTTTCACAACCTACTGGACTTRCTCAGTCAACCAGGGGAGCAGGTATTCACAACAGATCCGGTAAACAAAAAAAGAAGAGAAGTAGTGGGTACATGTATAAGCACAACACAGTGGAGAAAAAGAGAGTCACACAGTATGGCTTTTTTAAAGGGAAGCAGTGGACAAGGGAACAAGCACATGAACAAGGGTTTGAAAAGTCAACAAGCATTCAGAAAGGGAAGATTGAGCTAAGCCAGTCTGCCTGGACTCCCAAAAGGCTTAAACAACATCCCCCACCAAAGGCTCCTCCAGAGGCCACACAGAGTCCAAGCAGCCATGGAGAAGAAAAAAGACACAAAGACATCACCTTCCAGGAATTGAGGTGAGGTTGATTGGCCTGTAGTTCCCTGGATCTTCCTTCTTGCCCATCCTGAAGATGGGCATGACATTAGCTTTCTTCCAGTCTTCAGGAACCTCTCCTAATCATCATGATCTTTCAAAGATAACTGAGAGTAGCCTCACAATGATGTCAGCCAGTTCCCYCAGCACTCATGGGTGCAACCCATCAGGTCCCACGGACTTACGTCCAGTCTGTTTAGATGTTCCCTATCCTGATCCTCCTCTACCTAGAGTAAGTCTTCCTTGCGCCAGACTTTCCCTCTGGTCTCAGGGGCCTGGGATTCCTGAAGGCTGGTCTGACCACAAGAAGGCATTGAGTACATCAGCCTTCCTTTTGTCTCAGTTTAGTCAGGACCTCCTTGCTCATCCATACAGGTCTCCTGCCACCTTTGCTCCATTTCCTGACTGTTAGGATGGACCAGTCTTGAGCTTGGAGGAGGTTATCCCTGAATATCAACCCAGCTATCATGGACCCCTTTTCTCTCCAGGGCTGTAACCCATGCGATTCTTCCAAGCAGAGCCCTGAAGAGGCTAAAGTCTACTCTCCTGATATCCAGGGTTCTGGTCCTGCTTTTTGGGATCTTTAGAGGATGGAGCAGAGCAAACTCCACCGTCTCACGGTCACTGCCCTGACCTTAACATCCCCGACCAGTTCTTCCTTATTTATTAAGTATTAGGTCCAGCAGAGCACGAAGACTAGGGCATGTGAGGCTTCTTCCAGTTGACTGAAGGAGGCCTTGTTTACCTCTTCTTCTTGATCAGGTCAGTAGCAGACACACACCACAATGTCACCCATCTTGGTCTGCCCACTAATCCTGACCAACAAGCTCTCAGCTAGCTCATAACCTGTCCTTAGGCAGAGCTCCAGGCATTCCCACTGCTCTCTCACATAAAGGGCAACTCCCCCTCCTCACCTTCCTGAAAAGCCTGGATCCATCCGTCGTAGCACTCTAGTCATGTGAGCTATCCCTGATCCCAGTGAGGTCATAGTTCTGTAACTGCCCACAGACTTCTCATTCCCCCTGTTTATTCCCCATGCTGCACACGTGAGTGTTACGGGCAGTTCAGAGAGGCACCCAAGCGTGATGATTCCCCAGGAAGGGCAGGAGAGCTTTCCCCACAATGCTGTTCTGTAGGCACTTCCTTCTTGATGTGCTTGGGGTGTTTCCATTTCATCCTTTTTCTGTTGCTTTCTCTTCTGTTCACACAACCCCAGGCCTTTCGCTTGCTTACCCCATCTACCACTTCCTCACCTGATCTTACCTGAGAGGAATCTCTCCCTCCCCCATCATTCCCAGTTTAAAGTTCTTCTTAGCAGGTTGACCAGCCCTGCTGGCAAAGATACATTTGCCCTACTTAGTCAGGTGGATCCTGTCTCTTTGAAGCAGTCGTCAATCCTGAAAGACGGTTCTGTGGCCGTAGAAACAAAAAACCTGTTGCCAACAGCAGTTGTGCAATCCAGTGTCGCTCTGCAGGATCTGCTCAGCCATCCTCAAACCCTTCCCCCTCCCCACACCACCTGGGCCCCCACGCCATTAACAATCATCCAGAGCCATGTAGTCATGTTTGATACTTTTCAGGTCACCCCTGCTGGTGCCTACATGAAAGAGCAGCAGGGATAATAGTCATACGGCCAAGTGAGCCTCAGTAGCCCATCTACAACGTCCAGAATGCAAGCCCCTGGGAAGCAGCAAACCCCCCCAGATGACAGGTTAGGCCAGCAAATGGGTGCCTCCAC
Organism: Phoebastria nigripes; assembly: GCA_035582835.1. Classification (NCBI taxonomy): domain Eukaryota; kingdom Metazoa; phylum Chordata; class Aves; order Procellariiformes; family Diomedeidae; genus Phoebastria; species Phoebastria nigripes. The sequence goes on along the minus strand of JAYKAV010002628.1, from coordinate 810,978 downwards.
TCTGAAAATGTAGCCCCCCCCATCTGAAGGCGATGGAAAAAATAAAGCTAAAACCTCAAAACTGGGTTCAGCAGGAACAAGACGACAGGCTGCAGCCTGATCCACTACATGTCAATGCGTACCCAAGCCTAACTCTTCCTGCACAGAGGCCAAGTTGGACACCCTACGAATTGCCCTATGAATGTGCTTTCACTTTTTTTCCCTCTTTTGCTGGCAAAAGCGCCTGCAAGTTTGTAATTGGGCAACACAGGGGACAAGGAAATAGAGCATGTGGAGAACAAGAAAATAGAGATGTCTCCATAGCAGTCTGAAAGGCAGGATTGCTGGATGCTCTTTAACCTACCAACCTGTGCTGGGAGCACTCAAAGCTCACTTTGCAGCGGTTCAAGGATAGACACATGAACACAGACCTTCCCACAGCAATCACTTGAGAAAAGCTGCAAGACATCACTCAATGAGACACAGGGAACATGCCAAGGCCATGAACCTACATGCTAGGCAAGAAGCATGCCCCATCCAACCACAAGTGAGTCCAGACAAATTTGGCAATGAAACATTAATCTCATTAACGTGCATTAATGTGCAAAACTAAGTGTATTCCCACCAGGTGTAGCTCAATATGTTCTTATTCGCCCAGTTATGAATTGACGAAGGACTGCCACTCAGCTATGGCGCAGACTCACCAAGAACATCAGTCAAGTTCTCAAGAACAATGAAGACGTGTGTTGCATATCACCACCATCACCTCCCAGATGATATCTATAGTGCCAGAAGACCATTTAACCCCATGTCTTGGAGGCTACAACTCTTTTGAATGACCCACCATGCACAGCAGCATCTGAACATGTATTTTGCAGGTGGCAACTAGGCAACACCAGACCCACACATCCTGGTCATGACAGTAGCTCTGGTTACTACACATGGTGCACATGAAGGGCACAGTAGCTGCAGTACTGGCAGATAAGTGGAGACCAGGTGAGACTACAGTGAAAGTTCTGAAGGCTGTGACATACAAGATTGCAGCCACCTGCAATCATACCCACAGAGCTGGGAAGACATAGGTGAAGAGGGAACCCCCTGTAGATACTGCTTTTGTCACAAGGGCAAGTGCTGTCAGTGGCTGAGGCTCCCAGGGATCTTTTCTTTTTTTCTCCCTACTTCTCCTTTCTGTGCGTGAGGAGAGTGGGATGGCCTCAGAACAGTGTAGTAACCCCTCCCATGCCCATCAAAACATCTTTTCTGGAAGGCTGCAATCATAAGCACTGCAGGAGAGGGCAGGGAATTAGTAGAAAGGGAACTGAGGAGAGCTCTAGGACTCTTTTCCTCTTAGCCCTTCCAGTATTCCCCCTCCCAGCCTCAAAAATCAGGTTATTGTAACAGTGACCCCAACACAGTGAGAATAGCATCAGTCATATACTAGGGAGGTAGAAAAACAAGGGGATGAGCTAAATTTCTCTTCTGTCATAGGCTAAGCTACACAAGGGGATTCATGCAAGAGAGCAAACAGAGAAAGAATGAGGACAATTATAGGTTCCCCCAGCTAGACAGGCAAAATATTTTTTTGTATTTGTCTGAGGGCTTACTGTGTTCATTTTTATTTCTCTAGAGGCTTACTGCATACAAGTAAAGGTAGAACAGCATTGGACAGGGTTACGGAAAGCAGGACAAAAGGGCTATAATTAGTAGGGGACTAGAGATGAATCTCAACTTCTGCAAAGTTCCTTTTCTCTACTGGTAAGAGGTGGCAGCCCTGTGTTCCTCAAGAAGAGCAACAGTTGTTTTGTTCCAAGGCCGTGATGCAGCTGTGGTCTGTAAAACTAAGGAGATTGCCTGACAGAGGAAAAAGAGGCTGCTTTCTTCTATCTTCTGCAGATTGGTGATTAAAACAATGAGGAAAAAGAACATCCTGATCAGCTGATGATTAAAGAGTCTCTGGCAGGACAGTGACTATGGTCCTTGCCTGAACAGCATCAGCAGAACTTCTCTCATCTAGAAGATATTCCCCTAAACCAGAGCTTTGAGAACAAGATCAGAAATGCCAACCCTTTGTTCCCATGCATGCAGGGGTCAGGGGAGAGGATGTTAGTAATGGTCTCATCCCAGCCCCTTTCTCAGACATGGTCACTGTGGGATACTGGAGTGACAAGCAGTGGACAAACATCTCTCTCATGATACCATGCTCTTGTCTACTGCTTGTCATAGCAATCCTCAACCTCCCATTTGCCTTGGATTATGGACCCATCACCTGCTCTCATGGCAAAAGTCTCAGGTGTTAATGTAGAGCCCACCAGTGAGCAGTTACTCCTGCTTGCCATCCCACAACATGCATCATTCCATCTACCACAGTGGCAGATGATGTTCCCTGCCACCACCAGAGATAAGCCAAAAATATTAGAATATTTAGACAGCTAAAAAAAAAAAAAAACCCAAAAAACCAAAACAAAACCAAAAAACCAAAAAACCAAMCCCCCCCAAAAAAACTACAAAAAACCCACCAGAGTCAAATTTACACACAGTTGAGGACAACCAAGGGGAGTTTTCATCTTGAACACCCTGGGAAAAGAAAATAGTCTATTTTAAGCATGTAGAGCTAACAAAGATATAATGATGTAGCCAGAGCAATATGCCAATATCACTGGACTACACTTAACCATGCCTCTACACAGAAGTTAGAGTTGCTTTGGGATTTGTTTGGGTTTTTGTTTTTTTTGTGGGGTTTGGAGGGTTTATTTTTAATTAATATCTTATTTCATGCTAAGCCTAATCATTTTATGAACACAAATTCTAACAGTGTAACAAGAAAACGGAATTGTCAGCAGAAAATCCAGTTTACTAGATTGGTCCGGAAAGTGAAGAGACAGGATTCTCCCATTCCAGTAATCCAAAATCTGACAGCCATCTGAAGTTCTACTGCTCCCACAGTCCTAAACCACTGTCCACTATCCTGCATCAAAACAATAAGACTACAAAGTCTCCTTTTCTGGACATATGTAAAGAATAAATAAGCTGTCCTAAAGGGATGGGGGAAGCATTTAATAAATGTGGTCCAGTGATCAGCTAAAGTATCTTACATTGTCTCTGATGTGTCAAAGAAGAGCTTGAGGAATCCTGACAAAGTTTGTTAGAATATGTCTAAGAATTAGGACTTTTTCTGAAGTCTGGAAGAAAAGTGAGGAAGGAGAGCTCAATGGCAAAGTAAGCAAAATATTTTATCAAAATCCTCAAGTTTATTTTCCAATTACTGCATCAGAGTATTTTTCCAGAATTGATAACACACAGAACTGCTATAAGGAGTTGGTTTATGTTCATATTAAAAATCTAATGGGATTATATCTATGTTTTCAGCTTGTCCTGTTCTTACTCTTGTTACATGTGTGCTGTCAATAGAATTACATTCTGCCTCCTACATTTAAAATGCATACTCCTTCTAGCCTTCAGCAATCTACAACTTAGAAGCTCCCTGAACCAGACATGGTTACTTTGTTTATAGCATGATTCCACACAGGACAAGTGATGTAGCCATGTTCTATGTTCAGAAATATCTAGTTATTTTGAAAACATGGAGGTTATATCATTAAGTGGTACAAAGGGACTTTAAGGGTACCTCAATCCTGAATCCTGGGTGTACACTAATTGCAGGTAGGCCAACCACTCCCAAACCAAGACACTATCATATCTGGTCTGCTTAAAGTAAATTAATTCAAATCCTCCTCCCACCACCCCTAGCATCATCAAACCAGACCCTTAAAGGGGGGGCGGGGAGCCTACACAGTGGCATAGCGATCCATTGCATCACACAAGTTACAGTAAAGGCTGTTATCTACAGGCTTTCCTCAGAAGTTCATCTGTTCAGGCTTTCCACTGAAGTTCACAGAACTTCATCTCAGAGATGGGACACCTTACTTTCCAGACTGCCTCCAAGAGATGGAGTAGAAGGGGTTTGGGCTGGTACAGGATGGGTGGGACTGTCCCCAGCTGTGTCACTGACTACATCCTTCCTCCATATGGGAAGGAGAGTCCTGGGGGAAAAGCAGATACAACAGAAGAGGGAAAAGCAAAACATGGCTTAGGAAAACGGATCAGCCAGTTTTGCCTCCAAGATCACAGGAAACGGATCAGAGTAGTTCACACTACAAGGATTTGATTCCTGGCATTTGCGAAGACTAAGAAAGATTTTCTCTGGTGAGAAGCAAAGGTAGTCTAAACCCTTTCAATTTTTTTCGTCTCGTCACATCAGCCGTCAGGATAGGGACAGTAAAGAAAAAAGTAACATTCAGGCTGCTACAATTCACAGGACGCATGTGCTCAGCGTGGGGCCCAGTACACCAAGAAGGCTCAGCCTGCACGGGGAACAGACTACAAACTACAGCAAAGAACCAGCCCACAGCGGGCGAGACCTACACGAAGACTCAGGGGGCCCCGAGAACGGTATTTTGTGCTGCAAGCCCTACCTGGCCGAAGCATGAAGGGTAGCGTGCGAGTTCAACCGCCACCCTACCGCCAGAGGAGCACCGCGCCCGCCCCACCGCCCAGAGCCGCTTCCCAGCACGGCCGGCCGCCGCCAGCCGCGCCGGCCCGCTCCCGCCACCGGCACCGGCGCCGTTCCAGGTGTCGAATTTTCACTCGGTGACGATCCCGGCCTGAGCCGCCTTTAACGTGTCACCAGCAGCCTCTTTGCTCAACATCGCGGCCAGAGAGCCCCTGACAGACCCCGAGGGGCCACACACACACAGGCAGGCGCTGGATCTCCGCAACCCCCCCGAGCCCAACGACTGGGCACAGACAGAACCCACTGCCCTGGGGCGACCCTCACCCCGAGGCCAGAGCCAGGCGGGAACGGCGCGGCGGGCCGCGCATGGCGCCGCCGAGCCCGCGGCCGCGCGGAGCCGCCACAGCGCGCCCCGCGCCGCGCAGGCAGGCGGAGGTGCCGCGCGGGAACAGGTCGGCCGAGCCCCTGGGCCGCGGACCCCCTCCCCGAGACGGAGCGGGGGAAACGCCTCCAACGGGCCGCCACTGCTCGCCCTCCCGCCCCGGAGACCCGGGCGAGGGCCAGCAGGCCGCCCCGGGCCGTACCTCCCGGGTGGTAACCTCCTCCTTCTCGGAGATCTTCAGCAGCAGCCGGTCATTCTCCAGCTCCAGCGCCCGCACACGGTCGATGTAAACGGCCAGGCGGTCATTGAGCTGCCGCAGTTCCTCCTTCTCCTGCAGGCGGGAGATGCGAGTCGGCGACAGCGGGGTCCCGCCGGGGGTGCCGCGGCTCGGGGTGCCTGACATGGCGCTCAATTCGCGGGCAGGCGGGCAGCGAGCTCATTCAATCCAGCCGCACCGGGGGAGGAGGGAGCGGTAAAATGGCGGACATCGCCTGCCCCGCCGCCGCGCCGCCTGGGAAATGAAGTCTCGGCGCCAAGATGGCCGCGCCGCGCCGCAGGGCTTGCTGGGAGGCGCAGTCCCGGCCGCCCTCCATCTTGTGGGATGCCGGCCGCCCGGCGGGCCCGAGTCTGCTTCACATCCAAAAGGGTAGCTTGTGCCGCGTATTAAAATACAAAATTAGGCTGCCGTGAGTGTGAGTAAAGCGCAGGAAGCGAGGGGCCAATCTTGAAGGCAAGATTTTTTTTGTAATAAAACTGGGAGGGACCAGAACTAACCACCAGGATTGTTCCTCACACCCTCCTCAGCTGTCAGCAGCTGCTCCCAGTCCCGCTCGCAGCCAGAGCAGCCGCTCAGGTGTTGGTGGGTGCGGGTCACCCACGGGTCCCCGGCCCACAGCGCACCCTCCACCCTGCTGGGGTGCAAGGCTGTCCAAAAAGCCCCGCATCCACCAAACCCGCCTGAACCATCGACCGCTGTCACACCCCGGGAGAGGCACAACGATTAGAAGTGACGCCGTGCTGCTCATGGTTGCAATTTTATTGAAACCTGTGTAGTATTTCTCTTACAGGATATATTTTCACATTAGTTATCTAAAACATTGTTATATAACCCTGGTTTGAGCTGTTGATGAATTTGCCGTGCTTTGCTGTTAGCACTGAAGTTTTATAGGCCAGGGACCTGCTGTTTGTTTAAATTGGGAGTGGAGAGTCTCAGAAAAAATACCAATCAGCTATTTCCAAGGGTGAATTTTAGGAGTGCTGTTTTGTAGATTTTAGAAATTTCTTCCCAAGTTTTACTGAGAGGTTGCAATGCCTCCCAGTCTCCGATCAGGGCATTCAGGAAGGAAGCTATCCTGAAATTCTTTTGCAGTCCCAGGGAATGCAGCCAAATTTTGTACAAACTAAAATCCACTGGAAAGTTTTCCCTTCCTAAAGATTTGGAGTATTATTTTTCCTAAAACATATTTTTACTGACTATACCCCAACTTCTGTCAGTTCTTGCGCACTAACCGGTATAAACGGCATTACCATTCCCATGAGCTAATTCCTCATGTCCCAAAACTTTGGAGGCTGAAAAGCCCTTACTGCTGTTGTGCCTTTCGGCTACCAGGGAACGCTAAGAAAACGGAGATTTTCTGCCTGAGAAGTAGAAAAAACAGATTCAAAGTCTGTCATCCATATACATGGACAGCAAAGAAAAAAAGCAGCATAAGCATAATGCAAAGAAGTGCTGTACATGAGAGGGAGGACAGATCTAGATAGAGAAACAGGAAAGAGAGGAAGAAAATACTGCACACAATATATGAAAAGAAACTTAGGGAGCCAGGCTGAACAGATAGGTGTGAATGGGTTTATCCTCAAAATAGAAGCTAGACAATCCTCATGTTAGAGGATCTGGGATCCTACTATCGAGTATATCTCAAACTGGAAAACCTCAGAATAAATCCAGGAATTCTGGACGCCCAATACCCTTGTCGGCAAATAGCTCTAAGTCCCTCTTGCAATCACTGTGTATCTTTAGCAGCTGATCCATGTAAATAGTAGGTTTTCACCTGAATGCATTTGTTTAAAAATATGCATCCGATATAAAAAGAGTTGTCCTGGCTTCCTCTGTAGACAACAGTGCCCATCCCACCTGGCTTGGGCATCATCTCTCCTACCACAGCATTGACTGCTCCTTCACCTCCATCTCCTATGGAGAGCTGAGGGCAGGGATTTCCACATCGAGTCTGTGAAGCCGGGGATATCAGTGGGTTACTTGGAGGGAGTTTATGAATGATAGCTAAAATGAAAATAAGCCTATAGATCACTACACATCCCCTTTCATTTACACAACCTCCCTATTTGAAGGTCACTGTTATCAGATCTTTATCAGCGAGATCTGATAATGTGATATACAACTCGGTGTGAAACTCAGCTTTCTGACTGAATTCAAGTTGGTTTTGACTTGAACTTATCTGGAAAAGGAAGCAGAAAGAAAAGACTACAACTCCCAGAGTGCTGTTGCCTCTTTGCTCAGYAGGGAGGTCGGATCCTGCCCGATCTGCCTGCGCGGGGCACAGAGCCACGCCAAGGACAGCCCAGGAGCCCCTGGAGCCGCCTCCTTCCTCATTGTTTTCGTCCGCGTCGCTGGATTTGAAGTACGGTGCGTTTTTTGAATTTTGGCGCCTGTCTGCAAACCGTAAACCAACTGCTCCTAGATCGGCTCCAGCCCCCTGCCCCGTGCCTCTTGCCGGAGATGCCTGTGTGCAATCTGTATCATTTCAAACCTTGCTGCCTTCCCCCGAGCAAAGCAAAAATTGCATGTGAGCATCAAGCCATTCACTTGGAATGAACATTTTCTCTCTCAACATGCAGTTTCCAACACCAGCAAATTCGTAGACGACCAGTTATAAACTTTGGTTACGTTAAGCCAGAAAAAAATATTTTGGGAATGCTGAAAGCCTCTGTATAAGCATTTTTGGGTTAGCTCATTTTTTCTCTTGTGATTTGACGTGATAACTCTGTGCATCTGTCATATTTTGGAAATTCTTTTAAACCTTTTGCCTAATTTTGATTGATAATGTAATCCAGATGTAAATCCCCTTTGTTCATGAAGTTTAGCCCAAACTCCCCCATTATTTTGTCTGTCAGATTTTTTAGATAATGGCTTAGAAACTTTGAATGTTTCAAAGGTTTGGGGTTTTTTTCCCTTCTAATGTTACCAGTTATTTTCACACTGCTGATATTAACTGTGTTGCAGTAAAACCTTTTTTTCTAAATGTACTTCCTGAAATATGCCTCAATAATAGTACCTACATTATTTTTTTTCTACGTTTTTTAGAAGGTCCCTTTCTTTAGCAGTAACCAGAACACTTGCACACTTTCATCCTCGGCACCGGTCTGCCCTCCTTGTTAACTGAACATGTATGTTCACGTTTCCTATTTCTGCTAAAAAGAAGAGAACAGTTTGGGGGTGGGATGGGGAGTGGAAAGCATCAAGGGAGGAGGGGAAGTGCAAAAGCTGAGAGCCCACTAGACAACTGTGTTTTACAGGGAGTACAATGCATGCTTTAGTTGTGGAATTAGCATCTGTTCAAATACCGGTCCTCTTGGATCGCTCTGATGATATAGGTTAGTATTGAACCGGAGTCAGTGTTGTCATTCGTCTCTCAATATTTAGCAATTAGTTTTTAATTAAGGACCTTGACAGTTCAGTGCTACGCAAAACAATTTTGTAATAAACTCCCTCTCTGCTTTCAGAAGGTAGAATTGATTTGTTATCCCAGGACACAATCATTTAGTGTTTAAAAAAGGGACAATCTAGGGATGTGTCAGCCTTACCTGACTGGGGTGGCAGATGGCCATGGCAATCCCTGGGGCTGTGTTCCCTGGGCTTTTCTGATCGGGAACCTGCTCAGAGCACACCAAGGCTCCTGCCTCACCCACTCCCCTAGGTTTACTCTTTGTGGAAAGAGTGCATAGGAGAAGGCTGGTGCATGTACAGGTTTCACCCTGATATAAAGTCAGGAACTTGGAAGTGCCCTGGGCTCAGTATCGGAGCTCTAGCTCAAAGGTACTTGCAATATATCTGACTGTCTGGGTAGGATAAGAATAAATTTTTGGGATGTCAGATAACACAGACAGCAGTGATAGGCTCTGCCTAGCACTGGAGTGCTTCTCCCATCAGATAAATAAAGAGATTATTTACAGTACATAATAAAGACAAAGGAAAACCTCGCGTATCCTTTGATGCAGAGCATCTTCTCAGTCGTTGACCAGTTTCCTGTACAGTTGGGTGTAACGAGTTTTCTGATGCTGTCTGGGATTTCATAATGACTCTGACATTTTCACGAATCTGGGGACCCAGGATTTCCACTGCTGTTTCTTACCTCAACTGCTTTAGTTTCTCAGCAGCTGCTGCCATGCCCTCCCCTTTCTCATTCTATACTTTATTATTTGTATGTCTTTAATAGCCGGATTATTTCTCTTTTCTGTAGTTGCCTACCTTCCCCTCTGCCTCGTGTTCCTTATCTCATTCTGAACAGCCTGTCAATGTTTAATCGATTGTCTCAGATACTTTCATTAATTTCAGGAAGGGGCAAGGATTGAACATACAGCACAGAACATTTTCCTATCAGTCCAAATTCAATCCAGCTCAGCATTAGTGCTTAAAAAATTGCTAGCAATGACTGCAAGCATAGAAGAAGCACTCGTACCTCACCACAGATTTCTGCTCCAGAATTTCAGCTTTCAGCAATTGAATAAAATTGCTTCCAGCAGTGTCAGGACAGAAAGCACCAAAGCAAGTAGAGAAAATTAATAGTATGCCATGTATCATGGATGAGATCTTCCTCATTTGCTATGAGAAAGTTTGTTAAGAGACATGTAAAAAAGAGCAAAGAGGAACACAGTGCACAGTTGTGGGATTAAAGCAAACAGACATCAGGCTGTATGTAGAACAAGGATTTTTTTCAAGACAAGACACCACGCTGTAACGTGTAGAGGGCATATTTATTTCCAATTCCAGACATAAAATGTTTGGCAGGAGCCTTGAACAATAATATTCTTCTGCTACAACATTTACCTCCTTACTGAGGCAGAATTCAACCTGTATCACACTGGGGGAAGCATTAAGCAAACCTGGGGAGGAGAATTCAGGTCTGTGCTTGGGATTGTTCATTCCTTTGCAGCAGGAAGGCAAGTGACTATCATTATCAGAAGGGCCTGGGTGGCCCTTTAGACCCTTGTACTGGAACCAGACCCTGGTCTCATGTGACCAGAAGGAAATGAGAATTTCATTTAAAAACCCTCTCATATTTTTCCCCCTTCTCAACAGAAAAGTGGCAAATGAAGAAGCTGGGGAGGTCAGTGCTCAGGGCTCCTCAACTTTCCACAGTTCCACTTTGTCACTTTTCCACACAGTGATTTGCTTATAATACCACATGCTAAAAAGACCCATGTCTGTAACACAAGAGCAATGGAGAGGCTTTCTACAGTACAACTCATTCACAGCCTTTATCAGGCAAAGGAAGTATTGTAGTGTGTGATACACCACAGCCTTCAGTGTAGCATTAGCTACTGAGTCTTCTACTCACTGGCTCCCCATAGCTCAGGAATTCTTCCAAAGTAATAGGAAGACAGATTTCTTGGCAATAAAATACTGTGAAAACACCACTGAAAACAGATGAGGTGGCCAGGTAGGAACAACATCACCATTTCCTTCTAGTCAGGCTGCCGGGAGCCCTGGAGTCTGTGGAGATGGAGCCATAGGCGTTCGTGTGCATAACTAGCTGCTATTTATATAGGTAAATAGCAAAATTAATTTAAGATCAAGGAAGGGATTATTCATATCACCTTTAATGAAATATTGGGACAATAATCTCTAACATTATGAGTTTTGACTTTCATATACAGAGCTGAATTTAATTCTAGTTATACTTTCAGGGATCCAAAGATAAAAGACTTCTATGCAGCCTGCCAGGGTAGCCCCAGGTTCTCAGTGCTCTGTGGAGTTCAGGTTCCCTCATAACACAAGCAAGCCCCTAATCTTTTAGCCATTTGGCAGTTTGGAGAGTGTAGTGGAGGAGGGTGGGGACTGGCTCTGAAGTGCAGTTCCTCTGAGTTCACAAAGCTTGCTTTATCAGCCAGGAGCAATCCCAACTCTGCTTTGAGAATCACTTAGATCAGTGCTACTCCAGTGGAGCTGTGGGAGGGGAGCATGCAGTGCTCACACCCCCACGCTGTTATTATATAAAACCTGGCACTGATCTCAAATGCTAATGAAAACAAATCCAGTGTTTTTTTCAAAACAACTGTTTGGCGCCTAATTTTCAAATCCGCAGACCAACTGCAGCTGGCTCAGTGCCCATCACCATAGAGCTATTTATGTATTTTCCTCCAGCAGCTGCAGTAACCTGTTAATGTACCTCATGTCTGGCCAGGCTGGCTCAGCCTCTGTCATGGTCTCACTGGAGATGGGTTAAGATTTCAATTTTATTCTGTTAAACAAACAAACCCCCAGTGTGTTAGGAGCTCATTTTTTAGCAAAGAAAGGTGAAAGCAGAAACCTTTGGCTCCCTTTTGAAAGCTAATTAGCCCATCGTGCGCTGTAATGTGAGAAATGCTGTGTACATCTGGGAGTGCTGAGATTCTGTAAGACAGAGCCTCTGTCAAAGGTAAAGTTTACAGAGTAAATGTACGTGAGAGGGCAGAAGACAGGTCTATGGAGATGAAGAGGTATGTGCATGGGATCAATCTCTCTCTTGTGCATATCACATGATTAATAAAGGAGATGAAAGGAATCCTTTCTGCAATTCCAAAGTGCACTCCACCCAAGATCTCAAAGTATTTTACAAAGGATAATTTATCAAGCTTTATAATGATCTTGCGTCAAAATTAAGATGACCGTGAAGATTACTCAGTTAATGTCTGTATGTCTTGAGCTTCATGGAGTAGCTCGGTGGACCTGGCTTTCAGGTCCTATCAATGCATCTGTCTCATTGGAAAACATTTTTCCAGTCCACAGCTGGTGACAACAGTGAAGTGCCGGAGCACAGGCTCAGTTAGCACTTGTGCTGGAGCTGCATGTCCTTAACATGAGGGACAGCTGTGACTAACCATGAACCTACAACAGGAAGCCATTCGCTGTCTTGAGTTTGGCACCTGACTGTACAAAGCAGGAGAGACCCTGCCCTACCCTGCTCTCCTGCAGCCTGTGCTGTGTACTGAATTTTGAAGGCCAGCAGCATCACGTCACTTCTTTCTCTACCACCAGCATAGTATGGGTGGATGTGGGTGGGTAGGTGCAAGAATCAGATGTTTTGGGCAGCCAGGAAAGAGATTTGCTTGGATGGAGTAAATGAGCAGGAGCTACAGCAAAGGACGAGAAGGTTTAGGTTGATGGAGATATTTGCAGGCTACCTCAACACTGCTAAACTCCATTTCTGGGTATGAGAATATCATAGCTTTGTAGGATTTAATTTGTTTTACAACGTCTGCAGAAATCTTGCATGTAAAAGGAAAATCAGCTTCAGCTTGGCCCTGCGTGCTGCGGTGTGGACAGAGTGGCACGCAGTTTTGCCCACTGGAAAGATTGGGGCCATGACACAGTGGGGGCTGGAGAGATGTCATTGCTCGGTGGGTAATCCGCCCAAGTGCAGGAATTTCAAAGCTGGGCCTGCTCTGACTGGACCTCTGAGCTCCCTCAAGTGCAAAAGATTATATATAACTCCATGGAATCCAGAGAAATAACTGGCGAGTTCAACGTGTTGAGCTTCCCAACCTGCAGAGAACTAATAAATGACTTGAATTCACTAGCTGACAGTTCTTCCTGTGCTCCGAAGAGACCAGGCCAGTTCTCCCTCAGTACATCGGGAAAGATTGCCTCAGTTACCAGCACAGTGTCCCCCTCTGTCACTCTCAGTAGTGTGGACAGGTGCTCTGAAAGGGTCTGTGATACTGCCATCATAAATGATTCAGGGCTTCATCAGTCTCTGGGGATTTACTCACACCATTAACAGAGATGCTAGCCCCAGGCATAATCCCCCTGCCGCAGTGTACACAGCCCAATGCAGGTGTGTGCAACCCCCGTGGCACATGTGGATGTGTTCTTGATGCCCACTTGGGGTCTAGCACCCCTTTGGTGGTTGTCTTGGAGAGTGGTCTACCTGAAAACACTTGCCTGATGTGTGAGACCTGGACTCTGCTCAGCTTTAACCAGTGAGATTAATCTGGTATCTCCTGGTAGTTGATACTACAGTTGATAAAGAAGCAGTTGATAAACCGTTATGCAACTGTTGCTGGGTTTGCATTTTTATAACACATTTGGAGTGGGAGGCCGACGAGTGCTAGGAAACTGCAAACTGCTAAATGGCCTCAGGTATGGAGGAAGGCAGAGAGATTGGTGTGGGGTTACGTGGTTAGTGAGGCCATTGGCAGCTTATACTGACAATTTAATTTAAAAAGCAGTAAAGAGTTAAGTCATTGATGTGTCTGTGTAGGGGGAACACCACATGCATGGCTGACATTATGTAGATGAACCACCACTTGCAGGAGTCAGCGTGCTGATGGCTGGAAGTGAGCATCCTCTTTCCTGTGCCTGTATTGTGCTGGTCTGAACTGGTCTGGAGGGGCAGAAGCTCTGATCTGTGCAAGCCTGTCATGTCTGTGTGTTGCAGAATAGGAATCACTATCCACCCACTATACCCCTCCTGCTAAGCAAATACATTTTGATGATATGTCACTCAGTGGTTCTGGTTCAGTGGCCACCCCACCCAGTTTCCCAGTGGCAGGGGCTGGGTCTGCAGGACTGGCCTGAGGCCAGAGGGGAGAATACCTCTACCCTACATCTGGCAAGGAGCTGGGAGTCCTTCCAGTGTAGTGACTGGGCACCTCAGGTGCCCAGATGTGCTCAGCCAACCTCAGGACATCTTTGGCTGCATGACCAGAAAGCAGGACTCCCACAAGGAGAAAATCCTGTATGAAGAATCTACACTTATATGGGCCACCCATTGGCGCTATGACTGCTTTGCCCTTTGCCTTTGCTCTGTCTTTACACAAATCTCTTGAATTCTGTTTACTTTTTCATTGAAATAGTTTTCTCCTCCCCACCCCGCACATTTCTCCTTTGGTGTTAACAACAGGCAGCACCCTGGCCACACCAACCAATTCATGACCAATTTTCCTGTTCGTTCTTGTAAAAAATGCCTTGTTATGTAAAAGAAATAGCCACATTTGCTTTCTACAGGACTCTCCTGTTGGCATACGTACAAGGAAGGACCGACACCTCCTTGGAAGGTGGATACCCCCATTACTCCCTTCTTCTCAGGAAACAGTCTTGCAGGGTTGTCCCTGCAATCCTTGGCCTGTTGATAGATCTTAAAGAACTCACTTTGGGAAGGACCCTCCCTTTGCAGTCCCCCCATCTTCCTCAACCCTTGCATCATTCTTGCTGCTTTTCTGGCTTCCTTTGGCCTGAGGACCTCTGTGACCAGTGGCTGCTCCCTGCTATGCAGGTCACAGGTATGCCCTGGCCTCTGCAGATGTCTCCAGCCTCCAAGGATAAAGCATGGGCAGGTAATCCATCCATGCAAGCAAGGAGGGGGAAATGTTAGAGCTCTAAGCCTTTGCTAAACATGCTGTGTCATGAGATCAGTCACGTAAAAACGCTTCGTAGCTGTCTGGTGGCATACAGTACAAGCAGACAGCACAGCTGAGAGCCAACTCACATGCAGCTGCTCCTCTTGAACGGTGTCACTGGAGAAATGAAGGGAGCCTCTATGCTGGGGAGCCCTTCTCGCCTCCACCAGGGCATGCTGGTCAAAGCCCTCTTGGGGTGGGTGCCCTTGCTTAGTGGGACCAGGTCTGGGCAGGCAGTGTCCCACCACAGATAGTGCCAGTTAGCTTCTCTTACCAGAAGCACTAGGGCCTGCTCAGGTAAATGTGCAGGTCACCTTGGGGCTGCGGGAAAGCCTGTGCCAGAGAGGTGAAGGATCCTTCACACAGGCACTCTGCAGCCTGGGACATGCATCCTTCCCCTGCAGCACCTACACGTATCCACCTGCACAGGGCACAGCAGTTCGTAGCAATCGTCCCTTTTGCTGGCTGTGACTGCTGCCCATGTCTCTTGTCTGTCCCGCAGACTGAGCACCTCACCCCACCTTCCCCTCCAACCTCCTCTTCAACAGCTGGGTCCTCGTCACCCCAAGGGCCTCCCCACAGGCTCCCGTGCTGGCAGCCCCTTCTCCTGTGACCTGTTACTGCACAGCTGAGAGCTGCACCCTGGGCCTGGAGCAGTGCTCCTCCCAGTCCAGAACGGCATGCCCAGGTAAAGGAAAGCCATGGAGAGCCAAGCACCTGCTGAACTAGAAATGAGGGCCAGCGCCGAACCTCCATCTGAACCTTGAGGTCCTCACAGGCTCCACTGAGATGCCAGTCTGGGCTTCTGCCTCCCTCCGGGGGGCTCCTCATGGCTGGGACAGCCCAAGACCCCACTGGCACAGACTGACGATTGGGCTGAGCTCATCTGGCCTCCCAGTGCTGCCCAAAGGGGCAATGCACCCTAGCTGCCCCAACCACACCATCCAGCCTTCTTCCTTGTGCCTGCAGTGACACTCAATTGGCCCACCAAGGAACTGGGGCATGGGCTCATCTCCATGGAAGCCATTCATATCTATATGGCATTCAGCCATTGCAAAACATTGGCCGTCTTGTAAAAGGCAGCAGTAACACAAATGGTGGTTGCATTTGTCCAAAGTGGCTAATTCTGAGGGAAATCTGTAGGGCTGTAAATGGCCTTTCCCATCTGATAAGGGTGAAACTTTTCCATCCCCAGCAACAGCAGCAAGTAGGAAAGGAAGGTAAGTCACTGTGGTCCTACTGAAAGGTGTGCTGGCACAGGGGAGAAGCAGCATGTGGTACACCAGTACAGTGGCTGCAGGGGAAACTGAGGTCCTCCTCTATATGGCTCCCTACAGGAAGGCAGGAAATTTGCTTCTCAGTGACAGAAACAAAGGTTGTTTACCCAAGCATATCCTTTTCACTTGGAAGTGATGAGCAACTTACAAGGAAGACCAAAGCTGAGGCACCTATAATTGCAGAAGTGGATACAAAATTAAGGCATTCCATTGCATGGCAACAGAGGTGAAGTAGATTAGCCCAGACTGTAAAATCCAAGCATTGTAAGCCCCAGTGCAGCCCCAGAAGGGTTAAATCCTTTCCTTCAGCAGATGGAAGCAGCCTGCCTGAATGGGCAGCTGCAGATGGTTCCTCTGCTCAGGCAGAGCAGGCAGTTGGACTGGCCAGGTGGACAAAAACCATCATTCAGCAGAAGCTCCAAGGAACAGGCAGGAGTTGTTTTCCAGTTTTTCCTGGAGCAGGTGGACTCAGGAACAGATGCCGGTCTGTGGCAGCATGGGTGACAGTTTTAGCAGTGCGCCTGTGCTATAAAAGAAGCCTTTGCACAAAACATAATATTAGAAATACCCATAGCCTTCCCTGTTCATTGGTGTTACACATAGTGACGGGGAATTGTTGCAGGGTCATCTGCCTTTCCTCTCTCAGGAGTGCAGTTTTTGTGGCTTCTCTGTGAGTGTCTATATGCCCATGCACACGTGCTGCTTCAGAGTGGAAACCACAGCTTAAATGGAGCAGCCGGTGCCCTTGCTTATGGGGTGATGTAGGAGAAGGATTTAGCCTACTGTTTCCTCTCCTGGTTTTGGTGGTAGAGGCTGTTGGTTTCTGATTTTGCTGTGGAAAGTCTTGCAAGTTACCAATACTTCTGGGGGATATTGTCTGGACCCCAGTTTACTTTCCAAGACCAGAGTTTTCTTCAAAGTCAGGTTCAAACTACTTCAGCTGGGAGAAGCAAGGACCAATGTGAAAATTGCCCTATGATGTGCAAAGCAGTGTTTTGTTTAAAAAGATTCTTAAACCTAACTAATAAACCACCACCAAAGAAAGTGGTTAGAGTCCCTGATTGCCTCAAAGCAGGGCTTTAAAACTTTGTGAGAGAGACAGTGAGCAACACGGTAACTGTCCGGCAGAAGGCAGCCAGAGGTTAGCCTGGCTGGGCTGAGACTGATGCAGCACGTTCCCCTGTGCTGAGGCTTGCTTGGCAAACACTATGTAGGAGAGAGACAAAGCGTCCGAAGGCAGTGGGAGAGGGCTGTTTTTATTAAAAGAGGTAGCAGCAGGGACTCTGCAGCGACCTCCGCTTCCCTCCCAAGAAGCTTAAGCAAGGAAGGGCCACCTTAGTTTGGCTCTCATTGCTCCCTGGACAGTCTCATTACACACCAGGGACTCTTCCACCTCCGGCATCTCAGCAACAGAGGATGGATGGACCCCCTCCCTAGCTGTCTCCTGCCACCTCAGAAGAGCACAGTGGAGCAATGGTGGTAACTACTACCAAGTGCCCAAGCAGTGCCAGCACAGCACTGCATGCCTGTGAGAAGGGCCTTGCTCATAATCTCAAGCTTCTGTGTCTGACAGCCACAGCCACTTCTTAGCTGGCAGAGAGAGATGTTATC
Organism: Phoebastria nigripes; assembly: GCA_035582835.1. Lineage (NCBI taxonomy): Eukaryota > Metazoa > Chordata > Aves > Procellariiformes > Diomedeidae > Phoebastria > Phoebastria nigripes. The sequence continues at coordinate 793,601 of JAYKAV010002628.1, read as the reverse complement.
ACTTCTGCTGTCCCCACATCCTCTTTTCAGAGCCCTGTTCTATCTTGGTGCAAGGGCTTATTTCCACCCCTAACTGTGAGGGCCTCAGTTGCAGAAATACTGCATATGATGAACCCTGTGCAGGGATTTTTGCTGGTTGCTGTTGTGAGTAATTATTTCCTGGAAGACAGTGAGGCTCCATCACTTGGGGAAACACCCTGCGTGAACATGTGAAGTTGAGCTAATGAAGCACAGAGCAGACCTCAAGTGCAGAACCAAACAGCCCCGAGCCTTGCAGAAGTGAGTGGGGCTTTCAGGTGTTTGAGGTCCAGAAGCCTCCAGCGGGACAGCCAGGATGCACTGGGGAAGGGGCATTTCCAGAAGAAACGAGTGCACTGAGAGCAACAAGGTCTCAGCTCAAAAGGGAGGCCTCTGGCTACCTATGGGAATGCTGCTGAAGTGCTTTCACACTGGTTGTTATGCATATTTTTGTTAATTAACATAAGACAGTAGCCTCTGAATTTAGTGGGGCCTGGATTTAGGCATGAGGCTGAGCCTGTCTCCTGTGTGCCTTCCCGATGCCCAGACTTACCAGCCTTCCTGGGTCTGCTTCTGCCGCTTGCTAGAAGACATCTGGCAGAAAAACATGGCTGGATCTTGGCAAATGCAAACACCTGCATCTTGCAAGGCCTTGGCCAAGGAGGGGTAAGACAGGAAGGTGAAGTGCTGCTGAACAGCAGCAGGCTACAGCTTCCCGACTGTCCTCCTCACTTCTGGGGAAGCAATTAAGTTCATGCTTGGAATTACTGGGTAAAGGGCCTCCACCACTGTGCCAGCTATGGGAGCACATCCTGTGAGAGCATCTTTAATCCAATGTTACACAACAGCTTGTTGGTGGATATAGGCTCCACAGTGACCCTCTGGGAATTCTGCTTCCCCTAGCAGGAGGGAAGGGAGCTCTGCCTTTCCATGGTTGCCAGTGGTGGATCTCAAGAGTGTGTGGCTTTTTGGCCATGACAGCATGCAGGGGGCTGGCTGAAAGAGGGATGCAGAGAGATGGGCAGGTGGAGATGATTTTGGACCTGACTTGGCTGCCTGCCTTGAAGGCCCATACCTCTGCAGTGAGCAGGATGAGCTTCAGGTTCAGAAGACAATGGGGTCCAAGGCATCATCATTCATGTGTATCCTGTGCCTCTGTGAGGTGGATCATGGATTGTGCTGATTCTATACTTGGAAAAGAGGAGGGACACTAAGATAAACCTCATCTGTCTTGTGGCAGAGAATGGTGCTCTCTTTATAAACCTGGAGCAGACAGGAGAAGGGCAAGCTGTTCACATGCTGAACTTTTCCTTCTTCCCTTGGTCTTCAGCCAAGTCCAGCTGAACTCTGGCTTTTCCAGTTTTGTCCCTGCATGTCCATGCAATGCTTGTATATGTCTCTTGGGTAGCTCGATGCTGCTTCCATCTTCCATGCTCTTCATTTTTGCATTTAAACTCAATCCAGAATTCCCCATTCAGCCAGTCTGGCCTCCTGCTGTACTTGCTCGATTGCTGGCACACTGGGATGGATCGTTCTTATACTCGTTCTTCTCCATTGGTTAATCAGAAATTCAGGTTCTACTTCACATCTACCTCAGCTCACTTCCGCTTCTCCTCCATGCTGAAAAAGCCTCACTCCTTCCACTCTTCTCACAGGACATATGCTCCAGGCCTCAAACATCTTCATGGCCCTCCTCTGAACTCATTCCAGTTTATCAATGTTTTTCTTGCACTGCGAGGCCCGAACCTAGACACAGTACTCCAGATGTGATCTAATGAGTAAAGAGAACAATCACTTCCTTTAATCTACCAGGTGCACTTCTGTTAATACAGCCCAGTACGTTCACCACAGCCAGGACGCACTGCAGACGTTCAGCCTATTGTCCACCAGGACCTCCATGTCCTTCTCAGCAGAGCCAGTCAGTCCCAACCTGGGGCTTCTGATTYAGCTACAACCACGTGGTTTTCTTTACCTTATCTCCCTTTTTKCTCCCTCCTATGCTCACCTGATGGGGTCTTTGCTCGTAATGGCTCTGGGAAAGTAATAAGGCAAAGAGTGCGGGGACTTAATGTAGAATTCAAAGAAAGGGGGAAATTCAGCTGAGATGCAAACCATTTGCAAATGCTGGGAATGTGGGAGAAGGCATTTACCACTGTTGGAATGGGGCAAAAGCTTCTGGAAAGTGAAAAACTGCATTTTCTAATAGGGACTTGGGAAGGCAATGATGGGAGGCAAAGGGTCTGAAAGAAACTTTTCTTGGGGGAAAGGCAGTGTTTTGGCAGGGGTTCAATGAAGAACAGGAAGGTAAAATGAGGAGAAACCCAAGGAGAGTTTGGGAACTGTACATCTATGTGTTTGCACATTGAATGGAAAAGAAGAAGGTGTTATGAGTGGAACATAGCAATAGCCAGGGTAAGTGGGGGAAGAGCCCCATGTCTGCAGCACGCTCTGCTGGGTGGTTTGTGCTCGCAGAACACGCAGCAGAAAGCAGCAGCCTCCTCCTCCAGGCAAGTGTTTATTTCAGGGGCACTGTGCCTGATGGTGGTCACAGAGACAAAGCAGGTAGGATCCCCTTCTTCTGCACACCCAGAGCTGATGTAAGCAGCCACCTTAAGATAGCTCCAGGCACAATGGCAGTGGCAGGAGAGGTGACACCTCCTTCTCCAGCCTGGCGTGTGCGGCAGCTCCTCCTGAAGGAAAACCAGAGCTTGTGGATGGGTCTACCTTTAGCTGCCCCGTATGATAGTTCTCATTAATAAAGATGACATCAAACTTGGGTTGACTTTAGAGGTGCAGATAAAAAATTTGGCATTCCTAATTCTTTTTGCTTGACTTTCAGAAATGTTAGAGTGAAGCAGACTGGGGGCTCCTTTTGTCTGTATAGGACAGTCATTTTTGCCCTGCAAATGTCTGTCAATATTCTGCCCTCCTGTGGAGAAAAGCATTAGAGCTAGACCCATTTCACGATCTAAGGGATGAATATTCCTCACTGCTTGAATTTGCGCCATGAGCTGGGTGACAGAGTCTCCAACGAGACTTTGTGTGTTAGTTGGGACAACTGCCCTGGTATGGCGGGAGCAAGTTCTGCAAAGGCTAGTTCTATAGTCTGTCTAACAGCAAAATGTAAAATTCTGTAATTTGTTTAAAAATTCAAGATTTTCAATTTTTCAATTAAATTTATATTTTCAATTCAGTGTTTGCAATTCTAAGAAATTAAATGGAATTGCCKTTGAAAGCAGAAAACAGTTCATTGGATTGAACAACATGTTTGTCTCAGTTCTTTCTCAGAGGTAAGGATTTGTCCCAGCAAGAAAATCCAATCTCTTTCATTTCAACAAAACCGTTTTATCTGTTTCTTTTGATTTGTCTATTCAACATGGCCAAATCATGGCCAAGCAATGCAAAAGTTTTAATTTGTGGGAGAAAAATCTGTAAGAGCTTGGCTTAGCCAGAGAGCATGGCCTGACCTACGGCTGCGTTGCTGGCGATTCCCCTCACATGAAGTCCAGCTGCAGGGTAGGTCCAACATCTGTACTCACGTGTGCTTCATGTTCGTGGACCTGCAAAAATCTAACTCCTCCTGCACTTGTTTTGTCTTCTTGTCTTCGCAGATCACCGCTGGTAACGAGTAGCAGTCCCCTCCGAGGAGGGCCCGCTGTGAGGGCCCCGGCCGGGCCGGCTGCTGGGGGCAGGCGCGTCGAGGCCCCCCCCCGCCCACGCCAATCCTGGCTTTGGCCTGATCCGTCCCATCTGATACTAAGCCAGCGGCTCCGTCGGGCCCTTCCCGGGGGCGCGGGGTGACCCCCCGTGCCGCTGGGAGCCCCACGGGCCTGGGACGCCGCACAAGGTCCCCCCCGCCGGGTCGCGGCCTTCGATCCCTCCGGCGGTGGCGAGGGCAGCGCCCGCCCCCAGGGGCCGCCCTCCCCTCCCGCCTCTATGGTCACAGCGCGAGATAGAGCGCCCTCGGCCTCGCATGGGCGGGCCGGAAAAGGCGCTGTCCTGGCGTCCCGCGCGTGTTCTCTCTTTCCGGTGCGGCGCCATCAGCGGAGCGGCAGGTGAGGGCCGGGGCCGGGGATCCGCGTCCATCCGCGGCGGGGCTGACCGCTCTCTCCCCGCAGGTATGGCGATCCGCTACCCCATGGCCGTTGGCCTTAACAAGGGCTACAAGGTGACGAAGAACGTGTCCAAGCCGAGGCAGTGCCGCCGCCGTGGGGTGAGTGTGAGGCGAGTGAGGGCCGGGCCGGGCCCCGGGAGAGGCTCTGCCGGCAGCCGCGGGGCTCGGCCGGGGCTGGCGCCGGCCTGCTGCCTCTCCGGAGCCTGCCGGCTGGCGGAGGCTCCGGACGGGGCCTGTTGCTCCTGGGGTGCGCACCTCGTTTTGCGGTCGTGTGTCTGGCGCGGAACCGCCGGAGAAGGCCGCTGATCCGCCTCCATCCCCGACCCCCGGGGGTGGGAGGGACGAGCTGCAGTTCGCAACAGTTCCGAACCGTGGACAGGGAGGGGTGCAGTGCTGCAGCTCGGGTCCTCCTCCGGCTGCCGGGGGGAGGCGGGAAGGGTCTGAACGCACGCACCGCCTTGCGACGGCGCGGCTGCGGTAGGCTTGACAGTGTGGAAGGGTGGGGGCGTTTGCAGGCTGCTGCTTTACCGTCTAACCCTGAGGCTTAACTGAAGGCGCAGACTGGCTAAATGCAAGGCGGGTGACCGTCTACTGCCGCAGTTGGTGTAGGAGTTGCGTGTATCTTTCTAGTGGATTGCAGAAGTATGTGCTTTGTGGGTCTTCTCCATTCGTGGTCTCGGGGGTGTGGAGTGCTGTCTGGCCCTGAACTGCAGTGACTGGGACCAACAGAAAACCTGCAGGAAAGCACAGCGTTGTAAGGGTTGAGGAAGCTGGTGATGTTACAAATGGAGCGGGGGCTTAAATCATGGAAAGTATTAAATCAGCCAAGGTGGGTGTGGAGTGAAATAGTTGGTTATAGGAGAATTGGCAGTGGAGCAGTCTGTAATGGAAGAATAAGATAGATGCATTTCAACCACAGCTTAAATCGAATTAGCAGTGAAATAGAAAATTGGCTGGGTGACTTCTGAAGTCCCTCCTAGTCTGCTTCTCTTGGTAGCAACAGCAGGTGTACCCCATAAAACTGCCCGATAATGACAAATGTTGGGAGTTATCCAGGTTCAATGAATGTGTGTGTTAACACGAGAGATTAATTCAGTTTGCATCTCTTATCCCACTTTGATTAAATGCTGTGTTTAATTGTGGTGTTTGAGATGTGTAGTAATGCACACCCTGGATAGCTAATGGTCCTGCTTTTTCTAAAAATGTTGGTGCATGCAAATGTGCAAAATACCCAATACTGTGGCCAAAATGAAAAGAGRCTAGCACATCTCATCGAGATCACCGTGCTGCTTAGCAGGGGATTGGACTTCCTTGAGACATGCTAATAGCATAAGGTGCTTTTGGGGCCTTAGCCCAGAGTTTGCCACAACCCTTTGCAGTCCAGTCTGGGTAAATCAGCACTTACCTTCATTGTGATCCATATATTTTCCCCCCCCCCGCCCCCTTCCTATAGCGCCTGACCAAACACACCAAGTTTGTGCGAGACATGATCAGGGAAGTCTGTGGCTTTGCACCCTATGAGAGACGTGCTATGGAATTGCTGAAAGTTTCCAAAGATAAACGTGCTCTGAAGTTCATAAAGAAACGGGTAGGTCAATCCAACATCTTAATGAGGATGGCAAAAACTCTTCTATAATTAACTTTCTGTTTTCTGCCCTTTCCTAGGGATACTTTGCTTTTTAATTAATTCTCTTATTTTTTCAGTTGTTTGGGAAGTTTTTGGTCTTATCTGAGGGAGTGGAGGGAATGCTCCTTGGGTTGGGTGGGAGAGTGGGATATGGACATAAAGGTACTTTGGCAAAGAGGCCCTGAGCTACAGTAATCCAGACTTGCCTTGCTATTTTTGCATTATTTGCAAATCTGGTGTGGGGAAGAGGAGAGCAAGACTGATGGAGGTTGGGTACCATTAACCAGGCGACTTGAAATGGGGTTCATCGAGGGCAGCCGTGAGAGCTGAAAGCAGCTTCTACCTTGCCACAGATAATTTTTGAGTAAAAGTACTACTGAGATGCGATGGCAAGTAGTTTCTGGCTGGCCAGTTGAGGTGGATGGGGTTCGAGTCCATGTTTACCAGGACTTTACAATCCTGCCTGCTTTTTGAGTAAAGCATCTTACAGTGAATGCCTGAAGCAGCCAAGAAGTTTTATCTGTTCTCTGCTGGGATGAATGCTGACTGCACTGCTCTCCCCTGCAGGTTGGCACTCACATTCGGGCCAAGCGAAAGCGGGAAGAACTCAGTAATGTCCTGGCAGCCATGAGGAAAGCTGCTGCAAAGAAGGATTGAGTTGTACCGTCTGTAACTCAATAAAGTCCCTTCTCACAAAAACAGTGTAGGTGACTGTTGATGGTGCTTCAGTCTGTAGGAGTGGGGTGCTCCCTGGGCGTGCTGAGGGACTGTGCTGACAAGGCCCTGAACTGCAGTAATCCAGAACTTGCATTGCTATTTTATTTTACCTGCAGCTGGAGGTGCTGGTACTGGCCTGTGATATATTCTGGAGGGGGAATCCTCCTCCTCCTCCAGACCTTGCGGTCCTTTCTCAGGACATGGAAGCCTCTGCAATAGCTAAGCCTGTGAAGGGTATGATACTGTCCACCTCCCAGTCTCTCTCCAGACCTAGGTGGTGGTAGGAGAGAAGTCAGTGAACAAAAGCTGCTGTTGAAAATAGTAACAGCTTTGTACTCCTTCCCCATGGCACTTCAACCCTGTGCAGCTTTTCTTGCTCATGCATTTCCCATTGTACCCTCCATTCACACCCTACTTGCTGCAAATCATGAGAGAGAATTACAGTCAGTAAGAGCTCCCTGAATTTCAGCAGAATGATTCTTTATTCTCCACTATAGGCTACCTTGCTGTGAAGCAGGAAAAGTGCTGTTCTTCCTGCACAAAGAAACACATTTCAACTAGACTTCACGTAACTACTCTTCCCCTATTTAAATTCAGTTTTTCTAGCATTTTCCATAAGACAAAGTACTCAAGTTCTCTGGCCCAAGCCTGTGTTTATTGTTATATGTACAACAGTCATGCTAAGACATTTAGTTCCTTTTTTCACTCAGTGAACATAATAGAGCTGCCGTGGCAAAGACAGTGTATGGTGGATACACTGCTGATACTGAGCACATTTCTCTTTTGTCCAGGTTTGCTCTCTGTTTAAGCCTGGAGTTGTTTGTGATTTAATCTGGAAGAGAACCATGTCCCTCTGCAGCTCAATGTGCTAGCTCTGCTGAACTGTCCTAGAAGAACTTCACAGTTTCCCTTCCAGCCTAGCACAGGCTTATATATGCTGAGACAGGGAGAGGTTTCTGAGAGCTACTCAACTACCAGTACATCAGGAACACTATATGTGACTCATAGCCCCAGCTCTGTTTGTAGAGTTAGTGTTTCTATAAGCAGGTACCTAGAATTACAGTGAAATAACCAAAAAATCTTTAGTTAGAAGAGACTAGACTAGCTCCATTGCTGGTAGTTGATAACATGCACATTCCTTAGGTAAAATKTCACAATTTTATTGGAAATACTTAACATGGATCATAATTCAATATTAAAGAGTGAGAAATACTTTATTCTACCAAAGCCATAATTCATTTCAGCAGCTGCGCAGCAGCAATAGCTCCATGTCCCACTTCAGAATTGCCCCCAGGTCACCCCATTTCTGGGCAGGGGCTGAGCATTAAGGGACAGACCACCTTCCAGCCATCAGGCTGCTGAATGTCATCCTCCAGCGGAATCCAGATTTGAAAATGCTATATCAAATACCTCTTTGTAGTGCTCAACAAAATGCACTTCTAGTCCTTCTGTAATGAATCCAGCAAGGTCGTAATAATCCTTTTTATTCTCTGATGGCAGAATGATACAGGTAACACCTGCCCTCTTCGCCTATGGGGAAAAGAAAGTTATGCAGTCTGTTGAGTCCTAGAAATCCATCAATCTACTAGAAACATGCTCTCCCATTTTAGAAAGCAAGAACAAGAACAGTTATTTAGGAGCAGGATCTGGCTTTACTCTGTTCTTTGGAGAGCAGCAAGGGCATTACTTACAGCAGATGTCACTAAGGGTGGAACACGTTCTAGATCTCCCCAAGCCCCCAAAACACACTCTCCAGTCCCACCTTCTCAGCTGCAGGGATAGCTGAAGCAGGAGGTATTTTAGTAGGACTATGTCAGCACATTGGGGGATTGTTTAGACCAATTCATACTATTTTACAGAGTTTTAAGTCTGTTTCAACTAGGGTGAGGGTAAACCCTAGAATCAAAGGAAGAATTAGAAACAGCTTATCAGACCAACCCACCACGTCAATATGCATGACCCATAGCACCATTCTACAGAACCTTTTGATACGGACATCTGCATTGGAAGGAGCACAGAAAGTGGAGCCCACTCATCAAGTGGCAGGTTTGTACCCACTCACTTTATGCGTGATCCTGCACTTATCCCTGTGTGGCTACCCACACTCCTGCAAGTGCAGCCAGTTATCAGTGCCACAGACATCCCTACCATATGCTAGTCCTTCTGTAACGACTACCACAAAACAAAATGCAAAATTACCCATTTTAAAGCCACATGAGGAAAAGGAATCACATTGCACAAGGCTGTAGCCCAAACAGATTTGGAGACAGAACACTGATATGAAGCCCCAGCTCAACAGACTACTGAAAGAGCTAATACCATTCTTGAAGACAGAAAAATGTGTGTAATGCAAGGCTGATGTAGGCAGGAGTTGTGCAGATGAAAAGTACGGAGAAAGATTCAATGCTTGGAAAAGAATTCTGAAAACTGCAAATGGTTGAAACCAAAAAAGCAAGCACCACTATAAATCCAGTGCTTGCAAAAGTGCTTAAGAGAACTCAGTCTATATAGGTTACAAAAAAAAAAAAAAAAAAAAAAAAAAAAAAAAAAAAAAAAAAAAAAAAAAAAAAAAAAAAAAAAAAAAAAAANAAAAAAAAAAAAAAAAAAAAAAAAAAAAAAAAAAAAAAAAAAAAAAAAAAAAAAAAAAAAAAAAAAAAAAAAAAAAAAAAAAAAAAAAAAAGACAAGTAAGTAACTTGATTATGATGTACAAAGAAACTTCACAGGGGAAAATGCAAGACACTAAAAGTCCCTAAAACTAAAGTTCCTTCCATCTAAAACAGAAAAACATAGGGATATCTGTATGAAATTTTAAGTCAGACAAATTCAAGCTGGAACTAGGGAACAGAGCCTTAATGTTAAGGATGGTACCTTATGGATACTGTCAAATCTACACTGGATGCCTTCCTTAAACAGGGACTTCAACCCAGCACAGATTCTTGTACCATACCAGTCTGTGATAGAGAAAACAGCTTTAACAGCCAGATGATCCCTTCCATCCTTAATTCTACCAGTCTAGTAACTAGATCAACACAGATGCCCTGACACAAAGCCTGGGGTCCCATCTCCTTCCTCACAGCCAGAGACACAGGCAAGATCCCCATGTTCCCCCAGCAGGCTTCTCCACAGTGTATATTGAATCACTGCCTCTCCCACTACAGAAGCAATCATTCTGGTTGTCCCAGTCACCGCTGAGCCAAATCCAGGGCTCTCTCCCACAGATGATGCACAGAGATAAGATAAGAGCTCTTACCGCAATAGTCTTCTCCTTGATTCCACCAACAGGAAGAATTTTTCCAGTTAATGACACCTCTCCAGTCATGGCCACGTTCTGCCTCACTGGGCAATTCATGGCCAGTGATAGCAAAGCTGTTACTATAGTACACCCTGCACTTGGTCCGTCCTTTGGTGTTGCTCCCTGTTTAAAGAAACAAAAGCACAAACCCCCTGCCTTTAGCTCATTCAAAGATTAGCAAAGCCAGACAATACCTTTGTCATTGCTGTTTTAACATGGCCCCCGTTTTGGGGGGTCTCACAAAGGTTTTTGTGAAAGCGTTACTGATGGAATCCTGCTATTTGAATTGGCCAACCTATTAACAACGATGTCAGTCCTCACCTTATTCATGAGGAATAATCCATGAGTCTACAATTTGGTTTCTGGCCTGATGCCACCACAATACTATTCAGGCTCAGGACTTTGAATAAGCAACATGAGCAAAAAACAGAGCATGAATGCTTTGAAGCTTTTTGTTGGCCTAAGCCAACCATGGAAACAAGTAACAGAGGTCAGCATCACAAGGGAAGAGAGCATCAAGAGTCACAAAACAGTGGAGGACAATACTGAAAATCACTCAAGGCAGAAAAGATCATTCAGTTTAGAAAGCCCAACAAAATCCAGGCCTAAACTAGTGACAGTCCGGATTCATCTGAGATCAAACAGATCTTTAAGGTAAGAGCAGAAGAAATGAATGTTTGAGAGGGAGTAGAGGCGGACATAATATCTGCTGTTTTCTGATCCTCCAGGAAATGAACACACAGATAACAACCAAGTACCTGGACAGACACAGAGCAAGCTGCAACAAGGAGACTGTGGACTAGGTTAAAGCATGCAATAGTTCAGAAGCAAAGCCTGGGAGCAGTGATAGTACAAACTTTGTCTTCAGTAAAGCACCTGCCCAAAGCCTGTTACACAGTGTATGAGCCCCTCTGAGCATTGTGTGCATTTATTTTCAGTCCCAAACACTGGAAAAATGCAATCGCTGCCATTATATGGACTAGGAACCAAGAGACCTAAACTTTGGTTTCCTTGTAGCTGCATACAAGCTTTTATCCAAATCACTTATCTCTATGCCATGGTTTTGCCACCTGCACAACAGGGCCAACAGCTACAACAGAAGTCTAGGATTCCTTACAGCATTATCCAAGCCCCTGTATTCTYGCCATACGCTTGCTGCAGAAAGGAATGGAAACATAGCTTATAAGAATGCTTTCACAGGAAAATGTCTTCTTTTCTAGGTTTTACTGCTAAAAGAGGGCATTCTGCACAACATATGGACACACGAAGTGCCTTCCAGCTTCATGTCTAGGGGAGCAAACCAGCCTAGCTGCTATGCATGCTCTGTGAATTCTACATCTGTTTACCTCTGGCACATGCAAGTGGATATGGGAAGACATGAGAAAGTCATTGTTGGGGTTCTTCTGCATCAGAAAGGCTCTTGCAAATGTGTAAGCTATTTTGGCACTCTCTTTCATTACATCTCCCAGTTGYCCTGTTACTTCAAGGGACCCATCCTTGTTCTCCTTGTCTTTGGGTCGCCTCAGGGATGTTTCAATAAACAGAGTGGAACCTCCTAAGAAAGAAAAGAAAAACAACATCCTGAGAAAAGTTAAAGGAAAATCAAACCAGAAAGTTTTGGTGATGCAGAAGCAAAGTCAGGAATTTGGAACTGGGTCTCTCTGATGAGACCCTAGCTCTTGGTTAAAGAGCAGTTGAAACCTGCTCTCTGAATCCCTTCAGGAAGGCTAGCTAGAAATTTCAACAGCGCTGCGCTGACAGTCTCCATTCATTGCTTCTTTGGACTTCACACCTGACCAATACGGATGCAACCCCTATTTAGTGGAAATAATCAGTTCTTATAATGGGTTCAGGCTCTTCATAGCCGAAAAGTAAGATGAGCTCATACCATAACACACTTCTGGCCAGTTCAGCTTTCCAGTGTCAGACATCTATTTACCTTCTCCACCATACTGATCATTTCCCTCTTAACTACTTCAATTCTACCCAAGGTCGATTGGAGTATGCAGGGGTCATATCCTTTGCTGTGTGCTGTATTTCCATACTGTGGTGCACATAAGCCCCCAAGTTATTAGGGGAGTAATCAATGAATGGTAACTAGCCAACTGCACCCACCCCAACACAGTGCTAGAATGCCTGTTATCTGCCCTTGACATCCAAAGCCAAGTCAGTGTTGCGACATCATTGAAGAGATACAGCATACCTCAGCTATGCCATAAGTCACAATGGCACCTCCTACTTTTAAGGAAGCAGACAAGGTCTTGTCCTCTCTGAAAAGGCTTATGCTTTTAGTCACCGCTGTTCCTTATGTATGTGGTTCATATGGGATATGGAGCATAAAGAGAAAACATGCTAGCCTGAAGCTAAAATGAGCCTGGGTAAGGGAATAAGAAAAGGTCCCTTCTTCAGGGAAGAAGTCAGGATCTAGAAGGCCACAGAAGTTAATTTTACTGGTGCCAGTAGAAGAACTTCACTGGACTCAGTAGGGAAAATTCAGTTTGACTATCACATTCAATTTTTGAAAATTATATGGAATTGTAGACGTTAACCCAGAAGTCATTTTGTCTCACCCATAGCTGTCCAGGCCAGACCCATGACCACTCCTGGAGGAGTGGTTTCATACATGCGATCCACAGTGAAGATGGGCTTTCCTACAAAGTCCTGCAGGTTTTCAGGTGTTACTTGGACCGTCTCTGCTTCTCCACTCACAATTTTATACGCAGATTTCCTCAATACCTGAGTGAGACAATAATTTGTTTCTGTAGAAAAAGCTGAGAAGGCTGAAGCACAGTGGTCACGGTTACACAAAACTGTCCCTCACCTTTTCTACTTGTTTCTGCAGATTCCTCACCCCACTCTCTCTGCAGTACTGCTTGATGAGAACAGTCAGGACATCCGATGTGATTTTGGCTTTGTTTTCATCCAAGCCACACAGAACTCGTGCTTGAGGGACCAAGTACCTCTGAAAAAAATCATCCCCCGCATTCTTCTGTTAGTATTTGTGACAAAGGCCTGGTGGTTCCAATTCACTCAACTTCATTCTGCTATTAGCTCAATGCCATTTTCTGGAGTCCACAGCCTATGGAACACTGGAGTTACTTTAACTGGGTGTTCCAATCAGAGGAACTCTGTCCAAAATGCCATGTGCCTAATTTTTTTGGACACAGTTGGATGTAAATATGTAAGCCTGAATCTGCCAAAAACATTTTATCAGATGTAATTCACAGCGCATCAGTGGTTTCTCTTACCTCTGCAATTGCAAGTTTCTCTTCTGCTACATATCCTGATACATTGATCACTTCCATTCTATCCCGCAGTGGCTCTGGAATGGTTTCTGTTACATTGGCAGTACAAATAAAAAGTACCTAGAAATATTACAAGATCCTATTAAGTATTTTCATTAACCTGCTGCTTTACTCCAAGCCATAGTTCCTCAGTTCTGTGTTTCTCTGTCTGAAGGGCTGGAGCAAGATCATCTTCTCTGTGGAATCTAGTTTTTATTATGGGAAAAGTTTTGGATTTTAGAACTATGTAGTAGGACATACCCTACTTCCAAAATAAATGTTTAGAAATACACACAGCACAAACTGGGAAATTGGAATGGTCCACTATGGACCAGGAAACTATTTGCCTGGGGAGATCTAGATCTCACTTCTGTGCTAACTTCGTAGAAGGTAGAAATAACTTAGAAGTGACCAAATTATGTATATGTATTTCTAATCCATCAATTCTGCAATTAATGTAAGCTGCACAAAAAGTGCAACAGTGTGCAAAGACAACCAATTTCAAAAGTTTGACAGCATCATGAGGCCACCTCACTTGATAGCAACTCTGCCAATCATTACGTAGAAGAAAAACTCCTGCCTTTTCTAGCTGAGACCACACATCTTTGTGTCCCTAGCTCTACAGGGAGTTAGGGCTATAGGACATATGCTGGTGATCGTGTTCTCTTAAGTACATACAGACACTTTGGTTAAAGCCAACTCCTGCAGAGACAGCCCTATCCAACTCGTGTCTCAATCCCATCTGTCTGACTTTCCAACTGACTAAAATGTCAGCATCTTTTCATGGACAGGAAATCTCTGCATTGATACACATTCATACATTCCAGCTCTACAACCTCTGCAGAAGAGAGAAATACCTTTGATAAATCCACAGGAACATCAAGGTAATGATCCAAGAAGTTAGAGTTCTGTTCAGGGTCCAACAGCTCTAGAAGGGCTGAGGATGGATCCCCTTGATACCCTCTTCCTATTTTATCCACCTATGGGAGAAAAATTTTAAATGCTCTAAGATGTTTCTCACCACAATAAATTCTCACGCAAAGATTCTTTAAAGGCTCCATCTGAAAATCTTCATGTGTTTGTTCATGAACAGCCACTACCAGTCTATCAGTTTTCTGTGCATTCACCCAAGTCCCCACTATCCTACCACGTGAGCACATGACACACCAGACAAGACACAGGACTTAAACAGTGTTGTAGACACCATGAAGTCTCAGGGAGTGTGCATACAATCAAAAGCAAGTGAGTTATCATGGATTACTGGGCTACTACTCATTAAGCTAAGCTAAGCTATAGCCACAGACCAGAATACTTATTCCACAGCGGGAGGACTACAGGGTGCTAGCTTATACCATTTCCCTAATATGTAAGCTAAGACACTCTCCTTACTCTGCTCAAGGTGCAAAGTGCCTATACACAGCCACTCATCACAGCTCAGCTAGTGACCTTTGCTGCTTTCACAGAATCATAGACTGATTGAAGCTGGTAGGGACTTCTTGAGGTCATCTTGTCCAACCCCACTGCTCAAGCACAGCCACCTAGAGCCGGCTGCCCAGGACCACGTCCAAGGTTGTTGTCTCTTTCAGCATTGTTCATGTCCTCAGAAGAAGAGGTCACAACAGGGCCGCTCTCCACTGCTTTTTGTCCCTAAAGAGTAGCGTTAACTAGATGGACATAATGCAATTTGCTACTATGGCCAGGAGCAAGGCTCCTCACCAACACCACTTAAGTGCCATGACCTACAGGTTTCGTTACCATTCAAATCAAGATACTCATTGGTTACATTACACTGCAACTCATTACCCAGTTTCTTGGTCCCCCATACCATTCCCAAGACATCTGATGTTGGTCTTTCCCAGGCATGGCACATAAGGAGGATAGAGAGACCTTTAGTCTATTCTGAACACCTGCTATTATATCCTGTCGTTATTTGCTTTTCCACAAAGCAGTAGGCTGGTAGCCCTGTCTCATTTATTCTCAAATCAGACCACAAATTGACTGGAAGCATCTTATTCCTTATAGTGTTGCTTTAGACCTGCTGAGAGAGTGACTCTTTCTAATAATCACATGGGCAATAGCGGTTTTGTGCACAATGGTGTACCCACACCTAGGTAGGGAACACGAGAGCTACTGAAGCCTCTGAATACCCAGCCAGCTCCATTAGGATCCTCGCGATCCAAACAGCTGCAATTTAATGAGAAAGGCACAACCGAAATATTAACGTTGAAGTCTGTTATAGGAAGAGACAACAAAGGGTGTAAGGTATCACTGCCACCCAAAGAACTTAAGAGCCTAGCATCATTTAAATAAAAAAAAACCTGGGATTTTTAGGGGAGTTACTGCTTCACCTTTCCTATTGGGAGTCAAGAATTGATACATGTTTTTAAGAGCAAAAACTAGAATAAAGAGCAGATACATCACCTCATCAATCAGTATAAGTGGATTCTCTGTCTTGGTCTTCTTCAGACACTGGATGATTTTTCCTGGCATTGCTCCAACATATGTCCTCCTGTTTTACCAGACACTGTATTTAGGGAACCATTGTAAAGTACAGCACACATCACACAACATAGCATGCAGCTGATGGGACAGGTATATCCTGCTGGGAAACAAGTCTATATTTCTTCTACATCTATCAAAAGCATTCTCCATCACCATACTAAGCACCAAGACCCATCTAGTCTGTTTCTAGTAGAGATCAGACATGAATTTTGGCAGAATACTCCCGGACTGCAGTTTTAATCTTTAAATTAGAGGGAAGCAAAGAGGTAAGGCTGAGAACAGAGATATTTGAATTTCTTGGGTTTTGGGTAAAGAAATGTTAGAAAAGGGAATGTTTCATTCCCTCACTTGGTAGGGACAAAAAAAGGAAGATCAGTGTAAATCAAAAGATACACTGAAGGAACAAACTGCTAACAACAAAACACAATCTTTCTGCTAGAGGGAACTGGCATCCAGGAACATGCAGAAGCAGAGCAAGAGGGCAACAACAGAGTGAATGCCAAGAGGCACAAAGAACATCCTGAAAAGTATATAAAATATTTCTCTCTGCTTCTGTATCATATAGGGCAGAACCTTGCAGGTTCAATTCACACTGCAGAACAGCTACTCTTACTAGTTTGAAAACATGGCTAGTTTTGTTTCGAGGTGTATGTGGAAGGAAAATAAACCCGTGGCACGGTCAGATTTACTGATTTTTGTATTCACGTCTTCTTGTTCTCTCCATGAATACTCTTGTTCCCAATTTTTCCTCATGCAGCACCTCCCTCATGATTATTCAGAAACCAAGTCTCAATCACACCTGAACACGTGAATGACCCTGTTCAAACTGTCACCATTCTCTAGTGCTCGCATTTATAGACAGACATGAATTAGCATTTGGCATCAGTCCAATGCTTTTGGGTAGCTCACACAGCTTTTCAGAGATCTCCCATAAGCATACACAAGAAGCAGGGAGCAACTGCACTTGGAGACACGAATATGATTATGTTTCAAACTCTGCCCTTTGCTATCCTTTTCACCTCTTCCTGTATCCCAACTCCTGTCAGCAAGGGTTGGCAGAACAGGGATGAAAATTACACACATTGTCCAACTTCAGTTAGGTTCCTATTTTGACAACATTAGTAAAAATTGCTGGATAGAGAAACTGCTCAAGTTACACTGACCTGTGTCCTTTTATTTCTGCTACATCAGTCATCCCTCCAACACTGAAGCGGAAGTACTCTCTGTTTAGGGCTCTGGCAATGGAGCGGGCAATGCTGGTTTTGCCAACCCCAGGGGGGCCATAAAAACATAGGATCTTCCCCTGGGTGGATCCTCGCAGCTGGCTGACTGCTATAAATTCCTGCAGAACAGATGAAGCACCAGTAGTGAACGGAGGGCAACTGCAGCAACACCAAAACATATTTGTTATCAGGTCAAGCAATGATTACAAAATGAGCATCATACACAAAACTGGTCCTCAAAGGAGTTGGGGAGGGCAAGGGGAGAAGCTAAGTAATGATACTGGTGCACCTCTTTTCCCTCTGGTTATTTACACACTTGATTGTCCCTGGGTTTTGTGCTCTGCACTCATCTCACCGGGTGAAGCAGTCTCTCCCTCCACTGTCTTGGAGTGGGAAGACAGACTTCTAGTTCTTCTCCCAGCTTCTTTAGTTCTCACCTGAGTCTCTCAAGCTACATGTGAGCATCTCCTACTGTACTACTACTTCTTTGCTAAGTTAAACTTGCATCTTTTCACACTCCTATGCTAGGCAACCCTCAAACAACACTCAGCAGTTGAGAAATCAAAAGATCACGGTTCAGAACTGGTCTCAACTGCTCATACGCTTACAGTGGAGAAACCACTGTGCAAGTGGGCAGAGAGATGTGGTTCCCCTGTTAACAAGCCAGTTATTTAGCAAAGATGAGCCTTGAACTCTTCTACCTACAGCACTGTACTCCACAGCAATACTATACAAGCACCAATCTAATTAAGGCTCAAACCTGCGTAGATATTTCTCAGTACCTTAAAATCATCAACCTCGCTTGCATTGCTACAACTGAGGAATCTCCTCTGCATGGAATTAATCACATCAATAATCAAAGCCACAGACCTGTATGATGCAACTCAAATCTATTTCTGTATAAAGGCTGGGCCTAGTCAGCATGAATAGTGCTGACAAGCAACATGAGAGACTGATACTCAAAAGGCGTTATCTGCTTCTAAGTGTGCAACAACAGGCTTACCATAAATCATTCAAAATAATAAATCAGATAGCAAGATTTAGTCACAAGTCTTGTGCACTACTAGGGAAAGAAGCCCCCTTCGGCTGTCAGCGAGGAGATACTTCACAACCTTTATCTTTTTCTAGAAGAGAGTGGAACAAAGCAATTTAATAAAAGCAAAATCCCAGGATGTCTAAGAATTTACTATTCATTATATATAACGACATCGTACTGTTAGCTTACAAGATGCCTATATGGTTTCTGTGCACAACAATTACTGAGGTGGCCTAAGTACCGTCAGTGCTGTCCGAAAGGTAACACAAAGCTCTGCTATATATTGCATGTGGGAACAGTAAGAGAAACTGCCTTACTACACTCTTTGGAAGGAAACGGCCAAGTTGAAGGCTAGCTACCCTCAACGGCTTCACCAAATCTGCTAAGCTCTCACCACGATTTGTTAATGCAAAATCAGTATCTGCACCTGTCTCCCCTCCACTGGGCACTTTCATGCACTTGCCCAGTATGATAAAAATCCTGTCAGCACTGGGATTGTATTTCACTGCTTGAATGCATTGGCTGCCTACAAGTAGGAGCCTATTCCTGTCCCCTGGAAAGGAAGGCAGTTCCCGCAGCAAGTTGTTGAAGTTGTTGCAACCTGTTGCAAGTATCTACTCTTATCTAAAACAGCTTCCCTAACCACAGCAAGCACAGGCGGGACAGCCTCAGGCAAAAGTGACAGAAGTTGTGGAACAAGGCAACACTGAAAACTACCCTGTCTGCTTATATGAGGGCTGTATTGCACAGACTATAAACCCTTCAGCATCCAACACAACTCTGGGGATAGGTAAAGGTTGCAAGGCAAACATCATCTTAGCTAACTTCCCCCCCTCTTAATTTTAGAAGTATGAGTAGAGGTTCAGTGTGTTTTGGAAAGGCAGTAACTTTGCCAGTCAAGTGGAACCATTTTAATAGTCTCTGAACAAATTTGCCACGAGTAAGTAAACACATTAACTGATCACCAGAACATTCTGTTCTTTGATTCAGCTTTCTGTTTGATTCATGAATTAACACAAATTCAATGGAGAGCTGCAATCTGAAACACAACCAAAATGCCAGATGTTAAGTAGAGTGTGAAATGGGACACACTGCCTATTCCTGCCTTACCAGAATTCGCTTCTTGACGTCATCCATTCCATAATGATCCTCCTCCAGAACTGCTCGGGCTCTGGTCAGCTCCAGGTTCTCCTTGCTACACTTACCCCATGGGATGGATGTCAGCCAGTCCAAGTAGTTCCGTGTAACACTGACAGAAACACACAAATGAGAGTGATTTGACAACAACCAGCTCATACCATCCTCCACTGTCTTCCAAAGTAACCTCATCCAGAACAAGTGGGATATAAACTACTCATGGAAGGGAGACTATGAAAAGAACATCATTATCTGGGCAGTCATTGCTAACTTTTTGTTATGGTCTTCATTCCCTTGTCTCTTTCCCCCCAAAAAAATCAAGGTTTTTTTTCCACAGCTTTTGCCTTCCTGAGACAAAGAACCTCGAACATACCATGCAAAGACCTAGATTTCCGCACACAAGTTCCCTGTATGATTTTTTGGTGTGGGGCTGGTTCCTGTCTGAAGATGAGCTGGATTGTTTGTAAGCTCTGCACTACTGTCAGCTGTTTGGATCAGGTCACGAAACTTAAAGATAGAAAACCAGTTTTTTCTGTTTCCCCAGTGGACCAAGACAACGTAAAGAAGAAAGATTCCTGGCTCAGAAGCAATGAAAAACAGCTGGATGTACAACATGACAGAGAAAGATTTAAGACTGGGAGATAAGGACGTTAGCAGAAGCTAACAGTAGAGATAATCAGTTTAAACAGACTCCTACTGAGGAGAACACAAGTGCGTAAAAGCAGCACTCATCTGTCCTAAAACTCTGCACGCTCAGATCAGGGATTCAAATGTACAGGGAGGTCTGCAAGATGCAGTAAATAGTAAATTGTGTGCAGTCATGAACACAGAGAAGCACAGCCTTCCCGTGCTTGGCTGGCTGGTCCCAGGATTCACTCTATGGCAATCGCCACACCAACAGGGCTTTGGCTTTTTTCTCCCAAGTACTTCCTTTGCAAACTTGCTACCACTGTTACTACTCTGAGGGAAAGGCACTATGCTGCCTGTGAAGCCCAGTGTGTCCTTCCTAGCTTCCTCCCTCCTCCTCCCAGTATATGATGATCAAGATGTTTCTCATCCAAATGACGTCTGCCCTCAACCACAGTCTTTTACTCCATAAAAGATACTTTGTTTTAGAAGCAAAGATCCAGCACATCAAAGTGCTGCTAAGTACACTGACTGCTGTACTGTATAGCATACACTGCCTCAACAGACAAGAAATGTTCAAAGCAAGCTCAGTTTCTGACAATCCATGTCATGGATTATGTGGTAAAAGCTATTCACTCCTTTGCAATTCCAACCCTGCCCCAACACTTCAAGGACCACCTCAGGTAGCTTAGCCAATGTCACGTGTTAGCAACTAGCTTCCCTTCTCTCACATCTAATGAAAACACTTAAGTACAAGAGATAAGAGCCAAAACTAAGGGCTGAAGGAATCACTGCACGTTTCATGAGGGGTAAGGAACTGCACAGTTCTTATCCTCAGCATTAGGCTGCAAGAGAAGACCTAAAATGATCAAAAGAGATAAATTACAGTAAAACATAGGAGATTTGTAGAACAATCCTATAGCTAGGATGTGAGCATATGCTACGTTCAGGGAAAACAACTATGACAAAAAGAGCAAAGAAACTCTTAAGGCAAGAGCTTCACAGAATTGTATTGATTTCTCTCATTCTCCCAACTAACCCTGATAGCAGAGGACACAGCCATGCACTCACTTGAATTCTGAGGAGTGATTATCCAGCAAGCCCAACTTGTTCAACTCTTCGTCAATCACATCCATGACATGCTTTGGCACTACCAGCTCCTTTAGTCGCTCACGGAATTTCTCTTCTATAGCATCCTTGTCCTCTTTTTCCAGACCTAGCTCTTTCTTAATGATCTTCAATTGCTCTTGGAGAAGATATTTGCGATGTGTTTGCTTGATCTTYTCCTCAACCTAGACACAGCAACAAATACAGTAACTATTCTGTTCCTGGTACAACCCATCAAACATGAAATGCTTCCAAATACTTCTCAGTTATGACCTTCTCAGCAACTGAAAATACTTCTCTGAAATAATTTGCAGCATGTTCTAATATAAAAAGTGACTCTATGACATACTCCAGCTCCCTCCACATCTCGGTGGCCTCCGCTGGCCATGATTCAGTACTTCAATGTTTTGTTTATGATGGGGAGACCAAAAGCTGGGCAGAGTAAGCCAGATGTGATCTCCCTAGTGCCAAATACAGGGGAATAACTACTTCTCTCAACCTGCTGTCTACACAACTGCAAATAGAGCCCAGTATGCAGTTGGCCTTCCTTGCCACAAGGACAGACGGCTAATTCATGGTCAGCTTCTGTACATCAAGGCCTCCAAGTCCTTTTCTGCAAAGCTATTTTCTATCCAGTTGGCACCCAGCCTGTCCTGTTGCACAGGGTTATTCCAACCCAGGTATGGGACTATGAATTTCTCTTTGCTGAACTTGAGGAGGTTCTTACTGACCCCCTGAGGGACACCACTAGTAGCTTGCTGCAGTTAGACTTTATAGCATTGATCACAACCCTTTCTGCCCAGTAATCTAGCCAATTTTTTCACCCACCTTGGACTACATCCTTCCAGTCTGTAACATCCCAATTTGGTCATAAGAATACTATGGCTGACCACAACAGAGGCCTTGCTAATGTCAAGGTATACAACAGTCATTGTTCTCCCTTTGTGCTCTAGGCCTTCTTATCAGAGAAGGCAATCAGGTTGATAAGGCACAGTTTGCTCTTGGAAAATCCCTTCTGGCTCTTCCAAATCATGTCCTCCTTCATTTGTCTGTACAGGGCTTCCAGGAGGATTTTCCCCATAACCTTCCTAGGGATTGAGGGCAGGCTGACATGTCTGTATTCTCCCCAATTCTCCTTCTTGAAGATGGGCATGGCATTTACCTTTTTCCACTTACCAGGAACCTTCCCAATCACCACAGTGTTTTAAAGATGATTGAGACAACAAAATAATGACATTGATAAGCCCTCTCAGCACCCTTGGATGCATCCCATCTGGTCCCACAGACTGCATGTGTCCAATTTGCCTAAGAAGCCTCCAACAATTCCTACCCTGGTCCAGAAGCAACTTGCACTTAACATGAATTTTAAAAGCCCCAATTATTGGGAGTTAATAAACCCAGGAACTTTGACTCAGTATACACAAATCTTTGTACTTCATATACTTAGTTACCATTTTGATGCAGTTATTGTATTCTGATTAAAACTTACAACAGTCAGGAACTACTGCAGTTCACAGTGGTTAGCAGAGGGTCTTTTAAAATAACATTGTGCTATTTACACTATTATGTGCTATATACAGTATTATGCATACGTTTTTTACACAGATGCTTGGTAAACTGCAGTCTTCTAGGATTTACCTGCTTGCATGAAATTACAACTTGGACACATTTTAACAGCAGATGCCATAGCCTCACACGTGTTACTTTTACAATGTGCATGAAAAATCGAATTTGTTACTGAAGAAGAATATCAAATCTTAACTCTAAAATAACCTCCCTTTAGATGTGTACCACTGTCTTGCTTTAAAATTCTTCACTGGCCATGCTAAGCATCACAGTGGTGGACATGATATAAATACATACAGGGTATGTGTTACTTGAAAAACTTACCTCCCTTCCAAGACGCTGCTGAAGTTTGCTCAGCTCATATTCCTTCTTTAGAAGGGAAAGGGCTTTGTAAAGTCGTTTGGGAATCTGGAAAAGATAGACACAAAATGAGTTTTCAGACACTGTACTCTTGGCAACTCCCTGCAAGAAAGGGAGAATAAAAAGCCCCAACAGGTTGTCTGGGAGAACTCTTCAGCACCTGCAGACGTAAAAAGATGAACCGGTAGCAATTCCACAGCATGCAACCAATGCGTGAAAGACAATTATTTGCCACCAAAGATGCAGAGCATCCAGCCTTTCCGTTAAGGCAAGTTATTAATGACTTACTATATAATTCAAGAGGAACCTAGTCACTGATATTAACCTATCATCAAACATAGTACTGAAGTCCCCTCTGTACCGAAGCTGGTAAAGAAACCATGACATATAACAGACATACTTTTGATTCAGTTAGCATAGCTTTAGTTAAAAGCTTCATCTTACACTGGTTTCTTCCAAGATGTCTTGAAGTTCTTGTGACTCTGCCCCTGTTAGTGCTGCACCCATGTCACTCAGATAGATAGGGTTATCTACCACACGTTGTCCAGCCTGCATCATCTGAAGTACGGACTCTCTGAAAAAATGGAAATAAACCCCCAAATTCTCAGTAAACTTTTACATTCATAAGGGAGTATCCTTATAGAGTTATTTACTTGTTATGACAGAGTAAAGAAATGAAACACAGCCCAGTTTCACAGCAAAATAACTCTTTTTAAAATTTGACTAAGCCAATACTCAGTAACAAACACATAAATCACATGATAAAAGGAATGATCGCTGATAAATAAAACCAAGTATATGAAATGCTCTCTTAACAGTTATGTAAAATTTTTGTTTGCCAGTATGCTAAGACTCTTACTATGCTCATATTACATGGATCAGACCATGATACTTATTGCAGTGAGCTTCACTTAGACCCACATCACCTGCCATAGGACTTATCGTCCTACCTCGTATCTAAGCTTCACATCAGATTTTCAAAACTTCCCCTCTGTTTCCAACAATGGGTGATAAAGCTTGCATCCCAAAACAAAATTCTTGGTGACAATTCAGCAAATATCTCTTCTTCATTACAGCAAAAGGACAAGTGGAATAGAAAATCTCAGCGTACTCCAGCCTGAGAACATGCTGTTCCCAAAGCAGGGCAGCATGGGAAATACATACCTGTACAAGGGGTTCAAGGCAATGATGTCCCGGATTGTTTTGACAATTTCTGCAGTAAGTGCCTATAAACACAACAAAGATTTAATCAACAAAAAGACCGGAAAAGGACAGACAAGGCCTCAGTACAAATATGACATTCCCCAACCTCTCCAGCATGGGAGCACAGAAATACAGCCCCTGGCCACCCATCTGCAATGATGTGCTGTAATTTTATTCCTCCTGGGAGACAAGGAAAGGCAAGAACGGCTATAGGCTGGCTTCCTGCATGCACAAAATTTAACTGGTTTTTGGCCAGAAGATATGATCAGGTTAACCACTCAAGTCACCTTGGAGCAAAGACTCAGTTTGACAGAGGATATTACACAGATTTAAGCACAGCCCAACCTCTTTTCAGCAACTTTTTGAAGTGACCACTTCTAAGGAATTGAGCTGTTGTAATGAAAAATCATTATTTTCATATAAACCCCTCATGCAGTGACTGTGACAAGGAGGAACTGGTTTCTGAGGCCTGAAATTAGAGCCTGATTTTAGAACTCTTCCTTTTAAGCAAGAAATGTAGGTGCAACTCTACAGGACAAGTTCAGGCTTGCATGATTAATTCACTCACTTTAACCTCTTCTGTGATCTGAAAATCTTCATGAACCACATTCTCTACTTCTACCATGAGAACTTCCTGCGAGGAAGCAGCTACAGGATCTAGTACCACTTCCACAGCTTGGTCCTTTGCTCCAGGCTCCTCTTCAGCCTCTTTCTTAGAGCGCTTCTGTTTCCTTCTAACCTTCTGTTTGTTCTCAGGCTCCTCAGGCTCAACCTCTAGTTGCTTGTTTATACGAATTCTGAAAGCCAAAAGAAACCAGCTACAACCGATTCTCCTCTGTTATATGTGATTTCAGCTCTTCAGCATGAAAAGGAAAGAGTCTAAGTCGTATTTTGAGTAAACTAAAATTTCAGACTTTGACAAAGGTGACTGACTGTACATGTTTTGACGATTTAGTTTTTGGTTCATTTTGTCAAAATAAGGCTTTAGTAAAACAGTAATAATCAAGTGGCAGATACTGATTGAACTTACTAAGTAAATTTACAGTAAGTTGCCATACAAAAAAGTTAACTGACCACTGAATTAGCCTATTGGTGTGTGAATGAGAGGCAAAGGGCAGCTGACAGCACCTTTATCATAAACTGTGTTAGCTTAAACCAGTTGCAGAAATACAAAAACAGATTTATAATGATTAAAAGAAAAATAATCTAAATAATGTTGGTGAACATACACATGCACACAAATCTCAATATCACAGACTGTCTGACTTCTCAGTGACAAGTTGCAGCACATGAACAGGGCATCATTGTTAGTATGTCTGCTCAGGAGCTAGTTTCTCTAGCTACATGAACCACAACTCTGATGTGGATTCATACTCTCTTCTTGTCTCTCCTGAAAAGCAAGTTCACTGTTTCACTTTAAATCTGAATATAATGTTCTGCTTTTTCAGTTTTCTGATTCTCAGCAATCAGTCTCTGTTTTAAACCACATCTGCTGCATTATCTACTGTAATACTAAATATTACATACCATGTGTATAACAGACCTTGAAGTCATTCCATACCTAGACATTTGAAATTTTGGTCTATTACACAAAGAGATTTCCTAGATTATGATTTTGAAAGAGATCAAACCCACAATATATTCCACAACAATTAATTATTAATCCCTAAAAGGGACAGGCTACATCATATGGCATAATCATCTTCCAAAAAATTAGTTTCCCTGTAACTGTTTTTAAACTTTTCTGAATTTTGCCTGCTGTGCATACAACCTCATGTCAGACGTTTTCAATACAGATTATGACCTACAGTTCTCCAGAAAGGGATCAAAATCTTGCCCTCTCCACTGGCTTAAAAGGTTTCCCCACTAAAGATGAGTGCTAGACAAACACTCAGGAACTGCAATAGCCTTTGACAAAGTTGTCTTACCAGGCTGTGAATATGGAGTCCAAAAAAACCTTGTGGTGTAGCAGACTCCCAGCTCATGGGATAACTGCCATTATGCACAGGGTGTAGGTCTTATTTTCCATGTGATCTCCTTCAAAAAATAAGACCTCCTCAACTCCTGACTGTCTGCCAGTAGCAACTTTTGACTAATTTTGACTACTCTTGTCAACAGAATAGAGTCAAAAGCAATTAAGTTCAAAAACATTTTCTGGAGGGTGGGGCTGCTGGTGGTGGAAATCAGTTGCTGGGTGGAAGAACATCCCCTTGCAGGGCAACTGGAAAAGAGTTTGGCAGGAGCCAGCTGGCCAGTCAGCATGTAAATATCTCTGGATTGACTACAGAAGCTGCTGCCCTGACCCAGAAGGCATGCTAGAAGGTGTATGGGGAGAGCTAAGGGAGGGATTTAGAAGTGAGAAGACCCACACTTGCAGGATACCACATTTCACTATTTTGGCTGCTGATACAAGAGTTTCCTTTTCTATATTTTTCCTCGTAAATGCAGCATGCTCCTCAGATCTGATATCCAGTGTAGTTCCTGTGGACATGAATGACCAGTGCTCTGGGTCTCAATCAAATAAATAAAGACCAATTCCCCACACCTTCCAAGTTATAGGGAAATATTTCTATTCCAAGTAAACCAAAACCAATAGCTGCCTATTTCCAAAATCTAATCAAAAAAGGTTGTGCTTTGATAACGCAGCAAGACGTCTAAGACTTCATTTGGAAAGGAGCTGACTTGCAAACTCACGAAAATTCAGCTTCGAGAAGTATTGCCCATTCTTTGCTGTCCAGAACAAATGCAACTGAAGCAAAGTGAGTGGGAGGAAAAAAGCAATGCTTCAAACAAAAACCCACTCTGAATCTGTCTCCCTGGCCATGTTTCTGCCCTTGTATTTTCCCTTCTAATGGAAATTAATTATCTGATGCTTTTAAAACCAGAATTTTATATTGTCTTAGCTCAAAATACTTGGCACAAATAGCTAAACCTATATTCCCAACAATAATCCTACTTTCTTCAATTCAGTTCTGGGACAAGATATGTAGACAAGACATAATTACAGTTCTGGACCACTTTTTTTTTTTTTTTTTAAAAGCAAAAATACTGGCTCAAATTAGTTCCAGAGAGTTTCTTTCACCGTTACTAAACCTTGCTGTACTTGTCAAAGAAAGTGCTAAACTTCATCTTAATGAATGCTTGCTTGCATCACATTACAGTTTATATGCGAATGACATGCACTAGCTCTTCCTTTTTGGGGCTAACATGTCGCATCTGTAATAGTATACAGAATACTGGGGCTGGAGCACCAGAGCACTATCAGGATACGTCGTGGTAACAAAGCAAAAGCTTGCCATACATGAGTTGTGTATGAAAATGCACGTGGTGAAAACAATAAAGGGATATATCTGTTTATAAAGAAGTCTGGTGAGATGCAGTGGAAGTACAAGTAATTACCTTCGGTGTCCCATGACTATCATACGCAACTTGTCTCCAAGGTCCTGCATTTCATGAATCTGTACAAAAGTTCCCATCTGGTAGATTTCATTCAGATCCTCCACCACATCAGATTCATTGCTATTGAGGAAAAAAATTGGAGTAGATATTCAGAATCTTAAGAAAGCAGGTAAGATTAAAAAAGAAAGAAACAATCACTGGTTGCAGAACTTTAAACTGGACTCAGGAGCAAAGACACTTCACTTTATCCCCACTGTTACCACCATGTAGCCCCTTTCCAAATCACTCAATTACCTGGATGGTTCATCTCCCTCCCAAATAGTAACAGCCTTTTCTAAGGCAAGACTCAAGCTCCTAGCAGTGCTGGCAGTGGCAATGAAAACTGTCATCATAAGAGGATGGTCCAAGCCTATACACAATTTCTGTAATACTATCCAAGGCAGGGAATTTCAGATCATAGCTTTTAGTGTAAATGTAAGTTTCCTAGTCATGGAAATAGCTTATTTTTAAATTTTTAAAAAGATCAAGAGAAACAACTTACTTATCATCCTTTTTAAGGAAAACACCAGCGTAAGGCTGGGCAAGACGAACTTTCCTCCTCAGCAGCTCAACCAGCTTCTTATTTTTTACCTACGACAACAATAGGTATGAAGTCAGAGGTGGATTTTCCATAAGCTTTGCACCCTCAGCATGTAAGGCCAGGCATGGTGAAACCCTATGACTGAATTATGAAGTCTAATCTTGGATTTTTCCAGTCTTGCCCTCATTAGGGGACAGTAATACGGAAGTGGAAGAATATTAGAGAAAATGAAATTTGAGTATTTAAAACAAGCCACTGAGTACATAAGACAAGTTTGAAGACGGGGGAGAAACTAGGCCTAATCTGTACAAGTCTTACGAGCAAGAAACCTCTCAGTCACTTGAACAACACTTTGTAAGAGTTTCTGTTGCTATCACTGTTCCCTCCCCCTTCCATACCTGTATGTCCCAGCTCTCCACTCCTACTGGGGAGCTAGTCCAATCCTCTCCATCAATTGCCTGAATTCTGCCCACCCACCCTAGTTTAAATCCTCTTCTCCAAAGCCCCCTCTGTTCAATTGCTCTCCTACACCAACCAGCCTACCTGAGTCCCTGCTTTGAGTCCCAGCCAGTATTTCTTCCTGCTTTTCTTTCTTACTCCCCTTTGCTCTCTGGATGCCACATATCTGTCCCTGGCAGACCTCCCAGCACCACTGTAATTGTTACCACAGCAGGCTGAACCCTCAGTGACTGAGAAAATACCTCCTTGTGAATTTTGCTGTTGCATGAAGTCACACTGCCGACCACTGAGTGTTCTTTCAAAGAGATGGACATAAGCTGCATTGCTCAACGCTTTTGACAATTGTCCTGGTTCCACCTGGGACAGAGTTAACTTTCCTCCCAGTAGCTGGGGGGGTGCTGTATTTTGGGTTTGGTATGAGAGGAACGTTGATGGCCCATTGATGTTTTGGTTGTTACCGGGAACTTTTTGGCTTCCCATGCTCTGCCAGGTGCATGGGAAGCTGGCAGGGGGAGCATAGCCAGGGTGGCTGACCCAGCTGGCCAATGGGGTATTCCATACCATGTGACATCATGCTCAGTATATATTTAGGAGGTGTGGTCTGGGAAGGGGGGGGCCTCACGTCACGGGACGGCCTGGGCATCGGTCAGCGTGGGGTGAGCAGTTGCATCGCGCCTCACCTGCTTTGTATATTCTATTATTGTTGTTGTTATCATTGTTATTATTACTGTTCTACTTTGTTTTATTTCAGTTATTAAACTGTTTTTATCTCAATGCACAAGTTTTCCTACTTGTGCCCTCCCCATTCTCCACCATCCTACCGGAGCAGGGGGGTGAGCGAGCGGCTGTGTGGTGTTTAGTTGCTGGCTAGGGTTAAACCACGACAACAATAAACAGCATGGTCTTGACAGAGCAGCATGAGCAATACCACTGTTGTTGGCCTGTTCTAATCTTGGCACACCTATTTTAATTTTGCACAATGTCTAGCAAAACTATGCTTGCCAGTGTCACAGACATTAACAGAAAGAAGAAAATTAATAATTCCATATTCACTGTAGAGACTTCACGTTGTATTAAATGGCAGCACAGTGAATTCGCAGGRTAAGAGACAGCATTTATCTCACTGTTGACCTATGCATTGAAATTAATGACTTATACATAAAAGTGTCATATGATTGCGTGCCTAAAGATCATAATAATATATAAACTTCTCCTTCCCCCAACACATCTAGAAAGACATTAAAAGTTGCACATACTAGATTTGGACATGCAAAAAATACTACAGTAGAAATAACATTATGATAAATAACACTGCAGGAACAGGAAACTATTGATTCAGTTCTTGTTACATTTACTCCAAAATCAGATTGGTAAAATACTAGTGAGGAGCAAAAATACGAGTACTTGTTCCAAAATGGTTGCATTTCAGGAGGAAAAAGTATTTCTGGCCTGTGAGCTCAAGTCACATCTCAAAGATCAAATTTATGGCTCTTAAAAATACATATACAGGTGCAGAGGGGAAAGATCACACTCTGAAATTTTGAGATTACTATCCCCATCTCTCAGCACCCTCTCCCACCATAGCAGTGTTACTCTACACTGAATTCATGCTTTCTTCTTGCAGCTCACAGTTTACTGCCTTCACAAGTATTGTTCTTGGTGCTACAACACAAGCCCAGGAAGCTAAACCAAGGACACATTTGCTTAACCTTCAGAAAAAGAACACGGAGAAGACAGCAAACTCTGAAAGAGTTTCTGCGTGAATCACTGACCTTCCCCATTAGAAGCTGCGTTAYTGACTCTGATGCAATACTTATGAAACCTGAAGTCCATAACTACCCCAAAAGAAACCACTATTCCAATATGGTCAGGCTATATAGTTAGAAATAAACACTAAGAAGTTACACACCTTGCTACCCTACCCAGTACTCTACGATTAAAAGAAACCTGTAAAGACAAAGAGTATGGCTTTGAGGGGAAAAGCACCCCTGGTACCACCAGAAGCTGGGAGACAAGCTCATGCACCTGCGCGCATGGTCAAGGACGGTTACGCCGCCCACCAGAAAACCCCGGCCGAAAGACTGCCGTCCCCGCTTCAAGGGCTCTCAGCCAAGGCCAGGCAAAGCCACACTCGGCAACCAGCTGCAAAACCGCCCCGGAGCCATCGCCCGCCGCACGGCCCCGGCACCTCTCGGCGGCAGTCAGCTCTCCCCTTCCAGCCGAGCCGGCTGGGGCGGCGAGGGCCCCGGGACCGCCCCGCCAGGCCGCGGGCGGGCCGGGCTCGGCGGCCCCTCACCTCGATGATCTTGATGAAGCGCGGGAAGACGGGGTTGCGCGTCACGGCGACAAGTGGGACGTTGGGGAAATGCTCCGGGACGAGCAGCGGCGTCAGCGCCGTCATGACCGGCCCGGCCCCGCCGGCGTCCGCCCCGCCACCGCTACCGCTACCGTCCTCGCCGCCGCCGCCCTCCAGCGCGTCGCCCCCCGCCAGGCCGCCGGGGCTCCGCTGGTGCCATCGCGGACCAGTGCTGAAGGCAGCGCGGGCCGGCGGCGCGGAGCCCGGGGGGACCGCGGAGGAGGCGGCCGCCAAGAGGCGGCGCCGCGCGGGCCCCAGCAGCGCCGGCCGCCAGCGCCCGCACAGCCGCAAGCAGAGGCCAGCCGCCATGCTGCCGGCGCGCGCCCCTGCGACACTTCCGCCCTCCTTCCCCGCCCCGCCGCGGCGCGCAGGCGCCGGGAGCGCCAGGACCCGCCTTGCTGAGGGGCGCGTGGCGGCGCGCACGTCCGAGCCCTCCTGGGGGTCGCGGGTTCGCGCCCCGGCCCCGGCCGAGCGCTCCTTGCGTGCGGGAGCGCGGCGGGGGCTGGGAGGGATTTCTGAGAGGACAGGCGGCGGCCGGGCTCCCGCGCTCTCCTGAGGTGACTCCTCACCGCCGCCGTTGCGTCAGCCCGGCCACCACTGAGCCTCACCACTCCCCGGCTGGGGGTAGTGGGTGCGCAGAAGCCAAACCATCCCGGGTGAAATGAGTGGAGAGACGTGGAGGGAAAGGGGTGTGCGGCCAAAAATGAAAGATACTCCTACTGGAGAAAGGGCTCAGAGGATCCTGTGAATGTGTCTTTGGCCACTGCCCTAACCTTACTCTCAGTAGGCCAAGACCTCAGTGGTCACCTAGAGCCAGTTGCCCAGGAGCACGTCCAGACAGCTTTTGAATATCTCCATGAATGGAGACCCCACAACCTCTCTGGGCACCCTGGGCCAGTGCTCACTCACCCCCACAGTAAAAAACTGTTTCCGTGTGTTAAGAGGGAACCTCCTGTGTTTCAGTTTGTGCCTGTTGCCTCTTGTCCTGTCACTGGGCACTACCGAGAAGGGTCTGGCTCCATTGAAAGAGTTAAAACCCTGACAACCCTTGATTAAAGCTTTCTTTGTGTTTTTCTTTCATTACTTGTATAGTTTTGGTTTTGGTTAACTTGAAACATAGTATTTTCTGGCCTGACAAGATTAAATGAACCTTGAGCTAGCTTGTTAGACCTCCTGAGTAAATCACTGATAATAGGGTCTCAGAACAAACGTGTTGAGATAAGTACCAGAGAATCGCCTCCTTGCAACATCCCAGGGCCAAAGAACTGATGAGCTAATTCAATGACTATATATGGACGAAGGAAGCCCGAAGTTCAGAGAGCGGACAGTGTGAGGAAGACTACGGACGACCACCAGAGGATGAAAAGACCCTAACCCTAATTTTACTGCGCATGCTTGGACTATGTAAATGAATTCCGGCAACTCATTACCCTAAGATTGCCTTTTCCAAGAAATCTGGTGAATATGTATAACCTTTCTGTATATGAATGAAGGTGTTCTGTTAACCCATCGGAGCACTTGTGGTGGAGCAATCCCCAGTGCTGCCCGACATCGCAATAAAGAGTGCCTGCTTTCTAAAACTCCAAACTGAGTCTTAGAGAGTTATACTTCGGAAATTTTTGTTTCACCATCTTCTTTACACCCTCCCTTCAGGTATTTATATACATTGGTAAGATCACCCTGAACCTTCTCCAGGTTGAACAGTCCCAGCTCTCTCAGCCTTTCGTCATGGGAGATGCTCCAGTCCCTTCATCATCTTCATGGCCCTTCCCTGGACTCTCCAGTATGTCCTCTTGTATTGAGGAGCCCAGAACTGGACACAGCACACCAGGTGTGGCCTCACCAGTGCTGAGCAGAGGGGAAGGATCACCTCCCTTGACCTGCTGGCAACACTCCTCCTAATGCAGCCTTCATTAGCCTTCTTTGGGGCAAGGGCACACGGCTGTCTCGTGTCCAGCTTGGTGTCCACCAGGACCTCCAGGTCCTTTTCTGCAAAGCTGCTTTCCAGCTGGGAGGCCCCCAGCATGTACTGGTGCATGGAGTTATTCCTCCCCAGGTGCAGGACTGTGCATTTCTCTTTGCTGAACTTCATAAGGTTCCTGTCAGCCCATTTCTCCAGCCTGTTGAAAGATTAAATTAAATTTAAAGATTCAAGGGAGCCTTGAAACTTGTCTCAGTGGTATCCGGTGAAAGGACAAGAAGCAATGGGCACAAATTGAAATACAAGAAATTCTATTTAAACAAAGAAAAAGCTTTTTTACTGTGAGGGTGATTGAACACTGGAACAGGTTGCCTAGAGAGGTTGTGGAACCTACATCCCTGGAGATGTTCAAATCCAACTGGACAAAGTCCTGAGCAACCTGCTTTTGTTGACCCTGCTTTGAGCAGAGGGGTTTGACTAGATGATTTCCAGAGATCCCTCAACCAAACTACCTGTACCACACAGGAGAGTCTGCATGGCTGGGAGGGCAGGAGGTGTGGACTTGTCTGCATATGCACCCCAAGTACACTAATAGGCCATAATGGCTCTGGGCAGCCTCACTTGGGGCCCCTACCCACACTTACGAGCGCAGGAGCTCTAAGCTCAGCTCTGGGCCTTCATAGCCTGAGCTATATCACTGGAGGAGTACAGGTCTCTATTTCAGCAACAGCTGTGACCATGCCTGGCTGCGGACCCTGTTGATCTGTACCCCAATCCCTGGACTAGTTTTTCAGAGCTTGACCTCAGCCTTGCCTTGTCACTGTGTGCCTGCCCAGCAATCACCAGACCTGGCTTGACCTCAGACCTTCTTCATCACCATGCTATTGTCCTATGGTCTGGACTCCTGGCTGGACCTGGCCATCATCTCTGAGTCTGTGCTGCTTGCCTTTCTTGGGTACTGTGGAACTGGGCCCTGACTGGTGATGCCCTTGCCCCATCAGCCGTGTTATTCACCTTGGTTCCTGTCCCTTAGGGAACAGAAGGCAAGAAGAAGGGATATCAAGGGGAGAAGAACTAACAGCTTTCACTTTGCTCAAATACCATGCCATTAATGCAACATTTCAGAGAGTAATATAAACTCATTATTGTTTAAGCCTCAGAGACCTCTTCCACATAACCTTTGTTTGGGGTGGGTTTCCTAGATGGAAGTATGTGCTTGTGTGCTGTGTACTGCATGTGAAGTAAGCCTCATGCAGCTTTGCCAGTTTATGGACRTATGCAAAAGACGGCATCAAAGGAAAAGCTTTAGGGAAAAGCCTTGTAAAAATCTGAATTTAGTATTTGACCCATGACATAGGCACATGGAGATAAGGAAGTATAATACATAATGCTAAAAGTAACATCCCTAACTTTGTAAGGTCATGGTCCTGAGGAAAAATAATAGAAAAAACAATCATGGAAAAGCATTGTGGAAAAAATTCCCTTTATTTTTCAAATATGCAAACTATCTTTATTAACACTGAAACTCACAGCATGAAGAAAAAGCCCTTGGGAATTAACATAGTCAAACTGCCAGAATGCTATGAACACGCTGATTTCCAGTTCTCTCTTTCTTCCTTGGGCAGAGCAAAAGAAGGACATACAGTTTCAGGGCAGTTTTCATGGGCAGATCTGACTCCTGAAACAATGTGCACATATCACATACATAATGTGTCACATGGCCTATCATCTGAAAATCCATATTCTTCATGGATTTTCTCTCTTAAAATTAATTTTGAAGAGATGTGTCCTGATCCAAGAGCTCCTCATGTATGTATGCATTGAGTTAGCTCTCTGTTTCATCCCAAATGTTGCCCATCTAATCATTAGGAATAAGTCTGTTTGCAAATAGGAGAAACTTGGAAAGTTTCTGTGAGTAGAAGCAGCGGGACTGCAGTAAAGAAAAGACTGCATAAACTCTCAAATATCTGATAATTTAAAAAGACAGTTGATAAAATTATTTAATACTTTCAGTTATCAAGTTTTGAAGGCTGAGTTAGTACAAGGTCAGCGTTGGGTTTGGAAGGAGTACAAACACTTTTGTATTCTTGGCTGAGCTCTTAAAGCCTGCCTCCTTGCCAAGTCAGATGCAGTGGGGATGTGGGTCCTTGGGATGTGCGCAGGGAAGTCAAAGACGAAGTGGAGAATTTTCTCTATACATTGAGAAGTTCTTGTTATGTCACTAGCAGGTACAACTCAAAATCAGCATGCATTGAGCTCCTTCCTGGTAAACCTTGCTTTGGAAGACTCATTATTGGAATGAAGTAAAATAGCTTCTGTTGTTTTAAGGATGGGATTAGTTGGGTAAATCAAGGTGGGCATCAAAATGAAGTATGCAGCTTTACAGAGTGAGAGTTTAGTATTGCCCTTCCTTCTTGGATTAGCAACAAAAAAAAAAAAATTCTGTATATGTATGTTTGTGCACATGTGCCCCTTTCATATATATAGAGAGGGGTGTGTGTGTGTATATATATATGTGCAAATTCCTGACAATGCTTTACTGTTTGGGTACTGTAAACAGATAGATAATCCCAATCATAAACTGGTTAACAACATGGGTAAATACCAGAGCTAAAAACTATCAGCTGAATTCTGAAATTCCCCATGGGAGACTGGTTTGCAGTATTTGAAAATGAGGCCTCTACTTGTTTGTGCTCCATTAATCTTGTGTTGAAAGCAGGAAATCACAAATGGCAAGGCTTGGAGTGTACTACTTTGTGGGAACATCTGAGATCATGTTGATGTAATGTGGTATGGAGAGCCCCTTTTGTGATATGTTTACATGTCTGCTAACAGCAACTGAAAACGGGTTAGACTCCTGCTGAGTTTTATTAAAGTATCATTAGGATCCTTCCAGATAGCTTTTAAAAATGATCGGGCTGGAAGGACCCTTTGCAATATCTCTAAACCAGAAAGCACGTGCATATATTATAAAGCCAGAAGGGACCCTTTATGATCATCTAGTTTGATTCTCTGTATAACCGAAGCCGTAGGACTTCCCAGAATTAATTCCCATTTGAGCTAGAGTCCAATCCAACAATCTTTTCTTCCAATTCATCCATCAGTTTGCCCTTTATATACAGGAAGTCTCTTCAGGATTAGAATTCAATGCTTTCTTGAAAAGTTGGACAAATAGTCTGGAAAAAAAAAAAAGAAAAACAAGATGCAGTTCAATATGGACAAATATAAATTACTATACTTAGGTAACAATAATCAACTGCACAAACACAGGCTGGGAAATTACTAGCTAGGCAGCAGTTCTGCTTAAAATGATGTAGGAATCATCATGTATTACCACTGGAGTGGAGTCAATGCTATCATGCTGTTGTGAAAAAATAAAGCACTTTATTGGGTTTTATAAGCAGGTCTGTTCTTTATGAAGGTTTAGACTCATGTCAACTGAGCTGTGTTAATGATAAGCTAGTGCTGTCTTAGCCCACTATAGATACAAGCTAATACAGTGTATCTCAAAACTTTTTGATTAAGATCCAGTCTTTAGATACAGCCATCTCATCAAAGTAAGAGTCTAACCTCACTAAGATTTAAGATAAGATGAACAGACTTGAATTTGCTGTATGTATGCATCATGGACAATTATCCTGATCAGATAATGCATAGCATGCTGTTAAAGTACAGTAACTTGAGTCTAAGATGTAAATCTTAATGTACATGAAATATTCTTTCCTCAGTGCTCAGCACTAATAAATCTTTAGTTGGATTGTTGTGTCAAATTTTAGTTACTCCACTTTAAGAAAGATGTGGAACAGCGAGGAAAAAGTCCAGAGGAGAGGAACGTGAATGATTATTACCTGTGAGGGTATACTGGGTCTGTTTAGTCTAGAAAGGAGAAGAGCAGACATTATAATAGTATTCATACAAGATAAAAAATGCTGCAAAGAGGAGGATAATAATTTGTTATCCTGCTCACTTGCCCCCTGCTAAAGCAGATCTCTTGTCAGAATAAGCAACCTGCCTCCCACAGTCAGGAAACAGCCTGCTGCTTTAGGGTCTGGGGCCAACTACTACTAAATGGAGCTACAATACACTTCTATTTACCCTGCTCTGTTATCCACTTTTATGTGAAAGAGATGCATTTGTCCGTTTATCTCAGATTCCCAACAATCATCCAGCCCATAAAAATAGAATACTCTGCCTACAGGATGTGGAATTTGGCAGCACCGATATATAATCCTGCAATTCCTGAAGGACCAAAAAGAGCCTCAGGATCTGGCTTTGGACATCTCAAGAAATGTGTTTTAGGAAGCTTTGTAGGTGCTGGGGAGCTAAGCATGGGCAGTTGTGCAGTTGTGCAGTTGTGGTTGGCAAAGTTGACTCCAGCGGATGCCTCTGAGGTCCTCCTGAAGTCCACTTAGGTGCACCTCTGAGTGTAAGGCTAGGGCTTCTGGATGAAAAGGATCAGTGTGGAAAGCCACGGTAGAGGGGTTTAAGTGATATACTGGGTTTGGAATAATGAGCAGACCTGAAATAAAAGCTGCCCAGCTTAGTTCGGCTGTGCAACAGGAGGCTGCTTGCTGCTGTTTCTGGACTTAGCCATTTCTAAAGCAGGACAGCTACACGGTAGTAGCCCAAAAACTGTGGATCTTTTCCATCTTCCTGGTTGTGTCTAGACATTCATTTTCTGGATGTTCATGGACCTGGATATTATGGAGCAACCCTGCTGGTCCTGTTCACTGGAGTGAGAGATACAGGCTATGTTCCTGGCCATGCCAGGGAAGGGGGATAGAGCATGGATGAAGCAGGTCCCTACTTCTTGCTTGAGCCTCTGAGATGTTTCAGATGTTGTGTGGGCTTATGTCCAAGTGTGTTAAACAGAAGCTGAGCTCCATTTGGTAGGAACTGAGAAATTTATCCTGAATTTGTAAGTTTGGGGTCTGGCAAACTTGTACAAGTGCTGGGAAGGGACGGGGTACTGCCTATAAAAGATAAGGAGCTGTAGAAAGACAGAGATATTTTGAAGCACATTCTGGAGCAATGTGACTGAAGGGAAGTAACTTCGGAAAATAGCCAAAGATGAGCAAAGGAACAGTTTCCTTAGGAGTGTTATGATGAGGAGTGAAACTGTTTTCTGAGCAAATCTGGGGTGTCAGGGAGTCATTCCTGGCATGGAGGTACCACCCAGCTGCTCAGGTGGGCAAACTGTTCTTAAACTTTGCATTCCCCTTCTGGTTTCACCAAGATGAGAACAGCTTGCTAAAGAGAAATGAAGTTAACTGGTGTTTGGCAGAGCTTGGTAGAGAGGAGAGCTGTTTCAGAGGCTGAATAATGGATATAATAAATTCTTTAATTGTTCAATGCTTTCACAATCCTTTAGCAGCTTCCACTAATGAAAAGCCTACTGACCCCTATTTGTGCTACCAGCCAGCAGTAAGCCCTGTCCCTGCTGTATGGTCCCACATTCCTTCAGGAGCTGGGTGACTCTAGTATCTGCAGCCGGAAGGGTTGCCAGAGGAGTGAGAAGC
This sequence comes from Phoebastria nigripes, assembly GCA_035582835.1. Classification (NCBI taxonomy): domain Eukaryota; kingdom Metazoa; phylum Chordata; class Aves; order Procellariiformes; family Diomedeidae; genus Phoebastria; species Phoebastria nigripes. The sequence goes on along the minus strand of JAYKAV010002628.1, from coordinate 755,553 downwards.
TCTCAGGAAGCATCATCTGCATATCTGTGCAAACACCAGGACTGTGAGCAAGGAGGACACTGTGTTTATCATAAACACTCTTGCCAGTGAAGAGCTGAACAGGACTGCTGGGGCTCTCCGGAGATCTCCAAATGGCCAATGCTAAAAGCTTTACGTGCTTGGGGGAAGCCACTGACTAAGTGAAGGCTTTGCAGCTGTATCCTGCAGGGTGGAGTCATCATGGCAACATTTTGGTGCCAGTCCACAGGTGGTGGTGTCCCTGACCCACCTTGCCACTTAGCTGTGCTCATACTTTAGCTCAGAAACGAAGGAGCTCCTAGTCCAGCTGATTCACTGAGTCTTCTTTACTCAGGTTTAACTCTTGGATCCCATAAGAATGACTAAATCAGGCTTTTGTGGAATAAAACTTTCTTTGCAGTTTAATTTTCTCCTCTTTAATGCCAGTCAGAAAGAGATGGGGGAGAAATGGGATCAGGGAAGACTGCATGTGGCAGAGGGGGGAGAAAAGTGTGCATCTTGGAGAGTGGATCTTTCTCTGTCCTCCACTATGGACTTCTGTTTCAAGTCTTGGCTTTTTACAGCATTAATCTGCACTCTGCTGCCCGATTTCACAGTGCTGTCTCACTCCTGGGGTGCCTGTGGGTGTCGTTCTGTGGGCAAACCAGGTGAGAGAGCTGCTCTTTCTCCTCTATCACAGAATTACCAAGTTCGCAGTCCTGTGCATCTAGCTCATGCCGGGAGAGATGCTCCACAATGCCAGCCCCCAGAGAATCCCCCAGGACATTGGTGGTCGTTCTAAGGCGGTCCCTGAAAAATCAGAGAGAAAAATGAAATATAGCTTCTTAGTAACAGCTAAGGGGACAAAGACTATTTCAAGAAACATCTTCAATGAAACTTTTTCTACTTTTCAAGTCACTCTAATAATTGACACTTCAACATTGACAGGAAAATTACTCCCAGAGAGCCTTCCTTGATTGATAGCCCTGAGCACAGGCTTCACATTAATTCCTGCTCTATTGCATTCCCAGTTTCTCACTGAAAAGTTTTGGACTTGCCACAAAACGAGGGAAAGGTTATTGTGATTCCACATGGACAGTTTCCTTTCCAAAGGGCTGCTAAGGCCTTTCTGCAAACTCAGATGAGCCTCGCCACATCTGTTACACTTGAGTTGCATTTTGTTTTACAAAAAGTGCAGAAATTCTGGTGCAAACTTATGACTTAGTGCTGCTGTGGAGCCAAATTTCCTCAGCATGGACAGTATACACTAAGACAAGATACCAGATTATTCGTGCAAAATGGCAAATCTAAAACACCCTTTGCAATGAGATACTCTCCACAACCACAACTGTATGTAAGAGCTGAAGCTATCATCAGTCCAGCAACCCATCGTATCCTTCAGCAGTAGCAACAGATAAGGCTTTTGGTACCTGATTGAAACCAACCTTTCTGGGTAAGTACAAGAGGTAACCTGGCGTCTTAGGAGGCAGGACCTTTTCCAGCCAAGTCTGTTCTTATGCACAGTTCACAGGAGAAGTGGAGGTGTTGGGCAAGACACTGTTTCCAACTGCTCAGCCATGACTGGGAGCAGACTTTGGCTGCTTTGGCTACAAACCAGCAATACAAGATACAGAAGAACAGAAGAAACACTGACAGTGTATCCCTGAGTCAGGATTTTGTTGTGTTTGAGAAGACTGAGAGAGCGAGGACTGTGCACAAAAGCATTCTTCAATCTAGTTCGTAAGAGCACTCCTGTGAAATCACTTGTCCCAAGGTTTAAAAGGGAAAGAAAGGTGAAATGGAGCAATGTAGCTGATTAGCTGCACCCATCTAAACACTCCTCCACTTTGTACAGCCCAGTCTCATTCCACTTTCCATGTTTGGTAGTGCAGAACCATCACTCTGCAGTGTGAATTTGCTTATTATTGGCACAACCTGTCCCTATTGGTCTGGAGACAGTTTCTGGGTGCCTTTTAAGATAAAGCAAACTAAGGACATTCTGCTTGGTGACCAGGCTGATCTGCAAGTGACCTCTGATGCCTTGGGTCACTGAAGTACACAGTGAAGACTCCAGCATGGGCAGAGACGGCTGCTGTGCAAAGGTCTCATGGATAGGTGTGTTTTAAGCTTAATGATACAGGTTACTGAGACTGCTTGTAGCAGACTGCTTGTAGCAGAGACATTGGGAGGACAGGCAAACTCTGTAAGCACTGGCAGGGAGCACAGACCAGTGCATGCTGCTGAGCAGAGGACTTACAGAAACCAGTCCACAGCGATGATCAGCGTAATGTCTTCAGTAGGCAGCCCCACTGATGTCAACACTATAACCATAGTCACCAGTCCTGCCTGGGGAATACCTGCAGCTCCAATGCTGGCTGCCGTGGCAGTGATGCTGGAGGGAACAGGAAAGCACAGCTATCAGCAAAGGGAAGAAAAGAGGCAGTTGCATTTGCAAAAATGTCAGGAAGTAGCTCAAACTCATCATCTACAAAACATCTTGGCAGCCTTTCTGCCCTGGTCACCGAGCAGGATGGTGACACATGGGACATCAACACAGCAGCCAGGCTCCCCCCTGCCAGGCACCCATCCATAACAGACTACACACAGCAGCTGTAGCTAAGGGATGGCCCAGACCTGGAAATGCAGTAAGGGCTCAAGTGGAGCCTCCAAGATGTGGTGCCCAAATCATATGTGCTTCTACACCTGGAGGTGTAGTACATCTTTCTTTTCCATACTTTTTTTTCTCATTGTATCTTCTGAGCAAAAGAGGAACCTGACCACACCTCAGATAAGCCAACAAAACTGAAGCCCTTCCTGTAGTCCCATAACTCTTTCAAAAGTCACCTTATTGTGATGATCTGCCCGAAGTCAAGTTCATAGTTGTTGACCTGTGCAATGAAGATGGCTGCAAGGGCCTCGTACAGAGCAGTGCCATCCATGTTAATTGTAGCTCCCACAGGCAGAACAAACCTCGTGATGCGCCTGTCCACACCATTGTTTTCTTCCAGGCACCTGAAGGTGATGGGCAGAGTCGCTGAGCTGAAAGGAATTTATAAAACAACATGAACTGGGTATATGCTGACTTTGGAAGAGGGACTAAGCCTCTGCCTGGTTTATGACCTTACCCACCTGCTTTTTCACCCTGCCATGTGAGCCAGAGGCCAGAAGCTGCTAGGAGAAAGAACAGTCTAAGCAAGGCTTCCTCAGATATGGTGCACGCTGCAGTTGCACATTCAGACATGGCTTTCCTCAGGGGGCTGGGACAGGGGCTGTGTAGCCCTGAGGCTGATGATGCTGGTGTAACACCAAAAGAAGGTGATGCTGGAGGATTCAGGGTATGTAGGACAGACCCTTAAGACCAAAACTCTTTCTCCAGCTATTAAAAAAACTTGAGCCCTTTCTCACCCCCTCAGCGCATAAGACAAGAATGACCCATGTGTGAGAATCTATCTTGCAGAGAAAGCAGAGAATTGTTTCTGAAAGAGAACATGAGCAGGAAAAATGCAGTGTGTTTCAGTGTGAGAACGCACATGGAAGAGACTGTTAGGTGCTTGCCAGGAAATGAACATAGCAAGAAACACAGCACTTAGTGAAACAACAGCTACATACAATCCCTTGCTTTGGCTGTGTTGTGTGGCAGTGTGACTCATTGAACATACGGGTCTTTATGCCTTTGCCCAGGCCTCCTGTGAGTTTAATGCCGGCTGCATACAGTATGTGTGCCTGGGAGAGAGAAATGTGCAAGTGTGCGTGAGTACATGTGTGTGAGAGGTATGTGTGTGGGGAATAATGCTGCAATTCAGTGGGATTTGATATTTGTCCTTAGCTCAGCATTTCAGTGCTGCAAGCAGAGTCACCACCATGTTTGGTAAGGAGGAATATGGGTCATGCGCTGATGGTTAGAGACGGCCATGTGATTAGGGCTTCTGAGCAGGGGAGTGGGAATGTTCCCACTCTCAAATGAGCTTGGCTGGACCAGTGCAAAAAGCTGCTAGTGCTAGAAATTGTGAGACCGCAGTGCTGCACTGAGGGCAATGGAGGGCTGAGAAGCAGCCCCAGAGTATCCACACCAGCCCCAACCCTACTCCTATATAACCATCGTACCTTGAGGAGGTTCCCAGGGCTGTGATGAGGGCCTGCAGAAGCCCTGCAATGAATACCCAGGGGTTTCTGTGAGTGACGATGAAGTAGAGCAGTGGCAGGATGCAGAGGGCATGAATGAGGAGTCCAACAATGACGGTGAGCGTGTACATCCCCAGCTGGCCTCCCATCACTGCTAGGTCATCCATCTCCAGGATTTTGCCAGCAATTAAAAACATGATCCCAAATGGAGCATACCTGTGGCAGAAACACAAGGCCGATGCTCAGAACTGGCACCCACACTTTCACACCAGCTTTAATGCATGCTGTCTGGACAAATCCCCAATAAGCCAGCACACCAGAAGTGCTCACTGAGCCTAATCATTGGATGATACTGCTGGTTTCTTTTCTGGAAACCTGGAGAGAGCTGGGACTTGTTCACCATATGGTCAAAAACCAGCACTTGTTGCACTGTCAGGGACCCCAGCACTCTGTTGTGTGCACAGCTTGGGCACTGGTGGAGGTTTCCTCCTCCTTCTGGGTTCCCTACATGTTTCCACAACACTCCTTGTAGAACTGATAGGGGAGGTTATGTAAAGGAGTCTTCAGAGTCCCTTCCTTTTCTAAGAGAGCTTGGGCTGAGAGTATTTTTTTTACTGAGAGGCACAGGGAAGTACAGGAGAAACAGGGAATCGGGACGTAAAAGCAATAGTATCCTATAGGCTCTGGGATAGCCTTGCTATGTTCAGATGTTCACATTTAGGGAACAGGAACATACAGGGAATCCATATCTGGTGTAGCAAGGACTGGGCACACCAACACCTGTGAAAGCAGCCGTGGCTTATATAAAAACCCATTTTGACGTACACTGCTATCCTTTCCATTCCTTATGGCTTTTTTCCCCCTCCATAACAATGCATCTCATGAGCAGCAGTGAGGCTCCACAGAAAGGAAGCCATAACACAGACATGGAGAATATCATGGGCACTAAACTAAACATGGACAAATAACTGGACCAAAGAAAATCCCAGCTCCACGGCCACACCTCTCAGGGGTTGGCCTCTACAGCTCAAGAGCTCACATGCAATTCATGCACAAGGCTCAGAGGTCCACATGCCAAACTCCAACTTAGCCTGGGAGGTTTCGAAAAGTTTCAGGAAAGGATTTCACAAATATTTCATTTCCTCTGACCTTCCTCTTAGAAGACATTCTTGGCTGCAGCTAGTGACCAGATCTCCCCAGGAAAAACAAGCTCCTGGGAGATGCTCTGCAGACTGTGGCTTCAGGAAGGAGTGCTGGGCTGCAGCAGACAGTCCTGCCTCCTATACTAGCAGGACTTTGTAAGTCAGGAGGTCTCTCCAGACACTACCTACTGTATGTGCACAGGCAGTTTCCCGAGTGTAACCAATGTGCTATACAACACACTGCCTTCCTTCACTGTAAGGGCGAGCTGAAGGAGGGGATGTTGAAGGCACGTTGAAATTGTCTCTGGGAATAGTGTGCGGGTCTAGTTGTTCCACTGTGCTCATGCTCTCCCTTCTGTGCCCTCGGGCAACTCTTATCTATTCTTAGGAAAGCAAGGCCCCAAGTCCTGGCTCATCATGGTGGAAAAGATCCCAGAGTGGCTGGGGCTCTCAAACGCTCTGCTGTGAGCTCAGGGTTGTTCTTCCCCTTTGTGTCTTTCTGTGTAAGGCCTGTCCCCCTGTGCCCAGGATGTTGCTCTGAGATAAAAGACTGTGACTAGAAGACCAGGGAATGGAAGCTGGAGTGATCTAATGGGAGAGGGTGCGGGGCTGACAGATCCCCCCCCGTCAGACATTTCCATGTATTCTGCCAGCCCTGCATCTCTCCTGTCTCACGGTACCTACCACAAACTCCTATTTAGACCTTGAGCGCTTGATGGGTAAAGAGCTTAAAATAACAAGATTTGGTAAAATGCTGCTTTCTAGAGAAGACTCATCTCAGCAATGTCTTGCTTATCTGGACCATGTAGCACAGGCAGCCTTACACAGAAACCAACAAGCAGCTGAGCTGTAGAGGACTTGGGATCTGGGAGACCTCAAATTGAAAGGCAGTTACTTTGAGTTGATCTTGTCAACCCAGCTCAGTTCTCAGAGCTAATGCAGACAGGTGCTACCCTGAGTATCAGGGAAGTGGCAACAGGTTATTGTGATTCAGACTCCTGGAACATAGCTGGAAGGAAAGCTTTTGGTGGGAAAGCCTCACACCCTACCCCTGTTGGTAAGGCTAAGAGATCTTCCACTTCAGCTCTCTGGTCTTCCAAGGATGTTTCCAGCAGCCTCAAGGAAAGCAAGTCCTGGTGTACCTGTTATTTCTAAGGTAAAAACAAAAAACAGGAAATGAAATGTGAACAAATATCCCATCCAGACTTTTCCCTCCAGCCTGATGGAGCCAAAGGAGAGCTGTGCCCATCTGCTTTTCCTGTGCATGTCATCCTTAAAGCTACCCCACTTCTCATCAGGTCAGTGGAAACTGCACCTGCAGACCTCCTGCTCCAACTGGCTGTGCTCCTCACCAGATGATAATGGCCACCAGCCTCATGATGGCTTCGTTGAGGCAGTTAAAGAACTCCCGCAGGGCCCGTCCCTTCTGCTTCATGCTGCCGATCACCAAACCGAAGCACATGGAGAACACTACCAGCCCCAGCGCGTTCACCCCATTGGCTGAGCCTGGGATGGGAATGACTTCTTCAAAGGTCAGCACCTCGGAGACGGTCCCCAGGGCATGAGTGACGTTCTCCAGGATGCCGGTGAAGTTCTCAGGCATAGGGATCTGAGTGGTTGTCACACCTGCTGTGACATTGCTGCTGTGGAGGATGGTTCTGGTGAAGACCCTGGTGCTGTACTGCGTCTTGTACTGAAAAGACACAGATTATCAGATGCACTCACAGGCCCTGGTTCAGGAGCTCAGGACAACATGCTAGGCTCTTGCATCCCTTCCTAAAGAAAGGAGAGTACTGCAAGTTCACTGCTGACCTGTGCCTTGCTGTTCTCAAGCTCCCTAGCTTAGTACTTTCATCAAAAAGTTCATAGAGCTGAAGGTCAAAAGAGACCACTGGAGCATCTCATATCCCTTGCGCCGAGATATTTTGGCTTCTCTAATAACCCCTTATACCACTTCCAAGGGCACTAGCACTACAGAAGAGACAAGTACTTGGAGAATCTGCTCCCATTTCACTGCCAGTCCAAGCCTGCTACCTGAGATCGCACAAACCCTTCCTGACTCAGTGTGGGATGGGATGGAGGTTGAAGCCCCCATCTACAGACAGCTTGAAAAGCTTGCGTGGGGGATGCTATAATACAGACTAATGACTGCAGTGCCTCCTGGAGCAGTCAGACTTGGGGAAGTGTGAAGGCAGTATAAAGCAATTGCTATTCCATCCCTCAGAGACGTAGGTTGGACCACGGTCTAGGGCACAGGGCGCAAAGGGAAGTGATAGGCCAGGTGGGATTTCATACCTGTTTGAAGCAGGCTTCTACGAGGTTGGGCGGGAACATATTCCTGCAGTAGATAAAACAAGGAAAGAGTTATTGTCCTGTTTGACTAGCAAGAAAACATGGGCTTCCTGGCCAACACCTCTGTCCTGGAGCAGTGTGTCAGGTCACAACTCTCACAATGCCAGCTCAGGCTACAGAGCAGATGGGCCCTTTCTGTCTGACTGACAGAAGATGTTAATATGCTGATCTGGAGCCAGGCACCCTCCTGCATCTTTTCAGACTCCCGCCGCATCTTTTCAGACTCCAGAAGGTTGTATTTCAGGTATGTGGAAAGAGACTACACACATACAGCACTGGGATATGGGTCCATTGTAACAGCATCATCAAACCCTACCGAACCTTGAAACAATAGTATATCACAATTTTTAATATACTGCCTTGCTCTCAGCCTCATCTCTACAACTGTCATTTGAGCTCTCTGTTATCTTGTACCTCAGAAACATAAAATCATAGAATCAGAATAGTTTGGGTTGGAAGGGACCTTTAAAGGTCATCTAGTCCAACCCCCCTGCCGTGGGCAGGGACATCTTCAACTAGATCAGGTTGCTCAGAGCCCTGTCTAACCTGACCTTGAATGTTTCCAGGGATGGGGCATCTACCACCTCTCTGGGCAACCTGTGCCAGTGTTTCACCACCCTCGTCGTAAAAAATTTCTTCCTTA
>JAYKAV010002628.1:563575-745467 GCA_035582835.1 Phoebastria nigripes | reverse complement strand
TATTAACCAGCTTTCTTGGGCCCCTCTTCTCTCCAGGGCTTTGTCCCATGGCACTCTACCAAGCAGATCCCTGAAGAGGCCAAAGTCTGCTCTCCTGAAGTCCAGGGTAGTGAGCTTGCCACACGCCCTCCTTGGTGCCCTAAGGATCTTGAACTCCACCATTTCATGGTCACTGCAGCCCAGGCTGCCCTTGAGCTTCACATTCTCCACCAGCCCCTCCTTGTTGGTGAGAACAAGGTCCAGCATAGCACCTCTCCTCATTGGCTCCTCTACCACTTGGAGAAGGAAGTTATCATAGACTCATTCCAGCCCTGCCGTGTTGTCCCTCCAACAGATATCAGGGTGGTCGAAGTCCCCCATGAGGACCAGGGCTTGTGAGCGTGAGGCTGCTCCTGTCTGTCTATAGAGGACCTCATCCACTCGGTCTTCCTGGTTGGGTGGCCTGTAGCAGACCCCCACCGTAATGTCACCTGTCCCTGCCCTCCCTTTAATCCTGACCCATAAGCTCTCGGTCGGCTCCTCATCCATCCCCAGGCAGAGCTCCATGCACTCCATCTGGTCATTGACATAGAGGGCGACACCCCCTCCTCGTCTCCCCTGCCTGTCCTTCCTAAAGAGCCTGTATCCCTCCATCCCAACACTCCAACCATAGGAGCAATCCCACCATGTCTCTGTGATGCCAATAAGGTCATAGCCCTGCAGGCGTGTGCACGTCTCTAACTCCTCTTGTTTATTCCCCATGCTACGTGCGTTTGCATAGAGGCATTTAAGTTGGGCCCCCAATGAAGCTGTCTTACTGGCTGGGTTTCCTTTGTGCCGCTCCTCAGGTGCTCTCCTGCTGACCTGTGATCCTTCTCCAGGCTCTGGGCGTCTATTGCTGGCCCTGGCATTAAACTGGTAGGAGTGGGATGGATTGAGGTTCCCCTCCCCCAGCATCTCTAGTTTAAAGCCCTCTTCACCAGCTTGGCAAGCCTATGACCAAAGATGCTTTTCCCCTTCTCTGACAGATGGACCCCATCAGCCCCCAGTAGACCAGGTTTCTCAAAGCAAGTCCCATGGTCTAAGCAGCCGAACCCCTGGCTGTGGCACCAGTCCTGTAACCATTTGTTGACTCGCCAGATTCGACTGGCCCTTTCAAACCCCTTCCCTTTGACTGGGAGGATTGATGAAAAAATTACCTGCGCTCCAGAGTCCCTTACCACCACTCCCAGGGCTCTGTAATCCTTCTTGATACTCCTCAGACTGCTCCTGGCTGTATCACTGGTGCCCATGTGAAACAGCAGCAGCGGATAATCGTCAGTGCGAGGCTTGGTAGCCTCTTGGTGACATCCCTGATACGAGCCCCTGGTAAGCAGCACACCTCTCTAGAGAGTCCATACATAGCTTCATACCACTTGAGGTGGTACAGCTTTGCAATTCACTGTGTAAGGTCACAGCAAGGGAGGGAGAGACAATGTCTTGGGAATCACTTCCTCGATTTCCTTGGAGTAGCCTTTGCTGGGTGAATTTCTGAAGGGCATGCAGTCATTGATAGTTTTCATTACTTGTTTTGCTGAGCACACCTTGGCCTCTTGCATTAATACAGAAGGGCTGGACTCCAGAGCTCCAGGCCAAGCATCCAATCTCAGAGTGGCAAAGCCAATTAGCTAGACTGAGCTAGAAATAGTAGGCTGGGCAAGACTCAGCCATAAACCTCTTCCCCTAAGAATGTATGCCTAAATCTGTGACACTTCAAAAGGACATTCCGTGGAGGAATGTAATCTCACTGATATGGTCTCAACATGAGACAGTCTTGTTCACCTACCTCACCAAGTCCATGAAGGCATCTGTGGTCTGCACCTGCTCAATTCTGCCTTCTCGGTGAAGCTTTTCCTTAGATCCTTTTCCTGGGTGGATGATGATCACCATGAGGATGCCAATGAAGACTGCTATGATCGTGGTCACCATGTAGTAGACGACAGCCCGCATCCCCATCTTCCCTGAGGCTCTGCCATCCAGCGAGGCCATTCCTGGGGAGTCACACAGAAAGACAAGGTGAGAAGGTCTATTGTCTTAGAGGGAAGGGAGGAAGCCCGAGGAAGATTCAAAGTGTGCAGGGCACATGCGTGAGTTGGATGGAGAGCTGGGGTCTCTAGGAAGCACAGCGTACAGGGGGCAGACTTTGGAGCTCCAAGGTGATGTTGATATGGGAGAATGTGGCTTGTGGTTATGAAGAAGCATAGCACTGATGGGTCTTAGGCTGCATTTGGGAATATACCAATTTCCTCCTAAAGCTCTCAGAAGGGAAATAATCCCCTCCCAGTACACTGGGCCTTTAAGTTCCTAACGGTGGGATGTTTCAGTAGGTGGAATGCCTTGCAGTCCCTTCCGCTGTCTGAAAGCTTGGCTGGCTGGCATGTCTTCTATGAAGACCTGTATGAAAAAAGCCCTCCAGCCAGTGATCAACTCCAGCTCTTTTGGACTGACATGAATTAACCTTCCCTAGGCTGGAGGAAACCTGAAGCTGACTTGGGCAACAAACTTGTTGACGTTTGAGGTTATGTAGGATGAAATCCTTGTTAGTGCTCAAGTGTTGGGCATTGGAAACACCACATTGTGTCCTCTGAGAAAGCACCAGGCCTTCTGCTTCTCTTCCCCACTACTGAGCCAGCAGGGGTATGTCTGAATCATGTTCACTATAGCTGTAGGTTCAGGCTTGTCACTATTAGCCAAGCTGATCCAAGCACCTCCAGCTGGGGCACAAAGGGGTAGTCCAACAACAGCTAGCATCCATCTTTGCTGATTATTGCCTTGGCTGAAAGCAGCAGAAAGCACTTCTTACCTGTAATCAAGCTAGAGACAATGAGAGGAAGAACCAACATCTGGAGCATACGCATCAGCAGCTCGCCGGGGAAGGAGAAATACTTGATCTGGCGATAAGTCAGCTGGTAGGGCCGGAGGGAAAATGCCAGGATGATCCCTGTGGATCAGCAAGGGATGAGAATGGAAATGGGTCAGTGTGATCCAGTGGTCTGTCCCTCAGTCCTACAGCGTGGCTTTTCTCTTTCTCATCTCCTTTCAGCTCCTCCTCTCCCCAAAGGAGCAAATGCTCTTTCTTTTTCTAAAAGGCTATGATCCAGTTTTTACTGTATGCTCTCTCTCTTCCTATGACATATTTATATGCACAGGAGCCTTGTGCTAAACCACAGGGCTCCTTGTTGCTCCGTCTGCTGCTCCTCTGGGGTCTGTTCCCAGGAAGCTCATGAACACAAAAATGCTGTGACCAGAGATATGATCTCCCAGCCTAACCTAAGTGTGACTACACAGTTCAGAGACTTTGTCCACCCACCTCTTAAAGCTGAGTTCAGCCAGTGAGTTAGAGACGTATAGCCTGGATCAAAAGCTAGGGACAATCCACTATCTGCTGGGCAGATTTAGTTTGCATTTTATCACAGCCCTTTGCATCAGTTCCCCCTTCTGGTACTGTCAGGCTAAAGCTGTGGGATGAATCTGAAGAGCCCTTGTGCCTGTAGCTGCACTCACAAGAAGCCTCTGAACAAACCTGGATAATTTTTTATGAGGATTGGTAGAGCTGGATCATCAAACCCTTTCTGTTGTAGACTGTTCCTAAGCTGCAGCCAGAAAGGATCAACAAGGACTCCTTCACACGCACCCTCTGCAAGGTCTGTTGTCCTTGCACACAAAGGTGCTTCTGATTTGGATGGCATTTTGAGCTGTCAGCTCATCAACTTCACATCCCCAGCCGAATTGTTATGATAAAATAAAATCTTTGTAGAATAAACAAACTTTTCCCCACATTTATAAATGGTGCCCAGTGTTGCCACCAGCTCCATACCTAGTAAGACTGCAGCAATGGTGAAGAGGACGAAGGCATTTCTCCTGAAGAAGCTTTTAGCGCTGTCAGCAGTGATGCTGTGCATTCGCTTCTTGGCCCGTGCTGCCCGCTTCTGCACTGCCTGCCGGAAGCGCTGCACCCGGCTCTCGGCATTGAGCCGCTTGGCTGCGTCCTCGTTGAGGAACAGGCTGTTGACGTGACTCTGCTCGCTCATGGTCAGCACGGCTGCTCAGTCCTCAAGGCACGGCTCTGCTACGCTGGGCAGGAAGAAGCACAGGAGGGAAAGCATAAGCTGCAGCACCCRACACCTTGCCTTCATTTTTAGGTCATTTCCCTGGGGCCCTGAGCAGGTTTATTTAGAGTTGATTAATGAGCTCCTTTGCCCCTCTGCAAGAAGCAGACCCCAGGGAAAGGCATCTAAAGGGCTGCCAGGGTCTTGTCATGACTGCTCTGCTGTCTCTGGAGAAGCTCTGGCCTCTGTAACACCCAACCTGCACTGAGGAGTGGCTTGTGGTGGCCTGGGCAGCCATAAAGGGCTCCACAGCCACCTAGGCTTGTTCTTAGGAGTTTTATCAGTTTGGACAGGAATGAATTTTTATCACCTGGCAATAAAACCAGTTCCTGTACACAAACTGTTCCAAACAAGACCACGCAGCAAAYATTTCTGACATACCTTCTAGATGGACAGGCCCCTACCAGAACAGCTTTCCCCATGACAGCGAGTGGCACCGGCTGTTTCTGCAGAGAGGAACATAATCCCTTTGCCTTCTGTGGAGCCTGAGGATAATGCTTTACTGACTTTCCTTTGAAGCACAACAGGACATTCAAGTAGTATCTCTTGTCAAACTCCACTGATGGGGTTAACCTGCTGTCCTGTCTTCACAAATACTAAGATCGAGATCAAACCTACTCCAAAGAGGTAAATAAAGGACCAGTTCTGCTCCATTACCTACTGGCTGCAAGGCCTGGAGCAGTCTACTGTTCTTTAACTGTTTATTTTTTACTATTCCCATATTCCTCAGAACAAAAGAACAAGGGGGTTACACAGGCATACCAGTCCACTTTGGAGTGCCAGAAGGCACCAGCAATCCAACAGTTCTTATCATTAGAAGGATTACTGCCTGACTATGCAGGTGCCATTTTCCTACTGTCACTGTGCCTTGACAGATACAAGGTCTGAAAATGATTCTTGTTCCCAGGAGTTTGCAAAGGAAATACAAAACTAGATGAAACCAAAGAAGAACAAAGTCAACTTAGCACATCAGCAGGTGCTGAAAGAGCTTTCTTTGGTGTTGCAAGTCAAATAACAGCTACTCCATTTGCAATCCTAAATTTAAGTCAAAGAAACCATCACAACTGGGATTACATTCTCTATAAAATACACATCTAGTGTCTGCCATTTGGACCCAGATAAATGCCTATCATGAATTGAAGACACCACCTTAAAGAGGAATTTGTTCATGGTACAAAATTGCAAGGTTGTCTCCAACAGACAGATGGAGGAAAACCTCCATTCTGATAGAAGATTTGTTTGCACAGATGCTAATGCCTTCATGAGGTTCAGAGCAGTGGAGAGACACCTGAGGTGGCTCAGCCAAGTCACTCTAAGCCCTCCCAAGGCTAAGGTGTGTGAAGGCCACTGGCAAAGATTCTGAGCTTTTGCTGCAGGAACCTTGCAGTGCTGCTGTGGTCATCCAAGCTTTTGGATTAGCAAACAGCATTCTGTGGATTTTGGTCCGCTGATTCCAGCTTGATCAGACATTTACTTTCTTATTACACCACCCTGCTTTTATCTGTTAATGGAGCCAATATACACCAGACTGGGTGAAAACTTTGCCTGTCTTCCTCCTTTTCACTGCCAGTCCTCCTACTTTTCACAGCTACACATGAGAGAAAGAAACTGCAAAGTACATATTCCTTCAGTTCATTGAGTTTGTGCCTCCTGAACTCCACAGTAGGTTAAGAAACTATGGATTCAATCCTCTGTGCCCTAGAATACACTTGTATTATTTATTTAGTAGCCTCCCAGATATAGGGTTGGACAAACAAAATTATTAGCTGTCAGGTTCCAATGAGCCAGGACTTTCACACATGTTGTATCCTCCTCTCTTGCCAGTTACTGGCATCACTGGCACTACAAGGAAGAAGACACCTCTTAGATCTCACCCTTTGCTATCACAGACTCACTGAATAATCCCTTTTGTGATCCATCTTACCTTCTTTTGTTTGCAGGATTTCCAGAAGTCTGTCCCAGAGCTTACTGCCCTTATGGTGAGAAAAGTAATTGTCTGCACTGTCAGCAGCTGGAGGGATAGAATAGAATAGACTCTTTCAGTTGGAAGGGACCTACGACGATCATCTAGTCCAACTGTGTGACCAATTCCGAGCTGACCAAGTTAAAGCATATCATTAAGGGCATTGTCCAAATGCCTCTCAAACACTGACAGGCATGGGGCATCGACCACCTCTCGAGGAAGCCTGTTCCAGTGTTTGAACACCGTCTCGGTAAAGAAATGCTTCCTAACGTCGAGTCTGCAGCTTTGAACCATTCCCATGCATCCTGCCCCTGGATCCCAGGGAGAAGGGGTCAGCACCTCCCTCTCCACATCCCCTCCGCAGGAAGCTGCAGAGAGCAATGAGGTTGTCCCTCAGTCTCCTTTTCTCCAAACTAGACAAGCCCAAAGTCCTCAGCCTCTCCTTGGAGGACATGCCTTCCAGCCCTGTCACCACCTTGGTTGCCCTCCTGATGCGTTCAAAGACCTTCACATCCTTCTTAAATTGTGGGGCCCAGAACTGCACACAGTACTCCAGGTGAGGCCACACCAACGTTAAATACAGCAGGCTAATCCCCTCTCTTGACTGGCTAGTTTTGCTGTGTTTGATGCACCCCAGGATGCGGTTTGCCCTCTTGGCTGCCAGGGCACACTGCTGACTCATATTGAGCTTGCTGCTGACCAGCACCCCCAGATCCCTTTCTGCAGGACTGCTCTCCACCCACTCCTCTCCCAGTTTAGACTTGTGTCTGGCGTTACTCCATCCCAGGTGCAGAAACCAGCACTTGGACTGGTTCCATTTCATGCCACTGATGATTGCCCCATGCTCCAATCTTATCTAGATCCCTCTGCAAGGCCTCTTGTCCCTCAGGAGAGTCAACAGCACCTCCCAGTTTGGTGTCATCAGCAAACTTGCTAATGGTGCATTCAACTCCTGCATCCAGATCGTTGATAACTATATTGAACAGGACTGGCCCTAGGACTGAACCCTGAGGAACACCGCTGGTGACTGGTCGCCAGCCAGATGTAGCCCCATTCACTACAACCCTTTGAGCTCTGCCCTTCAGCCAGTTCTTCACCCAGCACACCGTGAACCCGCTCATCCCACAGTTGGACAACTTGTCCAGAAGGATGCTGTGAGGGACAGTATCAAATGCCTTACTAAAATCTAGAAGAACTACATCCACTGCCTTCCCTTCATCCATGAGGCAGGTGACCTTATCATAGAAGGATATCAAATTAGTTACAGGACTTTCCCTTTGTGAACCCATGTTGACTGTGCCTGATGATTGCATTATTCTTTAAATGCCCTTCAGTAGTACTCAGTATAATCTTCTTGATAATTTTTCCAGGTGCTGAGGTTAGACTACCAGGTCTGTAGTTCCCTGGGTCTTCCCTCACACCCTTTTTGTAGATTGGAATAACATTGGCTAGCTTCCAGTCAGCAGGGATGCGGTGCAACTTCCCACAGCAGAAYGGATTACCACCTAAGGCAATCACTTCTAAAAGCAGAACCACCAAAGAAAGTTTCAAACCCCCAAACCTCTCTTTCTTACTCCCAAACCACTCACTTTTCATCAAAAAACCCAGCACACCTTGGTAAGGTGAAGTGCTACCTTACTTTGACATGCAAAGCTCCCATCTCTAGTGAAGTGAAAACAGTCACAGTGATGGCTCTGAAATCACCCATCACGGGCTTGCTACACGCAAATGAGGCTTCTCATTTGCCATGGTGACCTGAGGAGACCTGCACTGAACCAGGAGTAGAGAAACGGAGACCCACCTGTCCTCTAAACCTTGCCTTTCTTAGAGTTGGTCCATACCACAGCAACAGCACAAATTCCCATACAGGGAAGGTGGGAGCAGAACCCACGCATATAAAGGGACTCACCTGCTCTTTTCTCCAGGTATCTCCCCATCCACGTGCACTGGAAAATGTATTTTTGTGCAAACAAAATGAAATTTCTATTTTGATATGGGAAAGTTCAGGATTAGTCATTTGATCCCATGTTCCACCATATGCTCAGCAGCCTTCTCAGAGCAAAACTTATCGCACAGAAGGAACTCACCAGCAGAACTTGCTCCTGTGATGTCCCCACCCTCTTGCTGACTTGCTCCCTTTCTCCATCTGCATATTTTGCAACACAGCGGCCCCCTCCACAGCACATTCCCTCTGCATCGCTGGCCTGAAATTGTGTAAATATTCTCTATTGCATCAGCTGGAAGTTCTCAGACTGCTGCAGTAAGTCATCAAAATACTCTTGCAGATTAACGGTCTGTCAATGGCTTGGATTTTCCTTCTTGTGAGGAAGAAGGTGGCTTTGCTCTCTGGGTGAAGGTTCTCTTATTCATGGCTGCTTCTCCAGGCTCCACTCTGCCAGAAGCACTGAGATATTTGAGAGAGCATTTTTGGAGGTAACTTGAAGGCTAGAACCAGGAAGCACAGGATATTTTGCAAGAAAGTTCAGAGTTGCAAAACTAATGCCTAGTTCCTGGCAATGAGGTTTCACATAAACAGTGGAATTTTGGCTATTTTAGGGACATCAGTCAGAAGATGGTGAAAGTAAAAAATGGGGAAGGAAGACTTCTGCACTATATTTTCTTTGCCTGCTCTTTGCAGATTTTTGTGTGGTTATCTTCCCATCTACCCAGGGAGAAGATTTCCAACATAGGGGGAGGAGGGCAATAGTGCTTAAGGACCTACAAAGAGCTAGAAAACAGGAAATCTCTGAATCAACTGAGATGCATCTGTTCCAACTTGTACTGTACATTGAAGAACACACCTCCTCTTTATGCCTTGTCTCTGCTAAAGCAACCAACATCAGAAAAGCTGAAACTACCCAGTGTGCAGCACCTTCCCATGAGCATGTTTTAAAGAAAGAAGGTAATAAAATCCTGGCTGAAGGGAAAGAGGAGCTAGCCATCGCACACTCACCAGGAGGCAGTTTTGCTGGAGGGCTAAGGGTGGTAGCATCAGGGCATATTTGCATCCCCTTGTCACAAATTGCATACTTTTGGCCCCCATGTGCACCCTTGTCCTTAAATACCGCTTTATCATAAAAAGGACGTAAGCAATGTGAACTCCTTTCACGTAAGCAACATGAAACTCCTTTCATTTTCTGAAGCGTATCCTAGCTCTTCTCAGATCTGTGACAAGGGGATGCAAATATGCCCTGATGCTACAACCTACTGAGTGTTTTTTTGCAAGTTTGTCCGACATTTGCACAATGGGGAATGTTGTGCACAAACCCGAGTCTGCCCATCCATCTGTGGTGGTAAGGACAGTGATGAAACAGCCCTGGCAGATGGGCTGAGCTCTCTGCTCTGCGTCCATTGCTTTGCTGCAGCATGGTGGCATGTGGGGAGAGTCTCATCCCCTGAAACACTGGGAACTGAGCAGCTCCAAACTTAGAAACTGAGAGTAAAATATTGCACGCAGCAGAGAAACTTCTTGAAATATTATCTTGAATGTATGCTTTGACTACAGACTCTTTAAAGGCACACAGCCCCCGACATCCTTATCCATGCCCCTCTCCCAGAGAAAAGGCCAGCTTGTTAAAATGGAGAACTAGGGAAAGCAGAAGTAAAAGGCAATCTTCAAATGCATCTAATTGAAGAAAAAACCACATGAGTAAGGATATAACCTCAGTGTCAGATCAATCAGATTTTTTTAAAAACTTTTGGCAAGGATCCTGTATGAAAGGTTTTTAAAGCGATGGATATATCATGGGATGAAAGGGAAGATCCCCTTATGATCACTTGTGGTGACAGACAAAACCAAAATGGGTAGAATTTAATGGCTATTTTTGCCAATAGAGAGCTTTCTGTTGTGAGGTCCAATAAGAAACTGTGCAGAGTGCTGAGCTATTCATCTGCTCACAAGTGACCTGGAAGATGAACTGCTGTGTGAATAAGTGAAAAGCAGTAAACACAGGAAGAATAACTCTTAACTGTACACTCTAGTGACTCAAAGAGATATTGGAAATATCACATGAAAGCACAGGCTGACAGAAAAAGAGTGCTAGGAATCATTATGGAAGAAATTAGGGGACAGAAAAGAAAATGGTCTTACAATGACCTACAAATATAGAGCACACTCCATCTCTGAGAGGATGAGTGGCATCCCCAGGTCTGCCCTGCTTGACTTGCTCTGGCACCACGTGGCTACGTTCTTGCTGGCTAGACCCTGCCCTGCCGGCCATTTGCTTGTGCTCGGCTCCCAGTCCCTTTGGGAGCTACGAGCCCACGCTGCTCCCTGACAAGGCTTTCTTGGAAGCCAGGTGTTCGGAGTTGGCCCCTGAGGATATAGGGTTGACATTTCAGACTTTGTCTTGCGATAAAGTGAAAGTGCCTAGGCAGGAATTACGCTTATGGGGAATAATACAGCTTTTATGTTGCAACATTAAATGCCCGAAACCATTAAATGCTCAAAATTGGATTTTATTTTTAGTACTCAGAAATCCACATGCACATCTGCTGTGTCACAACAACAGAAAAAAATGAAATTGTTGGGGCAAATTTTAAGTCGTTTGCTGAAGGAATTTTGCATTTAACTCAGACTCTAAGAAAGCAACTGTGAAAGCCTTCAGTTTCTTCTTACTTTGTTTTTTGTGCAGGCTGAGCGTCAGAAAAAAAACAACCAATGTTTGACTTTTATAAAGCTGCCATCACTGAAATGTTCCTGCACTCAGTTATTCAAACAGCAGCATCAAGAAGCAGGCTGTAAGTATTTCTTAATTTTTTTTTCATGCGGCAAAAAATTTTGCACTTCTGTATTGAGGCAGTTTGCATCCATGGGAGCCCACAAGCAAGTTCCTCCTGAGCGGTGCACATGTGAGACTGTCAGCGGGGGTTAAGGGGAGTCTTTCCGCAGGAATGCATGGGCCATGAATCTGGTCTGTGCACTGGGCAGGCACATAGACTCTCAGTCTACCTGTTTCATGGCATGTGGGGTAGCCCTGCAGAGCCTTATGGGAATGGTGTCTGAAACTGGGGAGTGTTTGGTACAGTGTAGTGCCCAATGCTCTATGTCCGAAGGGCTGCGTCTGGGGGCAGAATTTTGCGGGAGCTGGAGGAGATGGGCTGCATCTGCATATGCAGAGCTACACAGCTAAGGGAGGGCCCAGTTCTACGTCGAAAACAGCTCCCAAGAAGTCAGGGCAGTGGTGCTGGCCAGAGAAGGTCAGTTCTGCGTAGCAGTGATGCATTGAGTTTCTGCCAGGGAGAACAGAGAGAGTTTGTGCTGCCCACAGAGAACCCATTTCACTGTTATGTTTGTAACCAGTGGGGGAAACTCACTGTCCAAACAGAGCTTGGCATGCCTTAGCACTCCTTCACAAGGGGAACAGAAACTACATTTAAGCCTATGGGAAATAAATCTATTCCATGCCTGCGCACGGCTCTGCCCTCACTCCAGTCACATGCAACAGCCTCTGGGGTCACGGGGCTGCGAGCTTTCTGAGCATGAGGGGAAACTGCGGAAGGTCTTTGGTCTGGTTTTGTCCAGGCAACGGTCAGGGTTAGGCTGTGCTGGGTGAAGAGGAAATGCATTTGACTACTTCACATGGTCCAGATGAAACTAAACGCTTGCAAACCACTAACAATAGTGCAGCCTTTTCTTAGGGCCTCCATCCAGTACATCACCCCTGGGAGCCCAGAGCTCTCTGGAGGTCCCAGGTGGGACCAGCACCAGGGTCCAGAAACTCTGCTGTGTTTGTGCCAGCAGGTCAAGGGAGGTGATCCTTCCCCTCTGCTCAGCACTGGTGAGGCCACACCTGGAGTGCTGTGTCCAGTTCTGGGCTCCTCAATACAAGAGAGACATGGACACACTGGAGGGAGTCCAAGGAAGGGCCACAAAGATGGTGAAGGGACTGGAGTATATGAGGAAAGGCTGAGAGAGCTGGGGCTGTTCAGCCTGGAGGAGAGAAGGCTTGGTGGGATCTTATCAACGTATACCTGAAGGGAGGGTGTGAAGAAGACAGTGCCAGACCCTTCTCAGTGTTGCCCAGTGACCAAATGAGAGGTGGTGGACACGAATTGAAGTACCAGGCTTTTTAACTGTAAGGCAAACTGAACACTGGAGCAGGTTGCCCAGAGAGGTTGTGGGGTCTCCATCCTTGGAGATATTCAAAAGCTGACTGGACATGGTCCTGAGCAACCAGCTGTGGTCAACTCTGCTTTGAGCAGGGGGGGTTGGACTAGATGACCTCCAGAGGTCCCTGCCAACCTCAGCCATGCTGTGATCCCTCCATCTTCTGCTGATGTGCTGTGAGACAAGGCGTTACAGGACTTTTCAGACAGCACTGACACACCCCGTCCCTGGCAGTGTCCTGGAGCTGATTTACATGTATAATTAGTACAGGGCCATGGTCTGGTTCCCCACTCTTCTCTCACCCTCTAACCCCTGCACAGCACTCTTGCACCACACTGAAAGATAAACAAGAAAATGCTACTTCACGGAAGTAGCCAAGTGCCGTTTGTGGCTATTGGACAGATCATGAGGACCCCAGGGGTGTCTCAGCAGAGGAGGAGCTATCGGTCAAGTGGATCCTCTGTAAGATACTCCTCTGGGACAAGGAAGGTCCTGGCAGGATATGGCATTACAGGGCACTCTTGCCATGGTGTGTGGGGTTGGAGAAAGTAAACCCAAAGTTCAAGTGAAGACTTTATCTGTCTTCTTGCCCTGCRCTTCGTTCTCTCCTGAGGCAGAGCATCAGCAGTCAGCCCATGCCCTGCTCCCTCTGCCTATGTATAGCACATTGGCATGGCTTTCTGATTGTTAACGTGTCCAAGAGATGTCAGCCGAATATCACATAACCAACCCCAAGGAAGGCAAAAAACTGTGTGGCCCACACAGCAGAGGAGAACTCCAGCCTCCAGAGGGTTYAAGCTCTCGTCTGGGACAAACCCAGTTGTCACTAGTCAGAACAAATGGATGGGAGACAATAATTGAGATGCTGGTGCTTTACATCGTTGTTCCACTATTGGTAATGTCTGCGTAGAAGAACACACAAGGGGTTAATCTAATTAGTCAGTTTTACTCCTGGGACTGACAGAAGTCAGCCAAATTAGAAATGCCCACCGCAAAGTCTCTCCCAGGTTTACCAGCCTCCAGGGACTGGGGGAAGAGTGGCAATACAATCCCAAAGCAGCGGTGTTTAGTACAGCGTGTACTGTCACACCACTGCCATGGACACTGAGCATGGCACTTGGGCAAGCCTTGCTGCTAAAGGGATGACACTGGAAAAGCATGTCAGAGTCAGGCGTCTCCTGCCTCGACAACGGCTACCCCAGGCTCCCCCCTCTTCCCTCTGCTAATGCAACTCTTTTTTTTTCATTGCTGAAAGCCAGCCAAAGACTGTGAAATAATCAGCACTTTTGAGCGCACTGTTTCTCTTGTCTCCAAGGAAACTCTGCTCTTATATTCAACATCAAAACCAGCAGGATTTTCAAGGAGGGAAGTCTCCACAGGTAGCAGCAGGGAAGCACCCTAAGCGGGAGGAGAGGGAGGAATCTCTGCAGGAGGAGGGGTGTTGGGAAGAGCTTTGCACAAGCTAGGCAGATATGGAGGGGCAAGACAAGGGTTCACTGAGAAAGCTGTACTAGTCTTTCCAAGGTGGACAGCTTCTGGTGCTGGGTCACTTAGTGAGAGGGCAGAAGTTAAATAGCCCATCCTTGCGTGGAGAGAGGGAAGGCTCAGTGCTTGCGAGGAAGGATGGGCCAGGCTGTTCAAGGGAAGGCAGGCAGGGCCATGCTTCACCCTCAGGACTCTGCTCAGTGGCCTGACAATTGCAGTTAGCAGCTATCAAGTCCTACTTGCTTTTGGGCAGATCATTGGCACTCCAGAGTAGGAAGCTACAGTCCCTCCACCACCAGCTGAGTTAAATAGGTGCTTTGCACGGACCATCTTTGCAAGGATGGCAAAGGAGGAGTGGATGTCTCCACTCCTGCCTCACTCTCCCCCATCAGTAGCTCAGTGCCTGTGGTCAGGAGCACTGAATCCAGCCACTGTGCTATTAGCTGGTTTTTTTCAGTCCTGAGGACCAGGATAAAGAGGGCTCACAGATCCCCTGGGTGGAGGCATCCTCACCCCTCATGCTGTTGGATCCTTTGCAGCCTTGCCCATTGCTTGCCCTTGGGAAAGGCAGTACAAGCTGAAAGCAATGCAGCCAAAGTGCCTACGCTGAAAATTTCCATTCACAAGCCCAACTGGGGTGAACTCAGCCATCTTTGTGTTGCTATAGCAGCCCCTGGCAGGGCTTTCTGCTCAGTGAAGTGCTAGGGCATCTCCATTTTCCACTCACTACCTGGCAGCCAGCTCCCTCCCAGCCAACTCCTACCATGACAATGGACCCAGGAGGAGAACGGATCTGTCCAGGGTCCAGCCACTGACCCATCTCTGTCGGAGAGCACCAGATAAGGGGAGGGGAATCTGCAAGGGGCAGGAATTTCAGCCCAGCTAAGCTCTACAGTGACAAAATGATCACCTGGTTTGGGGCCTAAGTCCGATACTGGGAGGACAACTGCCATTCTCCCCATTGCTCCCTACTCATGCTAAGGTCCTGTGATAAGGTTGTCTCTCTCTAGCTGCCCACCAGGCATTTCACCGCAGCCCAGAACATACAGTCCCACTTTTAAAGCACTGCCCTCTGGGCAGTTCCCTGTCCTAAAGCAGGGTGAGAGCTATCCCTGCTGCTCTCTCATGCATATGCCCAAGGAAATCTCCTGCCATCCTCCTGTTCTGCTTCAGCCCCTGGACCCGACACCACTCTCATTCATGCATTCAGATTTGCTGACAAAACCACTCACCTGGAACAAGTGCCAGTCGTCAAGCAGGAAGGGCAGCGGGTCTTTTTCGTCTTAGGAGATTATTCTGAGTTGTTTCGTTCTTTAATTCTTTAAGCTCAAAGGCAGGATGCAGGATTTTCTCCTTAGAAAGGTGCAGCGTTAGCAGAGAGCTCTGAGCAGTACCTCCTGAGAGAGGAAAGGAAGACTGTAATATGCTCAGGATACATGGCAGTAGGGGGTGGGGGAGTGGCATGTAGGAGGAGACTGAAAAAATCTTCGATGATTGCAGGAGACCAGAGGACAGAAAGCACCTGTCACCATGATGTTGTTGCATATAGCCCATACTGGATTTAATGCTACCAGTGTTTTTGCACTTTTTTCTGCTTCCTCACAGAAGCTGCAAAGAGAGTTAGCAGTAACAGAGAGCAAGGCAAGCTGTTAAATGAGAACCAGATCTCATCCCCATCCCACTTCTGCCCCTCAGTCTGTTCCTTCCACGAGGGTGGCTGTGTGCAGAAATCCATCCAGCAGCAACAGCTGGATACCCTGAACAGGCAGGTCCTTCACCAGTCCAGTCTGTGTAAGCAGGACCTCAGAGATCCAGACACACCCCTGTGGTTTGTCCAGATCAGCCTGAGGGGATGGACATGCGTCTGTGCCTCAGCCGAATYGCTGTAATTCCCTGTCAGTGTATTAGGCAAGTCACAAGGAGGAATCAATTCACTGAGTGTGCAAAGGAAATATGTTAGCAATACAATCTGTCAGGGAGCCAGACTCTGCTTTCAAGGAAGCGGGCAAAACTTCCACCGTCTTTACTCATTGATCTCTTAAATATTGATTCCTGCTGCAATTTCTTTGATAGAACACCCACATTTCAAATTTCCATTAGTGCACTATGCCAAAAACACAAGTCAGGTTGCAGGTGTGAGCACCACACAGCCAGTGCTGGCCTCTGAATGGGGCAGAGTGAAAAATTATGTCCAAAAACCAAGCACCAGCACCAAGGTTACAACCTCAGAGGTTACACTACTGTTTCTATTCCTACCAGATACATGACTCACAGGGGACATACCAGTTGTTTCCTGACAGTAGCCTTCTCCTTAATTCAGGTGGCACCAGTGCAGGGGCTTTGCTGTGTGCTCCAGCTTCAGCATACCAACAGTGATGCATTGTGTCTGCAGCTAGAACTTGCCACGGAGTTTGAACTCATCCAGCAGGAGGTAAGTCAAAGCCAAAGTGTCGGGCTCATCTGCTAGAGAGTCCTGGAACTGAAATCCCCCCGGGCCCTATGTCCCCATCAGACTCTGTGGGAAGAGGAGAGCTAGACCTCTTCAGCCCAGGTTACAAAGAGCAGCTCCCAACACCAAATGGCTTTTTGCAGACATTAATCATAGAATCATAGAATCATTTAGGTTGGAAAAGACCTTTAAGATCTTTGAGTCTAACTGTAAATCAGGACAGTGATTAGATGGGACTTCACTGGACGGGCCATTTGGAGCCTGGGGTCTTGACTATCTCTGTCATTCTCCCTTGTTTTAACTTGCTCCATCTGCCAAATMAGCATGGACACAGGCCATTGCTGCATCAGGAGACAAGGACACACTGTCTGCACCCGACAATTGCTTGATCTTCACGCAACTCAGTTGCTCATGTGTAAATGGAGGAAATGGCACTAATCTTCCTGTTGAAGGCTGCACAAGTTCAATGAGGTCTCAGGTCATGCAAGTGTCAGCTGGGGACTGGAAACCCAAGCCCTGTACCCTGCAAAGTTTCAGTCATCTTTCCAGCAAAGTACGTAGTGGAATGGGCTATACAAGAACATAATTTTATTCCAAAATGAATGTCTCTGGTTATGGGAATTAGACTCCAGCACTCTGCCTGCACCACGCACCCAAAACACTCCTGCAGAAATGTGGCTGAGAGCCAGTCCAGCCACAGAGGGAAAAGGAGGCTGATCGTGGCAGCGCAGCCTGGTACACAGCTGATCTCCTTTGCTCCTTCTGCTGGGTCCACAACATCGGCTGCCGGTGGGGCAGTCCCAGAGAAAGGACATCTCTTATTCCTTGTGCCCCTGTTTCTCTCAGTGGCTTAGCCAGCAGCTTTTCTTACAGAAGGGTACCCGACTTCACTGTTAGCTGTCTGCTGGAGGCTCGGGTGACCTGCAGCAGTCAAGAGCGCTCTTTGCCTGGACAAGTGCATTTCTGACACTACCCAGAGAGGGGCAGAGCTGCCACACACTTGGCCATCCCTCAACCACTGTGCATTTCTCCCTGAATCTACCTCAGGGAGAAATGGTTGGCTAACAGAGAATAATTGTCCTCTTCCACTTCCTGTGCCTGAAGTTCAGCTTGGCTCTTAGAATCTGTACTAAGTCCTGCCCAGTTTTTTAATCCCCAGGTTAATACCCCTAGGCATTTTTTAGCCGTAAACTCACAGTGACGAATGCTTTAAACCTTCTCCTTCAGCAACTTTTTCTATGTTTCATTTTGACTTGCACCTGTGGCAATTTCCAGATGCCTTTGAGTTATTAAATAGGACACAGAGCAGCATTCTGAAGCTATGGAAGAGGTGAAGAGCTCTGCTCCCTCGGGATGGAGGTGTCTGATGCCCAGGCAGAGTCTTTCCAGGGTGGAGCAATCCTTGGGGAACAAACCCCATGGTAAGCTAACCCCCGCAAGTCGCTCCTCTTTTCACGAGTGCCAGGCACGCTTGATCATCCACACCGCACAGAGGCCATGTGATACTGTAAGTTATCAGCAACGGGTAAAAAGGAAACTCACAATGTCACCCTTGTGAGAGGCAATGAGAAAAGACATGACAACTGTGCCTCATGTCACTTAGTCACCTTATAAAGGGTCTTCTGATGCTATCCTTGCACAGCCGTTTGAAGATAAAGGAAGGGATTGTTGGGAAACAGCCTGGAATAGCTTTCCCAAATCAGCTCCCTGGTGATTTTCTCCACAAAGGACCTTTCAAAATGATTTATGCTAATCTCACAAGTAGACTAAAAATGTCACACAGGGACAGGGCAGTTTGTTTTGCACCCACTCCCTCTTTAAACATGCCCTTAGTCTATATCTCTGCCTGACTTGAAAAGACCTCAGTCCTAAACAAGTGAAGTTCTGGGCAAAGGACTCTTGAGACAGATTTTTACAGAGGGTTTGTGTGTCTACAAGAGAGGTTTGCAGGTCCAGTAGAACAACTACTTCTTTATCATCTCTTTGTTTTTTAAGAAAGACATTGATTATCTATTGGATCTTTAAAAAGAAAAACACCTAAAGATGGGCTAAGTGTTGATTCATAATGTAATGATAAGGGAAAAACCCACACATGAATCTCTGTTAGCATGCAGTTATGGCAAATTCAGTTTGCTATACACAACCTGGATGAGGCATTGAGGCTGCAGGGCTGGGTTAGAAAAACCCAAGCGGATGGCCATGTCCACCGTCCCATGGTTTCACTGTCTTCCAATAAGCACTTATTGCATTAGCCTTTTGAAAGGGCTCAATTTGTCTGAACTGCTGAAAAAAAAAACCATTAAGGAGCATGCTGCAATGAATCGCAGGTGTGAGTGTGCGCAGCCCTGTCACCTGAACATGCGGATGACTGGGAGGATGTACGTGAACCATCCTTACCTAGATGTGTCATAGGAACATGGATGTTTTCTGTGTAGAAAGCCACTGGGATATTCCCAGTTGCTAACTGTCGTGGGGAAAGATGTGATCTTCTTGTATGTTAAGCAATCCTTCAACCCTTCCTTCCCTGGATTTTGCAATTCTGTGCTCTTGTTCTCCTTGTTACAGTAACCTTAATTTGGGGGTTGGGATTAATTTTGTATCCTGCACTGCTCACTTGGCCCAGGGAGCAGAGTCCAATTATGCAGCTGTGACCTTCATTCCAAGTTAGCAGAGTTTCTGCAAATGAATCTCCTTTGCATTTCACAGAGCTGCTCAAATAATGGAATTTCCTTCCTATGGGAAATGCCAATATTTCAACATTTATTTTTGCCCTGTTTTGGAACAAAAAGTCAAAATTTCAACTCTTGCAACACATGAAGTTCAGGAAAATTCAGAAATGTACAGAAATGTTTTGGTTGGGATCAGACTGATGTAAATCTACTCCCACCTGAGCTGTAATATTTCTTCATGTGAGTGCCTCTCATGATAATTTTTTACCTCGTTGGATAGACTGCAAATCTCATGATACTCTGCAGTGTCCCCCTGTAGCCGAGCTGCTGTGGTGCATCATCCTTGATGCAGCCTGGACGGTGAGCAAAGGCCAAGGAGAACAGGGCCAGGAGGGCTAAAAGAGAAAGAGCATGTGATGCAGTTCTCACTGACAACACCTGCCAGAACATTTAGGTTAGAATTTCTGATGGGACAACGAAACAAAGAAAATGATAGTTAAAAAATGGTATATCTGATGACAAAAATTATTACCCCAAATTTTTAACTAGGTAGTTTCAACTGATGAGTGAGACAAACTTCTGTGAGCTCCTGAAGTTTCTGTCATTCAAAAGTGCCCTCATTTTCTCCTTGGTTCTGCTGAGAGTGTATGTGATTGAGACGTTTCAGCTATTTTGAATCCCAGCTCATGCTCCCTGCTTCTCCCAGGTGCACAGGGAACTTGTGCTGCACACTTCCAGGGGGAGTTCTGCTTCAGGAGTTTGTGTGATTTGTTTTGTACCATTTTTTTAGAAATCTCTGTATATCACTATACAGGCCCAGCCAGTGTGAACTGCAGATGCCTAAGGTGGTTGCTCTGGTGATGCCTGAAGTCTTAAAAACAACATTTTGTCAAACTATTTAACAAACTTTACTGACACTTCCACTGGAGGATGAATCCCCTGCTCCCTCCCCTAAAGGTTGCCTGGTGGAAACTCACGCGGATTCCCCCAGCATGACAATAGGTGCGAGGAGCCATTTAGCTTTGCTTCCCTGCCCTAATCCACCTCTGACTCTTCCTTCCAGCCCCATGCTTTTCTACTGGCACTACAAATGGCTTAGCAGTTGTTCTGCCCGATGTATTTGAAAGAGGTTTGATTTAGGTTTCATGCCATAAACAAGTTCTTTCTAAAGACCTTTTTTTGGCTTGCCTTATTATATTTGTACATTTAACTCTACCCCATCTTATATTTTACTCATGACTTGGGAATGCAGCTTTCTTCCATGGTTTGTGCAGCACAGAGACAGTTCTAATGGCCATCTGGCACTGTTTTTTCATTTCTTTTCTTCCATAAGCAGACTGCATCTATCCTTCTTTCCCACCACTGCTCTGCCTCCTGCAGTCTGTGCTTGGCTGTGCTTTGTATGGCACAAACAGCTTCCCCAGTTCTCATGCTCCCAGGTTTTGCAGCTCTCTCCCTGTTCACTGTTGCAGTTTCTGTGTGCAGTAGAGTTTCAGCAGGGATGCCAACAGCCATCAGCTGCCTGGTTGTACATTAGCACAGAGTTTGCGTTCTTTTTCTTTGTTAAGATGGCTGGAAAATCACTTTCTGCTTCTGCAGTAGATCAGTCATAAAAAGCAAAGTACCAGAGCTGTCTCTTCTATGCTCTACTGGCGTTTTAGTTATTAACCAACTCTTTACACATATATGAGATGCTTCTTTTTGCACTAGGCAGTTCTCTCACAGTCACCCATAAGTTTTGACAGCTGAATTCCAGATGTGCCCAATTGCTCTGGCTGCTCTAGGGACAGATGTGCACTTGCAACCTCACAAGTGAATTCACAGCAGGTAGAAGCATTTCTCAGGGCCCATCTTCATACACCATTTGAAGCACTATGAAATGCATCCTGCCAGAAGGAGGGACGGCATCACTCCCAGGGATTGCCCTTACAAAGATATTATTTCTTATTGAAACTCTCACATGCAAATTCATTCAATGAGAATATTTCCTGCTGTGGAGAAGGATAGTGTTCAATACAGCACAAGATGGATGTGCTTTGCCACAGCTGCCCTGGGAGCGGGGAGAAGCCAGGGTAGATATGATGGCTGGGCCTTTCCCTGTCCTTTTCTCCACACCCTTATTTCTGAAAACCACTACCTGCCCAGCAAGAGGCAATTCAGACTAGCAGGTTAGCTGAATGCTCATAACAGAGTGAAATGAATGTGATCTGTTCTTATCCCTTCATCTCCTGCCTTGTCTGATCTCACTCCATTCCTTCTGAGTGATGCTTTTCAAATAGTGAGGCTCAAATCTGAGGTGGTTTMTTCCATGGTCCAAGGTCTTTTCTGGGGATATTCACCTTTACAGAGTTTTTCTCACTTTGCCCTTTCTCTGCTCTGTTCCCTCCCCAGCAGCTCTTTCCTGCTGCTCTTCCCCAGCTCCCAAGCTTCCCTGCTGCCACGGCTGGGTGATGATGGGGCAACCAAGAATGTTGGTGAGAAGGGAATCCCACCCAATTTCAGAATAAGAGTTGGGATCTCAGGAAACACAGGTTATTAGGTTGGAAGCAATCACTCTGGAACAGTCTCTGGCTTGAGTGATGTTAGTGGGTCCCTGGGAAACCATGGCGGGGGAAATTTAATCTTCAGTGCAGGGTGGTGGCATCCCATAGGACAGCCATGGTATTAGGAAGGCCAAAACTGAAAGAGCAGCTGTGTTGAGAGGAAGCTGCAGAGCTGCATGTAGGGTATACCATATTGTTTGACTGCAATTTTTATGTAGCCAAGCAATACAAAAATAGTAAACAATATTTCTTGGCAGCAGCAGTCCTCTGAACACTAGTGGACACAGTTATTATTTGTTCTGTGCTTTGTTTCTGCGGATGAGATACAGCACCTTCATGTACACCCTGCTCCATATTTATAACCTGAAATGTCTGAACTGCCGCTTAATTACTTCAGGGGAATGGCTTGCATGGCTTTCCAACAACAGCATGTGACTTTCTCTTGGGCATCCTGTATTAGCAAGTTGTACAAACTGGAGAAAGTCAAAAAGCCTTACTGTTGTTTCAAGTAGCTTGGTCTGTTACTACTACGGGCTAAGTCTGCCTTCTCTGAGCTGGGAAAACAGGATGGAAATGCTTTACTTCTGCTGCTCTGATGATATATTTGTCCAAATTTAACTTGGCCCATTTTCTTTGGCATTCTCCACATGGTATTACCATTGGCATTGTGCTCTTCTCCAACAGCTCCCAACGCTGTATATGTGTATATGTATTACAAGGACAAAAGGGACCAATTGTGATCATCTAGTCTGACCTCCTTTTTCAGGACAGGAATAGCCCTGTGTTAATTAATTTTCTTTTAAGTAGAATATACTATTTAGAAAAATTTCTGAACCTGCATTACTGTCTTCTGGCAGTGATGAATTCACCACAATTCCAGGCAAATTATATAAGCCTGGGTCTACCTGACCCTGGAAATTATGCATGATAATTAGGAAGAAGCAGTCAGCTGCTGTTGTAGAGGAGCTGAACTGAACTTACTAATGTTAATGGTAACACTGACATTGACACACCAAGAGGCTGTAGCTTAATGTGGATATGCAAACACTCATGCATACAGCACCTGCAGACACAGTCTTAGAGGCTAAAATGCGAATGAGATCTGGCGTATGAAAAGTTTAGTCAAGGTGGATGACCCTGCAGCAGTCACTGGGACAGCAGTACCTCCAAGTTTCTTCCAGATGCCCCCTCAAATCATCGCTTCCCTCAGTGTAGATTCATGTGGTTCCTCCTTTTCTCTTCCCAAGTGAGATCTTAGACTACAGACCCAAGTGTTGTGTTGACTTCTGGGGTCTGATTTTGCAATTTGCTTTCCATTRGGAGTCTATCCAGTTATTCACTGGCTTTCTGGAAGGAGAAGAATTCAAAACTACAGGACTTAAGAGAAAGCAGAGCTCTAGAGGAAATCGACACCCTTGGCTTTCCTTCACTGAATTGCAGAATCCCCTAAAATCAGCTGCTTTCAGCCACTCCTGACGGCCTTTGTCTTTCATTCTCTCAAGTTCTCTCTCAGAATAGCATGCTCTACCTCTCTCTTCTTGAGAGACTTTATTTCACTCTTTTTATGACACCCTTCTCTCATGTTTCTTAAGCTCCTAATTTTGACAAAACATCTGTTCACCTTGGGGTAGAGCCTTGCTATAAGACCCCCAAGTGGAGAACTCAAAGGTTCCTGGATCCAGCAGAAATCTTCACATCTTCCCAATGTGGAGCATCTCCTGGAAGCCATATCAGAAAGATACAGAATGTCCTCTTAAGGACTGCAGGTGATACTAAATGCATCTCCTTGCCTATCTGCCTTTGTAGGCAGAGAATGGTATCTTATATCAAAGTCGTATTTAGTACGTCGTATCTCCTTGCCTATCTGCCTATCTTTGGATCTTGTCCAGTCAGCAAGACCTCTGCCAGATCACTCTTTTATAGATGTAAGTACATTAATGCAGTGTTAAGTCAATAAACCAGCTTTCACATCAACAGTTGAATAGGTTAAGCTTCATAAGCTTTTCCCCTCCTGTTACATCTTTGATCACTTTGAAGTATTTCAGGGGAAAGTATGGCCTTCCCTTCAAACAGTTCTCCAGAGCCGGTGTCTCAGTGATAGTTTTGCCCCATTCAATGCTACAGAAGGGTCTGCTGGGCACTCTTCACCCACCGAGACTGCACAGACTTGGTGCCTGGGTCTTCCTGGCACACGCAGGCAGTGTGCACACACAATGCTGGGCTGTGATTCAGAAGGTCTCCGTATGCGTGGAGGGTGCTCCAAGCTGGCTGTCCCCTGCCAGCACGCAGCATAGCTGTGTAAGGGCAGTCACACTGTACGGGATTCCTTCTGCATCTAACCCAGCATCCTTGCTGAGTTCCCAGACAGGGAGTCTTCTCCCCATCCCCTATCATGGATCATGAAGCAGATGGGGGAAGCAGTGGCCCCACATGCCTGTGGGTGTCAGGCTGAGCTCAGGCAGGCACGCAGGGCCTTCTCTGTCCTTGCACAGAGAAGCTTGGAGTGGTGCTGGCTGCATGCTGTCAACAGAGGCAACGCAAACTGTCTCACAGCTCATTACAGAAACTGAGCCAAAGGGAAGGCACGTTCCCAGCTTATCAGGCCACCTCCTCTGTGAGCTCTCTGATCTACTTTTCCAGTGATTGTTCCTGACCTAGGAGAAGCCCCTGAGAAATCTTACAGTTCATAGCCTGCAGCTAAACGGGCATCTGCAAGCAGCCACGGTGGGGAGCCGGGAGCATGGCACACACAGTCTGACTAACCAGCTGGAAAATTCCACTCCTCTTCGTCGCAGCAGACCATGCTGAAGTGCTTGGGAAGCAAACCTTGCCAGCGGTGTGTTTATCTGCTCGCCGGGCTGCTGCTCTGCTTTGCTCCTGTGAATTGTGCCACATTTGCCAGGATACCTGCACTATCTGCTCAGCCCTCGTTTAGCACTGCGATAAGAAGTAGCTCTGGAACAGCGTCCTGCCTCCTTTGCTCTGCTTTATTTTTTTTTTTTTGCACTGCTGACAGTCAATACAGAGTGACACGAAGGGTGAGGCTCCAGAACGGGGATGCCAGCAGAACTGACCTCTCCTCCAGCTCTGGCCAAGCTGAGCACAAGCAACTGGTTCCTCTGATGCTTTCACTCCTTGCACCTCTGCTAAGTGATTGATCAGCTCTAGACAACCTCTCCTTGCCCCAGATTAACTCAAAACCTGCTAACTTGCGTAAAATTGGTCAAACAACTTACAACAGTCTCTTCTTACTTAAAGACTATCAAACCATGAATGATAAAGTAATACTAATAAATGCTAGCCTTTCAACACTGAAGGAATCCCAACTGGCTGAGGATTTGAAAGCGTTCGTGTGCTCCCAGCTCCCATCTCTCTCTCTGCCTTATTTGCACAAATTTTTCCCCCTTCTTGGCACATTCCCACCCACGCACACGCTCTTACCTTCTGAATTTGCAGCTGTGATCGCTGTAGGTTTGTTTAATCCCCTGTTAGGAAGTGAAAAAAGCCTGAGAGTGCCTGGGCAGAAAGCCTCATGCTACAATGTCACTCAGGTCACCAGCATACACGCAGTGCTAACCAATGGGAATAAATCCCATGGGAATTAGACAGCTGTAAATCCTGGAAACTATGCTTCACACTTTGAATGTACTATTGCTGGTTTCCTTGCAATACTGTGCAATGAAATAATACAGAAACTTCGGGATTTAAGCAGCAAATGAAGAAATAAACATTATTCAGACTTTTTCCTCTAGCAGTCCTAAAACATGGAGTGTCTTGCTTGCTAATGGCCACAAGGCACCCTGCTGCTTCTGATCATGGGAGGCACAAGGAAATGCAGAGCAAGCGGCTCTGCAATTATCCAAGGGACCAAACGTCCACCTTGCAGCAATAACATGCTCTTGGCGCTGACAAGAAGGGGAGCGAGGCGCAGGCAAGAAGCGCTCTCTGAAGGATTTTACTTAGGTACACAGTAACAAGGTTATTTAATAAGGCTTCAATTCCATGATATGCTTCCCCTTAGACAGGTTTTTAGATGCATGTATAAGTTTCATCCACATGTTTAAAACATTGCCTCAAAAAAGAGTTGATGGGGGAGGTCCGTTAGCACTTTCCAGGTCAGCCAATTTAAACTATGGTATCAGAAGAGGGACTGAAATTTAAAGAAGTGATGCTTGCTCAGTCTAACCAACATTTCCAGGGATCTAGCACAAAAATTACTTCTTAAGTTCTGGTTAAAATGCGTATCTTGCATAGCCATGGTAGAAAATGTGAAAGACTAGACTGAGTGAAGAGACACAGTCAGTATCCTGCCTTTACTTACATGAAGCCCAAAAGCAAAGCTGCTTCTCAAAGGTCAGAAGTGTGTGAGTTTCTGTTCACAAAGCCTGGATTTGCATAAACTTTGTAAGAACAAATTATATTACAGATATCCCATACCCTCATCACCTATTCCTGTGACAATGGGAAATGGCACAAAATCTCTGAAAACCAGAAATAAGAAAGAGTATTTCCTGGTCTTTGCAAGTCCCTTAGCACCTTTAATGCTTCCCCGGATCAGGAGTCCTGCCCACATTTGGGTTCTCCTGTATGAATAACAAAGTCTTCATGCAAAATTGAGCACCAATCTGAGTATTATCTTTACAGGGTTCTCACCATACCTTCACGCTGTAGACCTGGAGTAAAGCCTGTGGAGGTCTCGGGAGGCAGTGGGGAGCCCAGGTTTGCTCAGGAACCAACCTCTGCCTGCTCAGGTTGAACGACAGCATCTGCAAACTCCCAACTGCAGAGTAAAGCCAGGCACCGAGCTTTTGGAGATGGAAAGAAATCCTTTGGAGAGGAGCAGTCAGCCACAAGCATCACATCCACGGCTTGCTCCTTATTCCTTCTTGTGCCTGTGACTTCTGCTGGCCCCCGTGTGCGAGGCCCCGCTGCCACCCCTCCAGCACCCAGCCGCTGCCTGGGACCAGGCTGGGAGCCAGGGCCAGGACAAGCTGCAGTGGTGCACGGATATCTCCTGGCTGAGCACTGTGCACAGATAGTGGCACAGCGAAAGCAGACGGTTGGCAGGGATTAGACCCCGATCGCTTGCTGCTGGGAGATGTTGGGCAATGGTGGCTGACGGCAGCAGGAGCTGCTGGAGGGGAGAAGCAGAAAGGAGCCAGGAGGCCTGAAGTCAGGTCTTGCAGTGCTGAGAGCTGAGGGTGGCAGAACTTGTCCTGGGAATAAAATTGACTACAATTGATAATAATGCTGTCTGCTATTAATAATGAACCATTTGCAAAGTCAAAACACAGGAGGACCTTCTCAGAGCACACAATCATGCACTGGGGTCCCTGGGAAAGGCCAGACGAGCTCCGTCCCGAGCCCTGAACTCTACAGTTGTGACTTGCAGCACAGGGATGGTGCTGATGCTGTGCTTGCTACCATGTCTGCTGGCCCAGGCTGATCCAGCTGCAGAGCTGCTCACCATGTGGTTGCTCTTGCATGGTGCTGTGTGGCATCCTGCAGACACACTGCCTTACTGGGAATGCACTCCTGGACTTCTTAGGTGATGCTACATTGTGTGGTGCATATATATTCCACATACCGATGTATGAGGGTGTTGCTTATTTTCCTTTCAAGAGATTGACCACTTCCCTTAGCTCAGGCTGCCTTGGCACCACAAGGGCCTCACTGAAGGCTATGGTGGGGTCCTTCTAGAAAGGTCTTGCTGTCCAGCAGGTCATCAGTGGAGACAGACAGCACATCTAACCTCCAGCTGGGTGTCCTGTACAACACTGTAAACATGGGCTCTGCAGCCAGCAGCCGCAGCACAAACTCCCATGCACAGTATCACAGGGTGCTGCACACATAAATGCTTTTCAGCAAATGTTTCTTTTCTCCTTGAGTGAGAATGATCATTTCTATATCTACAGTGAATGGTCAACTTAGAAAAATGCAAGAATAGTCTAAGGTGCCAGCACTGTTTCAACAGAGAAATCACCTTTATTGTAATATGCTTTTGAGAAACAGCTTTATAGATAAATGATTTTTCCTTTTTTTCCCTGCCAAAATAATAAATATCTTACTGTTTTGTTCATAGGGAGTTATAAATCTACTTCTTACGAAGCAAAGTTTGGAAGTGCCCACTCACTCTGCAATGAATGCATTCACAAGAGCTACAGAAGATCTGAATTCAGATCTCTGCTCCAGCTTGGTAGGGTTGAAACCCATGTTTTAGGGGTGTAATCTACCTAACAGGCTACTCCAAGTGGTGAATGCTCTGGGTCCCTTGTTGGGTCTAATCCAGCTTGTGTAGACACTATGTGGTAAAGAAGAGCCAGAAGAGAAAATTGAGGCAGGGCTGGCAGGTGCCTGCGGGACACAGCACTGATTCAGCAACACTGAAAAAGCACAGATGAAGAAATGCAATCATAGATTTGTACACTACAGACTTACTACTGGGGAAGCCACTGAGACCATCCCAGTTTGACTGAACAATTCAAAATTCTTCTATCTTTCCTCATGGGTGATGTTTTCCAGCTCTTGCCTTCTCTGGACTCTCCAGTTGTTCCACATCTTTTCTGAAGTCTGTAGCATCCAAACGGGGATGCAGTACTCAAAGCAAAGCCTCTTAGGAGTGGTGATTAGAACTGAAAGCTTGCTTTAGTTTGTTTACTGGCAGCATTTCAGATATCCTTAGGATCCTTTTTTTGCATCAGTGCCTCTTACTCTTACACCACAGTGGCGATCCTGTAATAAACCAGCAAGACGCAGGAATGTGCTAATTCTCAAAATCTCCTGCAGTACTCTCAGCAGGACAAGTAAAGAAAGCTAGGATTTTTTGGTGTCCATTATACGCTAATTTGTCTGACTTTTACTACACTTTGTATCACAGAGGCACCAAGAAAAAGAAGGATGTGAAGGGCAGGTGGAATGAATTTGTTGTAACTCTAGAGAGGCGGTGGGAGATCACCAATCTTAATTGCTTCTCAGCTAATTTGCAGGAACCAGTTTCCACAGACCTGATCTCCGCTGGGTGAAAGCCGATGAGGCAACTTGCCACAGTTACTCTGCACTTTTCATAGCCTGCCTTCGTTACAGCCACATCATTTGCAGCCCTCCTACCTCCATCAGGATCACACTATTAGCAAGGAAGGGATGGCTCAGTTATTCAGCAGCTTGGTACTTCTAATTATTTTAGGCTAGTGAGGTATAAGGCAGTCAGCAATGCTGCTTTGCAGAGAAGAACAGTACCTGGGCAAGGTCCACTATTGCCCTGCATCTTACACACCTGATTTTCCACTTCAGACATTTCCTTTCTGACTCTAGAGTTAAACAAGTATCAGTAGCATGGACCAGCTCTACATCAGCTTTCATAAACACACTTGATGTGGCTCTGATCTGCTGGGACCCTGAAGGACCCATTTGTGCCTCACTGTCCTCATCAGCAGAATGGCAACAATGATCTGAAGACCCTTTGTAAATGATGCTCACTTCTACTGGTTTAAAACAAGAAAAGTTTGACTACTGGAGACTGATACTGGATTTGTACAGAGTATTGCTGCGAAACTCAATGTAAGGTTGTTTTGCAAAACTGAGGAAGGAGGTTGATAGTACATTTTGGTCATGTTTATACTGAACTTTAAAAGTTCTGAAAGTTTTTTGTTAAAAAAAGATCAGCAAAAGTCTGTTTTCTTTGGGTTTGTTTACATCAAAATCCATGTTTTCATCTTTCAGGAAACTCTTTTTGTTGTACAGAGACAGTTGCCTCCCCTGCATAAACCTTACAACTGAAAATGTGTCATCCACCCTGGCACTTCATCAGTGAGAGTCTGCATGCTAGCACTTAGCTTGGAAAAAGGGTGACTGACCTTCCTTTAATCCGAGATGGCACCCAGCAGACGTGGTGCAGAAGAAAACAGACTCAGATAAACAGGTGAGATAGTTCATCTCCAGCATGTGAAGTGACACCCATCTGCATGTGTGGCTTTGGGAGGAAGGAGTACTGCAGCTATGGGCACTGCTATGTAAAGCGTGTCACTTTAATAATGTGGGCAACTGTGATATTTACTGAACTGCTGAGATAAGGGCATCTTTGCTCCAGAATCAGTCTTTGTAGTTACATTCTCCTCGCCCTGGGTCCCAGACAGGAGTGCAAAAAGCTGTGCTTGCACTCAGGTGCAAGCAGCTGCTGGGGACTAATCCTGCCATCCTCTAGGGAAGCCTGTTCCATCTTTTAAAACCTTTCAGAAAGCTTTGGTAGAGCTGAGGGGCTCTTTGGTGCTCAGGGGTCTCTCTGCAATGACCCCTATGCTTACAGTCTCGCAGAGGTTGCAGAGGGGCGTCCGGTTCAGCTCCCTGAATAGTGCTGTTTTCTGCAGAGGCGGCAAGTGCAGCGTCACTGGTTTCTTAAGTTTCCACTGCCCAGCCCAGGAGTGCAGGGTGTGTTTTGACCAGGAATATTTGGCGTCATCCACCCTGGTCAATGCGAGGTGCCTGCATTATCCCAGGTGGTATGTTGCTGCCATGCCCCTGATTGGCCCCAGAGTAAAGTTTTAGGGGTAGGGTGATGGAGATAGATAGTCCCAACTTGTCAGTGAGGTAGGAGTTTGTTGCTCATCTTGTGTCACTGCAGGAATCTATCACTATTGACCATATCCTTTTCCTGTACAGCTCTGGTATGCTGATGTTTTCCCCATAGCTTCTCCAGTGTGATGTCTCTTGGGCAGTGCCTCCTATAATCTTCCTGGAGGTAAGACGTGCTGGTGTAAGTGGTGGCAGGAGCAATGTCGAGGGAGACTTCTGACAAGTTGTCTGGCCCCTCTGCACCTGCCCTCTCCCGTGGCCATAACGAACATTGATTTGAGAAATGAGGGCAGGCATGCTGCCATCCTGGTACCTTGGGATCTTCCCCCACACCCTGACCTCAGCATCTCCAGTGCCCTGGCCCTTCATGCTATCTGGTGTGAGAGCATGTGCCCAGCCCATCCACTCTGGCTGAGCAGAAAGTTGCTGTGTCCATGCCTAATGCCTCCCAGGAGCTAAACTGCATGGGGGTGTTAACCAGGGAGGAGTCTGTTTGGGTTAATGCTGGGAAGGCAGAAACACATGGGAAGCCTGTGCTGACTTGCAGCTGCCCAGGAGGGGTCCTGAGAGGGGTCAGGCTTGCTGTAGTCAGTGGTTAACATAGGTATAGCGCGTTGGTTAACAAAGGTATAGWGCCCTTCTCAGCATGGCCAGGGAGCCAAATACTTATCCTGAGCTGGAGTCAGAGCTGAACACGCAGGGCCCCTCTGGAGAGGTCCTTAGCCAGATGCCTTTATCTGTGCACCTCATGCTCTGCTTACTTCAGATTTTTCTCTGACATCTCAAGTCTAGGAAGGTGCCATTTAGAATAAAAATTGGAATTCACATAATCAGTTATTTCCCAAGAAACCATTCTCACAGCCTAATCACAAAATTGTCATGGCGAAAGTCATGGTGGCTGATAACCCCAACTAGCGCCATCCTTAGGGACGGACACTGGTTATGAGACACATCGGCACCACACCCCAAAGCTTTTATTTCTTCCTTAATATACACTACAGTTTTGAATGTCCACAGTCTATATTTCTAATTTTCCCAATTGTTTTTGATTATATTTTTTCAGTGCTAGGTTTTGAAGCCAAGACAGGCCTCAACTGCTTTTGTTACAAGCAAAAATGTTCCAGACTGCTAGAGAATCTTTAAAAACATCATGGAGGTAAAGAAGACAGAAGAGACCAAAGGTATTGACTGTTTGCAGGTGCATCTGCAAACTTGTCTGTTAAATCATTTCCCTGAAAGAGCCACCCTCCTGCTATTTGCAGACCTGAACCCATGCACTAAACGCCTCCAGATTTATGGCCTTTCTTTTGTGGTCTAGTGCAACACCTCTAAACTTAGATGGGCTGAAATCCTGTGGTCCGGCGCTATAGCACAGGGTACCAGAGCAGGTAGCCATTTAGAGATGCTAAACAGAGAGGCAAGAACGCAGTGAATTGTATGAGCATAGCCAAAGCCAAGGAAGTGAAACTTTTCAGTAAGAAATTGTGAAAAATCAGTGCTTGCTTCCCCATCTAGTGGTTATGTTCAGAAGGAAGAATGCTCCAGTAAAAATCAGCTGCTGGTCTCTGGAGGCTGGGGCTGTGTGCATGCACCTTTGGGAGTGGACTCTAGGATCAAACACCACAAATGTGGTCTTACATGTTTTTGCACGTTGATCCTATTCAGACAGACAGGCAGTTGCAGTTATAACTGTCCACGTCCTCTTCCTCTTCTACCTGCAAAGCTCATTTCAGACAGTCTTTTAAGAATGAAAGACATCAAATATATCACAGAATCATAGAAAGATATAGGTAGGGCAGGACATTTTGTACTTTAACGTGCTGCTTGAAACAAGGCTGGCTTCAAAGTTACATCAAGTTACTCAGTCGAATTTGGTCCAGTCAAATTTGAAACTCTCCAAGGATGGAGATTTACCACCTCACTGGTGCATATGCCAGTACTGCTCTACCACCTTGGGAAAGCACTTCAAGAAAACAAAGTCCTAGAAAAAAAATGCTCTCCAGTCCTGTCAGAGAATGGGTGTAAAACTCCCTTTTTGCTTGCACACTGTGCTGGCTGCAGAGGAAATGCTGTTTGCACTTCAGCTCTTAGGTTGTGCCAAACACATGCCCAAACTGCCAGGGTCTCCCAGCAATGCAGGAAGGTGAGTGAGATTTCTAAGCCTTTTAGTTCAGCCCCATGAATAGCCCTAATTACTGAAAGCCTTGCTCACACTTTCAGGCTCCATCGTCATGTAGAACCCACACAGAGCTATGAGGACCACCAGCGCATTGATTTGAGTCCTGGACCAGTGTGCCTGGAGGGTCAAAGCTTGGGAGCAGCATTCACGTTTCAAGTGAATTAGAGATGTGAACTACAAACTATGAACCCTTCTAAGGCATTTCTTTGTGTTTGTGAGTGGGCTTCGTTTGTGAGTGGGCTTAGTTGCCCTTGCACACATGCACTTTGCTGGAAGCGAGCCACAGCTTGGAGTGACCCAGCTTGCTTCCTCTGAGAGAAAACATCAGCTTTTCCCAGGAAGGCAGCTTCAATGATCCCCACCATGGCATTTTTAGGACTGTGTTTTGGCACATCCCTTCAGCCCCTCATGGCAAGCAACACCTGGCCCTCTGCTCTCAGGGCCTAGGAAGCCGCCTTCTTGTTATCCTAGACCACCATCTAGTGGGTGCTGGTGACCACGCCACAGCCGCAGGAGAGGGCTACATGATGGCTCATGGAGACCAGGTTGCTCTTCTCAGCTGACCCGTAAGCATTGCCCAGATAAGCAGGCCTGTGTGCCAGCAGGAAGTCATTTAAATTCTAGAGTTTCACTCAGCTGGGCTGTTTGTTACATGCAGAGCAATTAACACAAAAACATTCCCCTTCATGTCAGTGGTGCATTGCCCCATGCTGTTACAGGGCCTGCAGATGAACTTGCATACAGTTCCTGGAAATGCTGAGTAAGCCCCATAATGTTCCCCAATTTTTATAAGCCAGGTTCAGTTCTGCAGCGT
This sequence comes from Phoebastria nigripes, assembly GCA_035582835.1. Classification (NCBI taxonomy): domain Eukaryota; kingdom Metazoa; phylum Chordata; class Aves; order Procellariiformes; family Diomedeidae; genus Phoebastria; species Phoebastria nigripes. The sequence continues at coordinate 712,561 of JAYKAV010002628.1, read as the reverse complement.
GTTGAGCATGGCAGTAGCTTCACTCGTGAATCAATCCACTGGTAGGACCTATTGATCCTTTCACCATAGCAAGTATTCTACCTTGTAGATTTTTCTACTGAAATCATTGTGAATCCTTGCAGATGAGGATATTAGAAGGAACTGAATTTAATAAGAGCCTGAAAGCCTTCTGAAACTATACCAGATGCCAGAGAAAAGACAAGGTGTAGGCTGCGTAGTAGTTAGTTCCTCACATGGGCTTCTTCAAAACTGTCAGGAGATCACCTCTTTCCTTACAGCTGGAGAAAGACTGATGGCTTTCCTTCCTCAGAGAAAAACCTACAGCTCAGTCCTCCCTGAGTGGGAAATAAATGTTTCATAAGAAATCAGCTACTGAGTTAGAACCTCTGAAAACATTAATGGTGGTAACCAACATCACTGTCATGTTGTTAAAGACCCTCACAAGAGCTTATGCACAACTGTTAGTTTCCAATGATGAACCACTGCCTTCAGAGTTGCATGTGCCTTGAAATCAGGCCAACAAATGTGTTTTCTTTATTGTTGTAATTTCTAGCAAGCAAATGTTTGTAAATCTGTGGCTTGGCAGCTGTTCAATAACCCAATGTCATTAACACAGCAGTTTCTGGCTGAGGGTCACGATGCCACAGGAGGTCTCAGCAGTCACAAGAGGGATCAGGATTCTAACAAAACATCCCTCTGAAGTGGGTCTAGAAGACCCACAGAAATGGTCAGGCAGCTGGGAAAGCCTGTGACGTTGGTCAACTGAGTTTGGCATAAACCCATGCTGCTGTTAAAAAAGGAAGTCCTATCCTTCCTGAGGTTGCTTGTCCCTGCCAGCTCTCTTGTGCCATAAGGAATGAGTCCTCTGAGAAATAACCCCATCAGTGCAGAGACAAGTTAAAAAAAATAGGTTTTCAACTGGATCAATTCCAGCAGAACCTGACTTCCACAGAGTCCTGGGTATGCTTCCCAATAAATAATGGTCACTGTATCACTGAAAAGCATAGAAGTGCTGGTAGAAGGGACCTCTGGAGGCCTCTGGTACAACTTTTTGTTTGAGCCAGGTCCACCACCAACAGCAGACAAGGTGGTATATCTACTGAGCAGACAAGGTTGTATACCTACTGACCAACATGATGTGAACATCTAGTGACTACCTTCTTGTCCAGGGCACTCGTAGAGTGATAGAGTTGGAAATGAGATCATGATTATCTGTGGTGCTGTCTTTATTCTAAAGCCTCTGTTTCTTTCCCTGCTGATGAATGCTTACAGCTATGGATCAAAATGCCAAGTGATGTTGTTACTATCATGCTGTGGAACACAACACTGTGTAAATCCTTTAGGGTCTGAGCTCATCCAAATTACAAAGTCTCAGAAGTAGAAAGCCTTCAAACAGGGTGGGTTGGGTGGTTTTTTTTTTTTTTTTGAGAGCTCAGCCATGGAAAAATATTTAATTTGTCAAAGTCATAGTGACTTTTAGGCCATGTCCCTTTAGAAATGCTGACCTAACAATAGTACTAATCAGAAAGTATGGCATTTATAGTATCTTAATGGCATGCACCCAAAATAGATTCTAGTTATATCAGCAAGTTGACAAGCTCACAGGGTACAGATAACTCTTGTAATTAATTTCTAAAAGTCACAGGAACTGTAAAGTTGGTGTGGGTGGAGTTTACTTTTTATTGAAATAATAAAGTGCCAGAATCACATTTACCCTGGTATTATTATAGACTTACTTGAAGGTAAATTAAATCAGAATCTGGCCTCCAAACTCTGTTAGGATAAAACTGTTAATTTTCCTCTCTTATGTTAATGATGCTGGAGAAGTATGGGCTCTAATTAGAACATGAATAGAGAACACACTGTGACCTGCTGGCTCTTAAGGTCTAGTGAGTGTAACTTTCTGAGGTATGTTCTTGCTAAATCACTTCCCTTAACTAGGTCACGCCACCCACTATGCTAGTACCCTGTATTCATTAGAGAAGCACAGTACAGTAATTCCTATAATTAAAGTTGCCCGACATTTCCATGATAAAAGCATGTTCACAGTTTCTTATAGGTTTAACAGGCTTTAATGCTCTGAAGTGAAATTTTCTGTAACGGATATCTGTATCAGAATAAGGGCTTAAATTCAAAATGTAATTATTGTTTTTTAGATACTCACATAATGGGTAATTACTCTCACACCTTTTCAATATTAGTGTTTGGCTCAGTTTGTAGGACATGTCTACTTCGGGACAGGAACTTCATTCCATAAAAACTGGAGCTAAGTCAGCCACATTGTATATCCCTGAAAATTATGGTTCTCGTGTGATTAGAGACATGCTAAAGTTTTCAGCTAAATTCTCTGCAAATTGTCTGCACCAAACGTGATCCAGTTCTCCAGAGAAGAGGCACAGACAAGGTCTAGACCCACACATAGACTCAGGCTGCCATTTGGACATCACACAGCTACCAGCACTAGTGCCTAGCCCTGTAAGCTGCCAGTGGACATGCAGGAAATGAAAAAATCTTACAAAGCTGTTCAAAGTCTAAGGCCATGATCAGAAGAGATGATAAAATCAGCTGGGATCCAATAAAAAATGCTGCAGCCTAATGACCAGAGTTTCAGTAATATTGCCTGGGGCTAATTCTGATTTAGCAGTGTTGGTGTTCTCTGTAGGCTCACTGTGACAATAGGTATTCAAAGACCTGACCTAAAGACCTGTCTGCCAGCTCCTTTCTCCTTGCCTTCTGCTCTGCCCAATCTCAGATTCCAGTACCTGCACTGTTGGTATGTGGTCTCAGACCACCTACCCTCCTATTCTCTTAGGTGCTTGCTGGATATTTTCTTGGCTGTTGTTAGTTGTCAAAAGTTGCACCTAGTCTCTGAAAAGTTGTATTTAGTCTCTGAGTGCAGCTGCGACTTTACCCACCGTGATGAAATTCCTGTTTTTTCCTCTTCAGGGAGCAGATGCAATGGTGCTCACTGAAGAATTAACTGCCCAACCTCCCTTTTTAGCCTCCTTACAGGCGTTATGCATCAGGCTTTGCATTCAAATACTTTGTATTCAGACTCTGCACCAAACACAGAATAATTAATTAATATTAATTATTATTAATTTCCTTGAACGATTTTCTCTGCTGTGTCCCTTTTATTTTAAGTCTTGGATCCTCTCCAGAATTTAGATGCTTAATCCCCATGGAAGTCAATGAGTTCAGCAGCCTTGAGGAGCTGGCACTTTTTCTAGACAAACAATAATTTTCCACATCTCTTTCCCATTCTTAGCTCCAGAAAGGAGAGGTTCCTGCTCAGGCCTAACCCAAATGTTTCTGAAGCCTTGCTATGTGTCCTCCAGGTATCTGTGGATACCATGGCCAGAGCCCTGCCCTCAGAGACCCTGGGGATGACTTGCTCAGGACAGCGTAGCACGTTGAATAGTGGCAAGTTTATTTAAGCCAGGGAAGGATGGCAGGACCCATCTCCGGTGAAAAGCAACACTCTTAATGGTATTATTATTCTGCCTCGGTAGCCTGCTGAGTGAGAGGTTAGAGTCTTCTGTTGCTTGAAGTGCCCCCTTGAATGTGGACATGGCCTTCCCTGACCTCCACAACCTTTTAAAGATGATGGAGTGTGTCTGCTCAGTGACATCAGCTAGCTTTCAGCCCCCTCTGACACAGCCCACTGGGTCCATGGACTTGCGTGGGCTGAGAGTTCTCAAGAGACTCGTGACTTGATCCTGCCTCTGTCTGAACCCTGTCTCTAAGCACAGAGGCCTGGGAGACCTCCTTGGTGGAGAGTGAGACAAAGACAGCATTTGATGACCCTTGCCAGTTTCAACTCTAGTTGAGCTTTGGCTTTCCTAACACCATGCCCACTTGCTGAAGAAGTATTTCTATATTCCTCTTTAGTAGTCTGTCCTTGCTTCCGTCTCCTGCATACATATTCTTTTGTTCAGTCACAAGTTCTATGTTTAGCCAAGTTTGTCTCCCGACGTATCTACTTATTTCCCTGATTGCTGGGACAGACTGCTCTTGTGCTTGGAGGAGGATGTCCTTAACGAGCTGCCAGCTCTCTTGAGCTCCTTTGTCTTTCAGAGCTGCCTCCCACAGAATCTCACCTCACCTATTCCTGAATAACCCAAAGTCAATTCTCTTGAAGGGTCTGTAGTCTGCCATTTGCCTTTCTCACTCTCCTCAGGATCTTGAATGCCACAATTTCATGGTTGCTACAGCCAATACTGCCATTGATTTTCACACCCCAAAACAGTCCTTCCTTGGTCGTGAGTACCAGATCCAGGAGGGTGTCCAGCTGAACTAGATGGCCCATCCAGCAAGTGTGGTAAGAATTTGTCCCTAACACCCTTTGAAACCACCTGGATTTCTTGTGCCCACTGTGTTGCTCATTCAACAGATAATGCAGCTTGCACTACTAATCATACAACTCCAAATAGTATTGTTTGATCTACAGAAAAGTTCCACCAAATGCTGACAACGGACATTGATTTAAAGATAGGTATCCTGTATTTTTTCTAATCAGTGCCATTCATTTATTCTTGCTAACTTTTGCCAGTCCTGCTGTTGTATTTCTGACAGAAAATTCTCCTAGCAGCTATACCAGATGGTTTAGATGCATGGTACTTGCAAGAGGGATCAGGAGCTTGGCCCTCAGATTCTGCTCTACACTAGTGTGGTATCTTGTGAGGAATGTATTCAAATGATCAGGCACTATGTATGCTGTTCTTACACTGTGCCACTGCCTTGAAGCAATGATTAGGGTAAGACTGAAGTTGTGCATGTCTCTCTGCCTACCTCTGAGCTAGCTTCTGTTGGCTTCCTTACTAATGAGTAGAGGCCTAGTCAATGCAGTCAGGGGAGCTTAGGTGCACTGATGAAAGAAGCCAACAAAATATGGGGCACCATCAAGAGAACGAGAGCACCAGAGTGTGGTTATGTACTATACTGTCTCTATACTGTATACACTATACAGTATCGTTTTGTGGCCATATAAAGCCTTGGTGCACCTACATTTTGAGCAGTGTGTACAGTTCTGGAGACGGCAGAGTTAGAAGCCACAGAGAATGGCAAATATTGATCTTTGGGATCAAGCAGCAGCCTTCCATAAACTGAAAGGGTTTGAATTCTTCAGTCTGGAGAAAAGGAAAGATATGATCAAGGCTTATACAGTCAGAGAGTAGTTAGCTGAATGGCAGATTACTGTCCAGTAAATCCCAGAAACTGTAACTGTGAGGCACCAATGAAAGCAGTAAATGGGAATCAAGGATCCGTTTAACTCATGGAGTGAACTTCTGGGTCCAGCAGCCACGGGAAGCTATGGAGGCAGACCAGGGGGCAGGGCCAAGCAGGGAACAGAAAGATGTATAGACAGCCGGTCTCAAGGGCCCCAGCCTGACGATCGCAGGTGCTGGGGGCCTGCACGGGGAGCGGGCTGCAGAGAGCCGTCGGGCGCACAGGGGTCCCCATAACCTGTCGCCACAGGGGGACCGCAGCCAAGCTGCCYGCTCGAGCCGGATCCAGCCGGCACCGCGGAGACCTCGGGCTCAGCCAGGCCACCCTGCCGAGCCAGAGGCGGCACCCGAGGGACGCCCGGCACGGGAAGCCCGCGCAGCCGCCCCCCCGCCGGCCCGAGGCAGCCGAGCTCCGCCACCACACCTCAGCCGACGGGCGGCCCGCGCGCCCCGCCCCGCCCCGCGCATGCGCAGCGGCGCCCCGCCCAGCACCACCCGCCCCGGGGCAGCCGAGCGCGCACCCGCCCGCAGGCCAGACGAGCCACCCGCGCATGCGCGATGCCGCCACGGAGCGGCCGTAAATYGGCGCATGCGCTGCCCGGCGGGGCCCGCTGTAAGTGGAAGCCGTCCGGCTGCGCGATGCATTGTGGGCGTGATTGAGGAAGTAAAATGGCGGACCTAGCGAACGAAGGTAGGCGGGCGCTGGCGGTGCGCAGAGGTGCCGGCCGCGGGCCCGCCAGCGGCCCGGTCCCGCGCCGCCGCGGTCCTGGCCCCAGCCTGGCCCTGCGATCCGCTCTCAGAGGCGCGCCCGGGCGCGGGCCCGCCCTCGGAAGCGCCGCCTTTCCGTGCCCCGGCCCCTCTGGGGCAAGCGGCCGGACAAAGGGAGCGCCCGGCCGGGCCGTCGCGCTCCCCGCCGCCCCCGCTCTGCTCTGCGAGCCAGCTGCGGGGCGGGCGTCCGCGCCGCCGCAGGGGTCGGGGCTGGCGACGGGCAGCGCGGGGCGGCKGTCTGGGGCTGCGCTGGCAGGTGCCGCCCGCCGGGCGGTGGCACCGGGCTTGCGGCGCGGCGGCTCCCGGGGGCGGCGGCGGCCGCGGGTCCGTGCTGCCGCGCTCCCTGCGCGCAGAAAGCGTGCCCTGCCGCCCCCGGGCGCCGCGGAACGAGCCGCGCCGCTGCCGGAGCGTGGCAGCGAGCGCTGCGCTTCTCTCCCGGGGGKGTTCTGAGCCGCTTTGTATCCCTCCTTATCCGGTTGCTTTTTGGGATCATTGTCCACAACTTTAGGACTCTTGTAGATCTTTCCTTAATTCCCACTCGTGTTAATCCTTCCTCTAGCTAAGGGAATAATAGAGGTGGTTATGTAAAACTAGGTGAGGTATAATTATATATATATTATTTTTTTAAGCTGAAGACCTCTGAAGTAAAGAAATAGTGGTTTCATTTTTCTCTGAAGAGGGTTAGGAAAACATAGGCTGCACTACTGTAGGATTTGGGTATTCTGCTCCAAGGCTATTTCAGTGACAGTGGGCATCAACAGTTTGCCTTTGAGAATGACTAACTTCCCTCAAAGTTTCTGCAAAACCAAGTTTGCCCCAGCTGTCTCTGTTGTTTCTCATCATTCTTCTCAGCTAATGAAAGAGGGGGGAATGCCCAGAAGGAGGCAAATGAAAGTGTGTGAGGCCCCTTCTTTCAAGATTGTTTCTTACATTTGAACTCTGTACCAGTGGCAATTACAGTTCTGATATTAACTTAAACAACAGGAAGCAAATATCTATTGTAGGTGTAGCTTTTGAAGATGAAGTCTACAAGCAGCTAACCACATAATTACACTTAAGTTATTTGACAAATCCTACGATGCAGCATGTCTTGGGCCGTCGGCTCCCGAACTCAAGATGAGCTGTCAGTGCCCAAAGAGGCATGATAAGTGGTCTCAAGAATGGTAGTAAATAGTCAAATGTGTAATGACTATTTGTGAGAAACTTAATGACAGTATTTATGTAAGGTCATTATAATGACCTTATAATAAATTTTGATGGTTTATTGTGTTCTTTTAGAACCAGAAGTTTGGGAATAGCTATCTTAAGTTGTGCAAGCCCCTCACTTTACCTCCCCATTCTAGTGGGAAACACTAAGCTCAACGGTGAATTCCAAGTTACCAATGTTTATTACATCTTTGGATGCTGACTTGCCACGTGTTTCTACCCCTACCTCTATATTTCTGCAGAATCGTGTAGACTGTCTGGAGGGGGTGGTGGGGAAGTGTGGTGCCATCATTACTTTCTCATCTGATCTTCCTTTTTCTCTCTTTTTTTCTCTTCAGACCCTTTCCTGACTCCAGTGACTTCCCTCACCTGCTAATCTCTTTAGTTTGTGCTCGCATCTCCTTCCAGATTTGTCATTTTCATCCTTTGCTGTTCTGTTTCTTTTTACAATAAGAATGTAGTATAATCTTTCGTAAGATTAAGCAAGATCAGCTTGCTGCTGAACTATTGTCTCTTCTGCTTATTCTAATATCATTGGTTGCATTGTCTGGTGCTAGTTTTCTTTCCTCCGGTTCCATTTTTGAGGTGTCTGTTCTTTGTATAGTAGTGCAAATACACGTACTTTCTGGAATTGGCATCTTTCTGCTGAAAGTCAGTGGATTCCATAGTCTTTCTACTTGCCTTGTTTGCTGTCTCTGACATGGCAATGATGTTCTCAGGTGACTTTGATTGTTTTCTCCTCATTCTTAAACACATCAATCTGTTTTATTTTTCCAGTACTGTAGGTGAATGTTTTATTTCCTTGTGCCCAGGTATTTTCATTCAAATATATGAAGTGACTATTTCGGTACTGATAATTCTTTGATCTTCTGCTTTATATCGATCTTCTCTTGTCTGAAGTATTTGATAGCTAAATGTTCATGTTCACATACCAAGCATGGTTAAAACAAAGCTCTTAATATTCTTTAATCTTGATTGATCTGTACAACAGTGCTGTCTCAATCATACTTCATTTCGAGGTGTGAAGCTAATTATTCTTTGACACATAGTAGACCGAAGTACCTAGAAAGAGGTTTCAGTTGTTCTTGCAGATTGTTTTTGCTCAGCATGTTTGAACAATAGCTTTTCTTGTCAGTTCATGCAAGTGAAACTTGCTTAGACTCTTACCTGTTTGATTGCTGCAACAAACCTTCTTCTGGCCTTGGAAAGTGCTGTTTTGTTCTGCCTGTGTCCTTTCATCTTACTAATGCAAAGCTCTCTTAACCTGTTGCTTTTACAATGGCACCCCTTTGTTTCAATTCATTCATTGGTTTTTCCTTTTCCAACAGTATATTAGTTATCTTTACCTTCTGGTTTCTGATGTCTCTTTTAGTCCATTGTCTGTCTTAAATCACCACTGAGATGTCAATACTGCCTCCAAGTAACCATTCTACCAATATTCTTTAAGCCTTCAAACTATTTTAATGGATGATCTTTCTGTGATGCATTTCTTCAAAGCTACAAGCATTCTCTCTAATATTCTCATAACTACTTCATTTTCTTCATTCTAATCGTTTCTTGAATTTTTTCCATTCACTTGTCTTTCCTTTTTCTCTAGTGAGTTGGTGAAACTGTACACCTACCTCTTTGTAGTGGTTTGATGGCAAGCTGTATCTTGGCAGAAGAAGGTTGTTGGATTAAGGGGGTCCTCTACTGCAGAGAAGGGGGGTGAAGGATGTGGTGGTCCAAGTGCCATTTTCCAAAGAAGTTTGTACTGTGAAGTTTCCTAGGAACAGGTCCTGGTCTTGGCATTGCCTTTCATCATGAGAGGAGATGAGCTGGTAAGTGTGGCGCTAATGAAGAGGAGGAGAGAGTAACTTCTCCCTGGCTGTGCAAAGTTTGATCGACTTTGTCACAAAGATTTAGTGACACTGTGGTAAAGGCTTTGGGGACTGGCATTGTGAGAAGTTTGATTGTTGAAAACCAGGGTTTTGGAATGGTAGGCACAATTGTTATTGTTACTATTGTATAAAGTAGTTACTGAATGGTATTAGAAATTTTTTCTGAAGTCTTTGGTATGGTGTTCTTTGGTATTCTAGCTGGATCACGTCTTAAAACTGACGCTTCACACGTGTGGCAGTGAAGTATCATGGAGAACTAGACAACTTGCCATCAGGCATATATTCACTTAAACCTGAATGCTTTTCTCATTAACTTGCTGTTAATACACAACTAGTAATTTGTTTGTATATAACTTGCTGCTGAAGCTGCTCTTTAGATGATAGGATCTCCTTGTGTTGAGAATGAATTACTTTATCACCTTTCAGTCATTGAAAAGGTACAATTTTTGCTTAGGGCTAAAACTTGATGGCTTTCTTAACACTTCCCTTTCAGGAGGTGCCTGCACCACCTGTGTTGGCAAACTCTCTCCTTAGATGCCAAACACAATTTATTTTGCTTTATGAAATGCTAAGCATACAGTTCATGATCATAACAAGTTTACTGTGTGTAACTGCCTTAAATGTACAGAAGATGGGAGAATTGAAGCAGTTCCTTTCAGAGTAAAAGTATCATTCCTTTGCCAGACTTGTATGATGGTGACATTGCTTCTGTGCTTATTCTGTGGTTTTTTTCTTTTTTTTTTTTTTTTTTTTNTTTTTTTTTTTCCCTGACTGTATAATTTTACTTGCCTTATGGTAGCTTTTAGAGAGAGGAAGGTCTGTTGTTACTTTGAGGGGAAAAGCTGGTATGCACCACTGTCCCTGATGTTTGTAGACCCTATAAACAAGATCTTTTTTTCCCATGGTGATTTACTTCAGATAAACCAGTGGATGCAAAGTTAGACTGAGTGATTTGGTTTGGGTTTTTTTTTGAGATGTCCTAATAATTCACACCCAAATGCCATAAACTACTATTTCCTTTACAAGATAGAACTGTCTAAATACTTTAATAATTTTTGTTAATACTTTTTTGAGTTCTTTAAATATTTAATCTACATTGCAAAGTAGTTGGGCTGCCTCATGGTTTTCTTCTTCCTGTCATGTGAAAATAAGCTACTTTTTTTGTTTCTGACTTGTAACATTTGCTTTATGTGAAGTACCTGAGCTGAAATAGTAAAATTACCTAATGCAGAGGGTAACTTATTTCTATTAATGCCACAAGGGCTTGGGAAATTAAATAACATGTGCTCTGCAAACACAAAAGGTTTGTGCTTGGAATTTTTATTTCATCTTAAATATGTAAAAAGGCATTCTACCTTTCCATGCCAGCTGTGGAAGTACTGTCTGGAAGTAGCCTGCTTACTCATGCTATAAGAGACAAAAAAAATAAAGGGTTTTAAGGTGAACGAGAACATCARATGTTTTACTTCATAAAAAGCAACTTACCAAAGTTTTGAAAGTGAGGCAGAAGTATCTTTTTTTCCCTATGTCAGTTATATTCACCATGACATCACTTGTGAAGTCTGGCTATAAATGATCCAGTCATGTTTCTTGTACTTTCTGACATGAAGTATGACTGGACTTTCCTTGTGGGGTCTTTTTTGGAGATCAGCTGTTGGTGTGGTAGCTTGCTCATTGCTTTCAGTCTATACGTAGCTTTTGGAAGAGAAGAGTCTTACTTTGTTATCAACACCTTTAGAATTTTATAATGCCACAAATTGCCCRTATTTCCTTTAATGTGTTTTTTAGCATGATTATTCTGCTCTTTAACCTAAATAGTATCAAGGTAGGAAAAAAAAAAATTCTGTGGCCTGAGCTGTTCAAATAAGCATAATTAAACTTAACTTTGAACTTACATTTTTCTTGACCCTTAGATAAGCCTTTCGCAGGCAATAAATTACCACTCTGAATATTTTTGGCGAGTTAACAACCTAATTGCTGTTCTCCTTTTTAACACTCTTTCGTTGTTCACAGGTATGATCTACTTTTTCTCTCAGGTGATGTATTATAATGAGTTAAAGTCAGAGCAGTTGTTCTCAGCTTGTATGCTTTTAGTGTTGAAGATTGCTTCTTCAGATCCAAGCAAGGACTTGCTTGCCTGGAAGTTTCTCAGTGTTTTCCTTCTGCCTCTCATGTAGGCTTCCATGTAGTCAGGCACTATTGCACTTTTAAATGTAATTTGGAGTAAACTTAAAAAGAAAATGTTTGAAACAGTGTAGTTCTTAGCTTTAAGAAAAAATAAATTCACCTTGTAATAACCTGGCTACAGCAGGTCTGGTGAGGACTTGAGAGTTGTTTTCATGACATGGGGCCTGGGTTCCTTCTAAAATCTAAAGATTAATTTGAGTCACCAAGATGGGTGGTGATCTGGGTTGCATGACCTATGAGGAGAGGCTGAAGGAACTGGGCTTGTTTAGCCTAGAGAAGAGAAGGCTTCAGAGAGGCAGATTTGGAGTTTTCCAGGGTCTATGAGGAGGTTATTAAAAAGACAGAGCCAGGCTCATCACAGTGATGTATGTTGGAAGGACAAAAGACAAAAGGTGAGAGGTGGAACGAGATGTTCAGACTGGATATAGGGAAAAGGTGGTGGGTTGTTTGTTCTGTTTTGGTTTGTTTTTTTTTTTTTTTTTTTACCATAAGGACAGTCAAACAGTAGAAAAGATTACCCTGGGAGGCTGCTTAGCCTCCATCCTTGGAAGTTAAGACCAGACTGGATAACCTGATTAACCTGGTCTGACTTCATAGCTGACCTTGCTTGGAGCAGGAGGTTGGACTAGAGACCTCCTGTGGTCCCTTCCAACCTGAATTATCCTGCGCTCTTATGGTAGAGATACAATGGTCTCGGTGGCAAAGGAGAAGAATGCTTTCTTGGCCTTTGTCACTGCTTTACCATGGGATTTACTCTGAGAGCCTGGTAACTATACAGAGAAATGCACCTCTGCAGTATACCAGCTTTCCCTTCCCCTCCATTTTGTGCAGTTTTACCTTGTCTTTTCTTTTCACTTATGTGGCCTTCAAATGTGGATTCAAAAGGGACATGGTTTTTGCATCTATACGCTCAAAATACCCGTTGGATTTTTCAGTAATGCGTCATTTCATGCTGCAGTGAAGGTTTAAAACTTTGTATTGCAAAAATAACTATTGTGGTTGCTAGAGATGCCACCAACTGCTATGGTTGCATTGGTGTGAACTGGTGGAGAGGTAAAACAAGGCCATGTTTTGTCTAGTTGCAGGAAACATGGTTGACATCACAGAATTTGGTACAGCTACAAATGGTCATATCTGAGTTAAAAATCTCACATTAAATAGTATATATGACTTGAAGATGATACCTCTGCCTGAGCCATTGAGATAGTCTTTTCTGTTTCTGTGTTTTGGTTTCCAAGGCTTGTGAAGCAAGCTGAGTAGGTTTAATATACATACGTTTTTCTGACAGCACATAGGGCATATATTGATAGTTAATGACTTGACAGTGAAATATGTTAAAGGAATTTAGCCTGTGAAAGCCAGCTCTTGAGGTTTTTGTAATTATTCATGCAGGTTGAAATGTCTGAAACTTATAAATAAACTGCAGGAAGGAGTTCTGTGGATTCAGTCATTTTTCAGACTGGTTTGACAGCCTACCACCATTCAGAAGAAGCTAAGTGGTTTGTACGAGTTCCAGATCTTCAGATTGGTGACTTACTGTCTCTATGACAGTAATTACTGAAGGTCTGCTTTCCTTCTTACATGCTTGGACTTTCTCAGAACACCTTTACCGAGACTGATTTGGTTAGAAAATTGACATTGTTTCTGCATCTCCAGCTCCTTGTTTTGCCTTGTTTCTGTCTGCTTGTATGGAGAAAAACCAAGTCTGTTCCACARTTTTTAAGAACGATGTGCTGTGTCTATTCATTTCCTAGGCGAAGGAGATGATCTCATGTTCTTTTACATGTATTGTACCTGAAGTTTGAAGGTTGGGGGTTTTTTCCTTCCTTTATCCTGCTTTATTTTCCCTTTAACTTGATGACAGTTCTGTGGACCCAACAGATCCATTTTACTGTAGGTCATCCTTCAACACCTTGGTGGAATGGAAGCATGCTCGCTAAGTGAGAACATGACCATCCACCTCTGATGTTGGCTAGTACAAATGACAGTGTAATTCTCATTTTGGAGTAGCACTTAATAAGCTGCCATGCTCACCATGTAGGAAAAAAACCCAACAACTACTTAACATATGCATTTCTGTTCTACAAAAATAAAACCTGTTGTGGTGGTTCTTCAGTTTATAGGAAAACATGGTTTGTGTAAGTGCTTTCATAGGAAAAACATTAAATACTAGAGAGCTCTATCTAGTACATAAATGCATTCAAAAACATAACTAGGAATCAGAACTGAAAGCTGAAGCCAGACATTTGAGTGGGAAATTTGGCACTGGAGTTTTTTTACCAAGTGAGGTAATGGATGATTGAGGGCAATAATACTTTGCTTTTAATATCTTCAGTAATTGATGCCTTTGAAAGTGTTTCCCCAAAACAATAAGGCTCAGAAAAATATGCAGTGTTTAATGAATGTGGTCAGATTAGACAATCTAGTGATCCCTTCTTGCCTTGGGCTAGAATTAGGGAAACATTTCCAGCATTGTGGTCTTGTTGCAGAGTTTAGAAAGGACATGGTGAACAAGTGTTCCCCTGTAAAGAACGTGCCTGACTAAGCACTGGTATAGTTGGTAGCCATGGGTGACTGCTGGCTGTCGTCGTTCCTGCCGGATGCCATCATGTCAGTTGGTCTCAGCCAGCAAGAGTAATAGTGAGATTCCTAGATCCTGAGTACTGCAGGACTGTGTTAGAAACTCTGATATGCTGCACAAGAGTGTTATCTTTTCCACCTTGACTAACAGGACTGGTCATAGTTTGTTTTACTAGCTTCTTTTCCCAGTCTCATTTGCCATAGCTGGACACAATCTCGAATATTTGATTTTTTCACTCCATTTTCTTCTTTGGTTCTTGCATTCAGTAATTTTTTTTTCTGCAAGCTTTCTGTTGTTCCTGGCATCCCTGTTCTTTTTTTCTGAGTACTCCGTTTTCCATCACCAGACTCCATCTCCTATTTTGTCCTGTTCCTTTGCATCAACTTCTTTGGCTCCCCATTCTAGTCTTTTGCCAGCCATCCCATGTTTCCTCTGCACTTCGCATTGTTGTTGGATCTCCTTTTTGATTGTTTGCTTTCTTCTCTCTCAGTACTTCAATCCTTTATTAAGCACTAAATAGACAAGTAGTTCTTTTCTGTTYGGTCCTCTTTGGTATCTGTGGAATTTGGTACAGGAGTCTCTTGTATGTTGTGCATTACACAATCAAGTCCTGCTTTCGGGCAGATCTCCAAAAGGGAAGAACGCTAATACAGCATTTTATTGACTGGTTTGGCAGTCTTGGATAAAAGTGCTTTGGTAGAATGCATGCTACTTGTTGCTGTAATTATAGCATTAATGAATACTAAAGTATACCAAACATGGTGTGAAGAAATGAACATCACTTTGAAGTAAAGGGTTAAAAGCTTGGGCCTTACATGAGTGGAGCCTCCCACAGGCAGGTTATACTGAGGCCAAGGGAGTCAAAAGGGATCCCTGCCTTGTTTCAACAAACTCTGTTTTTTGGGACAGGTATAGCAGTTAAGTCTTTGATGACCTTCATTAGTAGATTATTTTTCATTTTTTAAATAGATTGTTTGCATTGTTCTCATTAATAAGCATTTTTAAGATTCAGCAGTATTTGATGGATAGAAGAACTTAGAAAATAAAGGAGAAAAAGAGCAGGCAAAATGCTGTAGTAAGGAACTTTATTTCCCAATTAATTTTACCTTTTGTATAACAAGTTATGCCAGTCTTGCAAAATCAGTCTTGCAGTGTTTTTTGCTGGGTTATCCCTCTGAGTTAGACCCGCAGAAGAGTGGACAGAGGCTTTTCCACCCTCACAAATGAATGCACAGAGTTCTTAGAATAATTTTCATAATTTTATGTGTTTGTCGGGTAAAGTTTTGCTTTTTCAGCTGAACTGATCTAATAGCTAGCAGTTCCCAAATGGACAATCTCACCCCCTTTTCCTTATATGCTGACCCAAGTGCTTTACTGATGTTGCACCTGATTTATGGAGTATTTTGTGATACTGTCTTTTTTCAGGCGCAAGGTCATTCTTCTTGATGGCTTTATATTTCTTTCTTATGGTAGCCTTTCAAGTTCTAAAAGTTTTAATTTTAATTTTCTTAAATGTCTATAGTCTTGTTTGTAAGATTAAATAATTGCAAAGGTGGAACTTTTGCAGAGAAATTAGCCAAAATGCAGCTCATTGTTTCACAGCAGCCTCACTCTGAAGACAGACTTAAATGTTGTACTCAGCCCTACAAATATATAGGAGGGTTGCTGACTGCGTAGTATATGTGCAGTTTCTCTTCAAATATATCTCATGCACAAGGTGTATCAGTTTGTTAAACTCTTGGGAAAGCTCACTTCTGCTTTATCCCCCCTGCCCCCCCCCCCCCCCCTCCCTTTTTTTTTTGTCATTAAGGACATTGAGGTAGTTTTGAGGCCATTAAGACAATGGAAAACACTCATTCTAGAAAGTCATTCTGTTGTTGAAGACTACATGTTGATGTACTTATTTAGAAAATAGTGTCCTGCTAATATTTGAATTGGAACTTCAAGTAGAAAGCAGACATGCTCCTAAATTATGCAGAAAAGACTGGTCCCTCTGTAATATTATGCATGCAATATTTGGTTTAAATTGTGGACCTGCAAATGTTGAAGATTTAGGACCTTTCTAAAGATTTCAATGATAATGAAATAAAGCATAATCAAGTGTCAGAGTTAGGTGACCTTTAAGAAAAGAGTATGTGGGTGTGTACAGCAAAACTGCCTTTGCATTAATGCATTACTATGGGGAAGGAAAAGCCCTTGCCTGCAAAACTTATATGTGTTCAAAAAGTAAACTACTGCAGCAAAGGGCCTTTTCTTCCTGATGTACCTAAGTGTAGTAAAAGTACTGGTTTGAAATAGAGATATCGGGAGGGAGAAGACAAATAGTTTTCAGATATCAGTTGTATTGTTGTTCTTAAAACACTCCTTTTTCCTTTTGAAGATAAATCCTTATAATTATATGTTACCAGGAACTGCTGGAAACAATTTGTGTAACTGATATTTAACTGGTTTAGGGATTCATTGTCGGTAAAAGCATCATAGAACATAACATTGTCATATTAGTCAATAATGAATGTGGTTGGAAAAAAAAATGATTTCTCTTTTTTCAGAAAAACCTGCCATTGCTCCACCTGTCTTTGTATTTCAGAAGGATAAAGCACAGAAGGTAAGGAGATGTTGATATGTTGTTTTGTTTGTTTTGTTCTGTAGCCCTGACTCATTCCATGGTGAGCAGCCATTTGTCTACATTGTTTTGAAGTTGAAGATGGGTAATAGAGCATTAACATTATTAATGGACGTAGGGTGAAGAGGTACTGGAGGGCTAAAAGTGGGAAGATGTATTATGGTGGCATGAAATGGGTAGCTCTTCAGACAGAAGATGGACCAAATCTGGGAGAAAAAGTATCTTCAAAGCTGTACGTTGAAAGGAACACATGGCAAAGGAGTGCTGACGGTTGCATGAGAAAACTACAAAATTTCTTTTTCTGATAATAGAGTTAAGACAAAGCAAAGAAAACCATGGTCTAGATTATTGCTTTTCACCTCAGTATATTTTAAATGTATCTCATCACTTTGGTTAGTAAGCTGTGAAGTGTCTAATTACCTTGGAAAATGGTAATCCTGTTCGCTCACCCATCCCTCTATCCCCGCCATGTGTTCTGTCCCCTGCCTTTGGGTCTGCGGTAGCAGTTACACGGTGTTGAGGTAAGTTGGAGCTGTGCCGTAATCTGCTGGAAGGTGTTCTGTGGGTGAGCTTGTGTTGAACCAAGAGGCTGATACAACTCATCCGGTGGCTGCAGGAGTAGAACTCAGGAGAGAAATGAGAGTTGAAGGAAGGAGCAGGACCTTCCCTTTAGCAGAAATTGCTATTAAATTGAAGTAGATGTAATGGAAAACCGTGGCCATGTGGACCAAGTGCAGTATAGTTTGCATTCCTTTTCACTTTGAAAGTGACACACAAAATGTTATGGATGAGTGCTAGGGTGTAGTTTTCCTTACTTTTTTTTTCCAAACAGTAAGTCTTCCAGTTTCATATATTGTGAAAATATTTTTAGTAAAAGAAATTGATATGAATCTCAATATATCGTGGTATTTAATTCTGCCTGGCTAATAGTAAAAGCTGTTAACATTTGGGGGGGGGGGGGGAATCAAGGTTACCCTTGTTTTAGCTGAAGCTGGTGGGAACCAAGAGAAGTGTACTCATGTACACATGATTCACTTTTTGTTGAATCGCTGGATTGTTGTATTATCTGTGCAATCAGAAGAACTTCTCAAATGTTTGAATAGAAATACTGAACCATTTTGCAGTTGGTAGCTTTTCTTTGCTTTGGAACAAGTACCAGACTCAAGCTTTCTCACGGGTTTAGTAGGCATATTCCTCAGCAGGAGCTTGAAATCTTTTGTCAGCTTGGAAAGGATTTAAATATGCTGTTCTTCTAATATTAGCTAATCAAATTAAATATATCTTAGAGTAAATAGTTTCTAGACGTTCCTTCCAATTATGTTTTTTACAGTGACCATTTACATGTGCTTTGGAACGAAGGGAGTGCTAGTGTTTGCGCTATCAGTTTGGATCATGTTGTTTCCTTCTAGGAAACAGCTCCCAATCACCCGCTGTTGCTTAGACTGTTCCTGAAGTCCCTTCTGAGTTGCACCATGGTGAGTTTTCTTCTCAGGTGTCCTTTAACCTGGCAGTGCTTCCACAGTTAGTCTGGAAGCAGGGATCATAGCAATGTGCAACCCAGCCAGAGCGATGTGGTCCTGTGTCCTTTCTTTGCTGGCCTGGTCCTTCAGTGCTAAGCTGGCAGGTCTTGTGCTCTTGTTACTTCATGTTGTACCTTCTGCTTCTGCACAGAGTGCACACCTCCAGTGGCCTGCACGCAGTGTGTGCCTTCAGTGTTAGGCTGTGCAAGCTCCTRTGTTGGGCTGTGGGACAGATCTGCTGCACTCTGGTATGTCTCAAGAAAATATTTGTAAAAAATCTTAACTAAAGGCTTAATGTCTCTGGGCTGGCAGAGAGGATCCAGGGTTCCAGGGAGAGGGATCTGTGATTTAGTCTTCCCAGCTGCCTCTGAGGATGCTGAGGACTCTGATGCTGAGTAGGCAGCTGTGTGCAGGACAGCCTCTGCCAAGGCACAGCCAGAAAGCCTGCCTGGTGGGCTGGGGTGGAGGGACTGTGTGTGACGAGGCCTGTGGRTGAGCCAAGCATCTTGAAGGCACAGGGGTTAGAAATGAGTTACAAATTGATCTAAATACTAAGTGGTGTTGGTGCTCAAGAGGGGGTTAGCCACAGTCAGTATGGGCGTGGAATAGGTCTAGCTTGGCTGGGGAACAGGGCTTGTTCGTTGAAGCAGATCATGAAGAGTCTACCAGTGGCATCTGTCACTTGGTTGCCAGTTTCCAAAGTGTAATACCTCTAATAACAAACATGAATGCTTCTGTTAAACTGTGTAATGTGTGGAGATGTACAATTTTCTTAAAAAAGGGGAGGGGGGGTGGTTAATAACCTTTTTAGTAGCTTATACTGTCTGTATTTGAGAYTGGAGAAAAAGTGACAGAACCATCAGTGTTGTGCTTCTTGCTGTTTTATTAAAGGAAGGGCCAAAGCCTACTTATTGCTTGTGCCAGTAGCTGTTTTTTGTAGTGTTGATACAATAGTAACAGTCAGAATATGGTGCTGTTAACCAAAAGTAACAGGCACTTAATATATTGCTGTATGTATCAGAACCTAGCATTCAGGCCAGCTGAGYGTCCCTTTAATCAACTTAATCAAGACAAGGTGACTTGGGTTGAGACCTTTCACTGTATTTTTGGAAAGACTAACAGCTGAATGTTACAGTTAATCATTAACTCCATTACTGTTTCCAATACAAGGTGTCTGGGTAAGCGCATTGCCTGCCACGAAAGATTATCCCCATTAAAGTTAACATGGAGAATCTATTAACAAAGCAGTTTTTCCTAGAACGTTTTGAAGAAAATGCAAAAGTAACTTCAAAATAGTTGACAAACACCACACTTCTAAAATATGCAATTTCTCTATGTAAATTATAATTTTAATTCAGCAAAATGTCTGTCTAGTCAAGCTGGCTTTCTTCTGGAGCTGTAAACGAAGTGTTCATGGAGGCTTTTCAGTGCCAAGACAGCAATCTGACAGTAAGCTGAGAGTGAGGAGAAGGCATTGCACTGTGTATTCAATTAATTGTCCATGATGATCGTTTAGATGTTTGCCTAGTCCTGTTTGATGCGGAAGAGCACATCCTGAGCAGAATTATTTTGTTGCAGTCTCTACAGGCCCTCTCAGTATTAGGGTCAGGTGATATTGTTCAGTGGTCTTAACTGACTGGAGCTAACATTGTCTACTATTAAGTTAAAGAACATTATTTTTCTAGAAATCTCTACTTAAGTTTGTGCTTGTAAGGTGTCAGACGTCTCTTTCTCCATTAGAAGTTGGAAAATATTCAGCATGTTGCAGGGCAAAATGCATACTAGTGTGGAAACTAATTTTTTAACTGGTTGTTCCAACTAAGGTTGTATACAGTTTAGTAAAACATCAGAACCTGCAGTTTGTCATGTGTATTTAGAGGGGACAAAAAGTGCGTGGTGTTCAGAATGATGCCTCTTACATTTATTTTCAGTAAGGATGTTCTGGTTGTTTTCTTTCACAGTTAAAAAGACAGGATTAGTCTATCTGTTCTGATTTTTATTATAGATATCAATTAATGGTGGATATTAAGTTGGCTGTTTCCACATTAGTTGAGTGAGTCTCCATTTTTATTATTTGCATATCTCCTTAACTCTTTAAGAACTATTTTTACAATGTGTGAAGTAGAGATAGTTCTTGCAAATATCGGAATGATAGCATCCAAATATATTCCTTGTTTATACACACTGCTGTTCATTTTTCTGACAAGTAGAGCTTCTAGTGCTGACACTAGTTGGAAAATTGCATCAGCTTATGAAGACTCATAGCTGTTAAGATCTGAAAGCAACACAAAGTCCTAACCTCACTATGTTAAGCATAGAATATTACTGTTACTCCATTATCTATCCCGATAACTTATACATGAACTATACTCTGCTTTTCATAGCATTTTTTGAATTAAAGATACAACTATCTTTTTGATAGATACAACTTTTTATATGATTAATTTTTGTCACTTGTTAGACTTGTGTTTCTGTTCTGAAACTAATTTTAACTTCTGCCATAAAACCATTTCATGGTAGTTTCTGGCCATAGGTTACTTAAAGTCATTTTATGAGGTTAACTTTTAACATGCATTTCTGAGGTCAAAATGTTCTGAAGTCTTTCTTGCATTTACACATTTTTAAGTAGGTATAATAGCTCAAACAAATTTAACCAGTAGTGTTGTAAAGAAACAATTTGTCCAAAATTGCTTTTAAAGTAGTGTTCTTTGTTCTGCAAGTGTGAGCTGTGGTCTTCCAGTCATTATTGATTCTTGCAATACTAGGATCATTGTGACTCCCTAGCAATGAGTACTACAAAAGGTAGATACTCAGATTTTAAAAATATTTTTGCACTTTAAAATGAGCCATTGTCTATTACGTAGCTTGCACCTTGTCCTCTTCCCTCCACCAGCCTGGGTTGGGGTAATGGTAGAATATAGAAAAGAACACTTTTTCTAGCTTGTTATATAACTGTTTTTGGTCGGTGTACTGCTTTCTATATGTGAATTGGTAGTGGCGAGCTTTTCAGGATGGCTCTGAAGGAAGATAAGTTACATGACATCTGGGTCATGTCCCGTACCTAAGTGGTGCTGCAAAATGATGCAAAGAGGTTAAGGGGTAACTGGCACCTGGGTTGTAAAGGTAAAGGGGTAGTTCTGGAGTGAACAAGGATTTGCATCCGTAAGTTGTTAGATCTGTCATCATGGTCTCAACTGTAAAGCTTTAAAAATAGATGTGGAGTTGTAAAAGTGGTTTAAGTGATTAGAAAGATAGCATTCCCATGTAGTCTGGAGAGCAAGATCATGAGTTTAGAAAAGAGAAAGTTGTATTAGACAATACATAAAGTAGGGATCGGTTGAAGTCCTGGTTTGATGTAGTGTGACTTGGAAGTGCCTGGTTTTGGTGGTTTGAGGAGGTGGATGATTAGAAAATGTTGTTTGTGCTATGGGCATGACTTGTAGGTTTAGAATGGTGGCAGAGAGAGAACTGTGGAGGAGGTAACTTGTGTAGGGAGAGACAACAATATCTCTTTTTCCAAGCTCTCTTAGCATCATTAGCACAGCTGCCAAGAGGTTTTGTTAGGGAGACCTAGCTGAACTGTGTTGTAAGTCAATAGTATACTTAAGGAGTTAAAATTAATGCTTAAGAGTTCATAATTGTGAATATATTGCTACACTGCTGCACTTAGAAGAACAATCATAAATGTATTTGGAGAGGACAGTTGTGCAAGGCAAAGCTTAGAGGAATACAGAGAGGCTGATAATGTCAGAGGCTGCTGAGAAGACCAACAAGAGTTGTCCTCAGCTCTAAGGAGGTAACAGTTGTGAAAAGATATAGTGAGAGTAGTCTTTTTGGACCATTGGATATGGGTGCTAGTTTGGGGAAAATGAGGAAAGGAGGCATAAATAGCACAACTTAGAACCGGAAGAAAAAACTGACCCAAAGAGTGTTTGAGCCAGTCATTGTAAAAAAGGAGTATTATTTCCTTGCCTATATTTGGTGTTTTTAGCATCATGTTAATCTTAGCTTTTATGTATTTCTTCATGTCTTTCCTTATTTCCTGCAATGCAGGGGAAACCAAATCTCCAAGTAGACTTTTACATATTTAGTCTAGGTGTGTTATTTTTGTGTTTTAATAAAATAGATGTTGTTTGATCTGGCTGAGCAAGGTGAGTTTGTGTAGGTGGCTTCCTAACATTATTAATCTCTCCATTGATATTTGCCTTAGTATTTAAGAAATAGGAACAGATTTCTGCCAAGTTCTCCCTAGAGTTGTACTTATAAGGAATGTTTCCTCTAGAGAAGAGGGGCTCAAGGAGAGACAAATCATCACAGACATAAAACATTACAGGAAAAAGTAAGAGAATGAACTGTTCTTCACCAGCTCCAAAGAACTTTGAACAAGAACTTGGATCAGAATTTATGAAGTTAAGAGATTAGAAAACACTTCCAATAGTAAGCATGACTGAAGACTAAAATGAATTTTAAGAGCTTGCAGTTTCCCTTGGATGTGCTTTTTTGAGAACAGCTGTGCAAACTTCTGTCTGGAACAGTTTTGATTTGACAAATCCTTCAGGCCTTTGTTGGTTTTGTCTTCCATGACTTAAACCACATACTATTTACAAAATTCTGAAACTTGCAGTAGTTTTTGATCCATTTAATATATTGATTTTTTTAAAAATATAATTTCATGTATTGACCTGGCCAAGAAATTCTCATCTTGGCATCAGATTTTTCTGCATAGAAGTGGTGATTGGCAATAATTATTATTTTTGGTTTGTTTCTTTTCTGAGTCTTGGAGCACGTATTCCAGTTTTGCTTAGGATAGAAATCAGATTTATGCCGGAAGGTTACCTTGCTTATTTCACTTTTTAAAATACTTGCCACTATTACAAGAATTACTAAAATCTGATGCATGTTTACTTAGCCTACTTTGAAATGTTCTAAACTGTACTGATATGGATTACTTGCAAAATAATTTACTGTCATTTCCACTTTTAAGTATATAGCACAAGTGTGCGTTGAATGTTCTTGCCTCTTCTTGCATTACTAGCAATTTTATGATCTGTAGCTAGAAGTCAGCGTAAATTGCTGGTAAGGCTCCTTTTTTTTTTTTCCTTTGAATTTCTCCAGTTGCTTCCTGAACCCAAGCATGTGAGCTGCTACTACCATCCGCATGATCCTCTGACAARGGGATCAGCAGGATGGGCTTTTTGTCTCCTTTAGTTTTGTGTTGGTTTTTTTGAACCTGTTATAGCCTAGTTTAATTTGATGCCTTCCAGCTCTTGCTCTGTGGTAGTCACTGCATTGCCATTTTCTATATGCCACTCATGATTTCATAGTTATATTCCTGCTCCTTTTCCCTCCAAATTCTGTGTATTATGGCTGAAGAATAATAAGGTATTTAGCTATTTTTATGTGGAAACACTTCTGTACCCTCCTCCTGTGCATTATTTTGCTTCTTACGGATGCTGAATCTTCTTAGTCATCTTCAGCCCCAGAGTCTGTCTGTCTACAGTTTCCTAATCGTTCCCTGTTGCCTCCAGATCCTTGGTGACGGTTAGCTCATCCTGAGGTTCATTCTGGCTGTTGGCAAGGACAGTCTCCCCCATCCCCATTTCCTAGTACTGTTCTGGTTATAGCTTTCAGCATTTTCCCTACTGTGGTTTTTAGGGTCCTGTGTGTCCCACTCCGACCCCCCACCCCGCCCCAGGTTCTTCAAAGGCTGTGTGAATAATGGCAGGGTTGTCTCGGTCACCTGTACAGCAGTTGGACTGGGTCTGTGGTCTGTTCAGTCCTACTGCAGTCATCTCTTCTGTAATGGTCTGGAGAGCCAGACCACTGGAGAAGTGGGAAGTCTTTCAGCTAGGAAGCCAAGCAAAGTTGGTCATGCTGCTGGCTCTCTTCTGATCACCAAGCCGAAAGCTTGCAGGTTCTGGTAACTATTGACAAGGCGATAGAGGTTTGAATGTTAAAACCGTTCTGCATGTTTCCTGAAAACTAGAAACCTGACTGGATCAGCGAGACCCAAATAACCTCCCTTGCAGAGGGAGAGCTGCTGTTGTATGTGTGGCCCTGCTATCTCTGCTCAGTGCAGATAAACTGCCTCTGGCCCTGTGGATGGCCAGAGAAGGTTTGGCAGGATTGAAGAGGTGTGGGGGAGAGGTTTGTGTTGTGAGGTATTTGGGGTAGCAGAGTAAGAGGACCAGAGGGCACATGCGACGTAAGCCATGAGAAAAGTCAGATCTTCAGTGCTGCTGCTTGCATAATTGCTTTTGTGGTTGGTGTGATGCAGGTAACTTGTGACTTAATTCTTGTACTTTTTTTATGGCTGTCTCCCCTTGAAGGGGAAGAAGACAGTTTGAGTGACATTTGGAATGCTGTTAATTTTGAAAGTGAGGCTTAGCATAAAAAAGGGACTAGGAGTAATGGGTATGGAATGTCAAGTGAGGTGTTTACCCCTTGTCTTTATGTATGAATAACATACATATGTTGTAAGTGCTGTGGCCGGTTCCAGATAGCCTTTTCATGCTGTTCTTCTGAGCCAGAGGTAAGAATAGTGGAGTGCTAGACTTGGTTTAATTTTTGGTGACAAACAAGACGTTTCTTTAATTCTTCTCTCTCCTTCTGTGGGGTTTTAAGTTAGTGTTTGGGTCTGTTAGTATCAGCTTCATATTAAACCCAGAAAATTTTGAAAATACAAAAATCCAGCATCCCCAGCTTTATCTGACGTAATGTTATCCCCAATAAATATATTTTGACTATTTTGAGCCTTAATGATAGTAATTTCTTGCAAGATTTAAAACTTTAACTTGAGTAACTTTGAACTGAAATGAACCCACTGATAAAATTGCACATATTGCTGTCTTTTAATAATTGCTTCTGTTTGAGGACAGGCCAAGTCATAGCTGAAGAACTTCGTGCCCTTAAGGTTTAAAAGCTGCTGTTTATTTTTGAGGTTGCAGTTTACTCTGTTTTGCATGGACCTGGGCAATGATGAGCATTTTTAGTCTCTCTTCATTCTACTGAATGCTTTCTGAGAGCAAACCAAGGTTATGTGCTTCTTAGTGACATGTTCACCTAACTGCTTGATTCTCCAGATACTACACCATAAGACACCAGGAGGCTTGGCCCACAGATCGCAGCTGGGAGAACATCCTTGGCCTGCATATTATCCATGGACTATAATTTAGTCCTTTATCACTATACAGTTGTTCAGGCTCAAAGCCTTTAACTTTTTCATTCTTCAGACATGTGCAGAATATGGTAATGCTTAATTTTTGTTCTACAAGTGGGGACCTGCAGCATTAAATAATATGAAGAAATGTAAAGAGTCTGTGGCAGAAGTTCAGCAAATATCAAATCCCATTAGTGTGCACTAGCTATCCTATCACCCTGCTCCTTGAAGTAGATATGCAATTTTTTAATTTTCAAAGGAAAACATTGGTGTTGCTTTTCAGATAATTCTCCATCACATGAATATGAAAGGATTGTGTGTCTTGTGTGAATGTTGTAATAATGAATTTCTGTGGAGAATTTTATAATCGACCCCACCTCCCTCAAACGTCGTCTGAAGAAGCAGTGAAGGACAGTTATTTACAGTAATTGTCTATTTAATTCTTATGGCTGAATCTGGGGGTAAAAGCAATTACCTGTCCTTTAGACCTTGAGAGAAGGAGGTGTTAAACCCCAACAATCCCGTGGCTGGCAAAAATGCTCTTTTGCCAGGGACACTGACATTTTTAGCTAACTTTCAAAAAAGTGTGTTTGTTCCAACTGATGGTTTTGTGGGGAGGGGAAGCTAATTCAGTCAGCAGGTTCTGTTACCTGGATTGTGCATATTTTAATTGGTGTCTCAGCAGCAAGCAATTCTTTCTGCCATACYGTGAAAACAGTGGAATTTAAAAAGGGATTAGCAGTTCCTCTTACTAGGACGACTGCTCTCTCATGTTGCAGCCTTGCATTGAAGGGACRTTGTCTTTTTTGCTCCCAGTCCCCTGCAGAGCAAAAAGGTTTGTCGGATTCAGGCGAGGACCCCCAGGGAGAGGTTGAGCCCCCCCACCATGGTCTGGGTCACAAAGAATCAGCTGGTGAGCGCGACTCTGAGCACCCTGCTCCCGCTGTTGCCTCAGTCAGTGCTACCCTGAGTCCCGCTTCTGAAGCCCAGCTTGCTCCTATTCAACAAGAACTGGCAGGGGTAAGTGTGAACCTACCAAGTACTTCTGCTGCTGAGGGGATTAAAGAAAAAAGTCCCGTCTACTAGGAGGAATCTGTTACTGTTAACTTTAGGTAGTGCAGCTCACTATCTGTCTGGTTCTTTGATCTCAAGTGTTGGTCCCCTCTAAGCCATTGTTTCAATTAGCAGAAATGAAATTTGTTTGGGACTCCCTAGTGGGTGTAATTATAGAAGATGCATCAAGTATTAATTTCAAAATTTAGGGTGTAAACTGTGTGTTTGCTAAGGATAAGAGCTCTTCTAAATGAGTGAGAAAGTGGGTATATATGAGGGATTTGCTTCAAGCAGTTAGAGGAGGATTATTTATTCCCTCTGAGCCATAATGCTGCAGCTTGACAAAGTGAGCAGCTAATGCTCTGTTTCCACTGGATATAAACAGGAGCTTGTCATGCCAATCTGTAATGTACTTAACAGGTTAAAAGCAGCAAGAAAGATGCTGAAGCAGAATTTTGAATTTAGGTACTGGGGGGGGGGAAAAGTCAGTACCTTGAGGTAGGAAAAGCTGTCAGTGCTGTTAATTTAAGATTTTTCTACTGATGGTGCAGCAAAATATTTTTGATATTTAGATGACTAAATGACTGCTACCATACAGTCTTTCAGAGCAATTTTAAGTGTTCGTAATCTTTCTGGTTGGTGGACCATGTTTTCTTGGTGCAGCTGAGTGTCACTGCTCACTGTGACCTCACACACTAGGCATGTACTCCTTGATAGACCTTTACCTGTTAAGGCTGCTCCATGCAGTACCTGCACCCTTTTCTTGCACTAGTTTGTGGTGTGTGTGTGTGGTGGGTTGTGGGGTTTTTTTTGTTGTTGTTTGTTTGGGGGGTTTTTTGTTTATGAATGGGCCACTTCAAGTAAACTAGGTGCCGAATGATTGTCATGACAAGGTACAAACAGCTGTGGGTTAAGCATCTTTTGGTGTCCAGGCTGTCAGGTGTTGCTTGATGACCTGCTGCAGAAATTTTTCTATTTCAATTTTTTTGAAAGTTAATGTTTTCAAGGGTTAATATTTTAAAATAAGCTGGTAAATGTGGTCAGACTTTTATGTCAGTTTTCTATCATTTGAAATTGGCAGTGTTACTAGAACTGACCAAGAGAGCTGTATTAACCAGACTTTCAGGAAGATGGCAGCAAGTGGTCATTATCTTAAACTTGTTCTTAAAGAGCAGAAAATCTTAGCCCAGTTAACCCAGGTCTGAAAGAAATTTAAGAACCAAAAATGCTGTTGGGGAATGTATACAGGAATTCTTAGCTGTACACAACAGATATCTGTGTGTCCTTAAACTTTACTCCATTCACTTAAATTTATGGAATAGTACAGTGCTCAGGACAGGTATGGGACTGGCAAGCATTCTTCAAATTATCCCTGTTTCTTAGGGTAAAACCGTCTCTTACCTTGACAAACACAGAAGGTCGATGCATCTTTGGAGTGCTTATACCAGTTTGCCGGAGCAGAAAGTTTCATGTAATCTTCCCAGGACCTTGGSAAGATAGATGAATTAAGACTGAGTTCTGAAAAAGAGACACTGCATATTTCTTGTTTACTCAGTATTGTTTGTACACGCATGGGCAGATATTTTTGCTAAGACATTAACATGGTGTGGCCAGAGATATGGCCTCTTGCAGAGCTGGTTATGATGTCTTGACTTTCAGCTGTCTAACCCAAGCCAGCCTACACAGCATGTAGCTGTGCCAGTAGGACTTCATTATTAAAGAGGTTCTGGAACAGCTTTTAAGCAACAGCCATGGCAATTCAGTAATGCTTATAAATGTGCAGAGTGTCTGGATTGCAGACTTGCTGTACCATGCTCTGAAAATTTATATATGACTTTTTGCATCTTAAATGTATTTTTCGAAGATAAACTCTGTAAGTGTACTCTTAGAGATTCCACTTAATTACATTGTCCTTTTTTTGCTTTACCTGAATTCTCCCTTGCCTTCCCTGTTTCTGCTCATTATTGTGAATAAACAAAAACTGACAAATTTGAAGTTTGTGTAATTTCTTCTCTGTTAGTTTGTTGTAACAACTGTGTGAGGAAGTAATGGGTGTAAAGAAGCAGTGTTTGTACTTCAGTATGGGATGGTTAATTACTTTCTTTTGCACTTTTACAAAGCAGTTGGTAGGCCTTTAAAAAGGTAATTTGGTTAATTAGAAATGAGTCAGAATTGTAGGAGCCTCTCTTTAGATATAATTGTAATTTTTCTGTAGCTGGATTTCTAAAAGTAAGGGGAGGAAGAAATACATGAAAGGTGGCTTCTGCTCTTAAATGAGGAGTAAATTGTAGGTTGGATTTTGATGTTACTGGTTTAGGTGTCTCTTCAGCTTCTAATCTCAAAAGAACTGAATGGAGAGAAGTTGAGTCACCTTAACGGTTCCTTATAGGATGAGATGGTCCTGGCTTTCATTTCTGTTGTGTAGTATACTTGTGTAAAACATCTATTGCTGTAAAGTACAGATTGAGTAGCCTGAAAGAGAGGCCTGAAATGGAAAGGCTGGACTGCTGTTTATTATCACTAATTGTAATTTGATGTTTTTTCTAGTCTGTCAAGTAAACTGTTAGTCATGCATATATTCCCCCTATTTTTGTCTAGTCTCCTCAGCTTCTCCCGAATAAGCAACACTGATAAGCAGCTTCTGGCTGCAGCAGTAACTTACTTTATAGTACGGCTTTGTAAGAAAATGAAGCTTATGCTAATACAGTGTATTGGTGTACCCCCACCTCCCCAGTGCCACCTACCTTTAACTCTGTCAGGTTTGACCGAAGATGCTGAGAGGTATGGAGATCTTGGCTCTGGATTCCTCTATGGTCTGTAGGTAGAGGCAGACTAGAGAGGAGAGAAAACATCTAGCTGCCTCAAGCATTTGACTTCTCACTGCAGGTTATTCCACATTGTTTGTCATCTAGGTAGGATCTGTGAGAAATCAGGCTTCATTAGATCATGTGCATACAGCTTTATTTTCTTGAAAGCCTTTCTTCTAACGATGAAGGATTTAGGACTATTTTTCAAGACCTGTAAGAGCAAATTGGTCATTGGTGAAAGCATTGTTATAGTGAGAAAACTTGAGATTTATCCAAGGTTGAGGAGACCTGATAGCTGAATGCCCAAGTAATGGGGAGTCAATATTGACAGCAAGTTTTTTAATAAAAGCAAGGAAACAGAGTGGTGTGTATCTTTTACTGGATACTGAGTATAACAAAATTAAAGAGCAGTTCCCAGTAGTGTTGGTAACTCTGCAGTGGAGTAACTCGTGTGTATTCTCATTCATTTGAAAACAGAAAGTCGAACCTGAATATCTTAAGTGCCCAGGCAGGAGTTTCATTATTGAGGTAGACATAAACGAGGTTCTTTGGCCTGTCTGTGCTTGGGGATCAACCTAAGGGATTATGACTTTTTTCTTCCCTGGCCTTTAAATTCCTGAGCCTATGGAAGATTTAAATCTGTTGTTGCATTTTTCTGGTAGGAGTTATTTGCAAGGTCTGTCCCAACTTCCCCAAGCAATAATTGACAGTGTGAGCAGTGTGTGAATGGATAAGGATGGGAGGTAGCATACCAAATGATCTAAATATTTAGATGCCTATGTAGGAAAAAATACATTTGAGAGAAAGAAGTCCTTTTTTACTTCTGTGCAGCATCTACTTTGACTAAGGATTGGCAATGTCAGTAACCGCTGACACACTTGTCATGTGGGCTCTTGCATAGCTTTAATCTGCTAAAACTCTTGGACTAGGAAGCATGGAAATATTTCAGAGAGAGTAGATACTTAGCTCTGTTTTGCCCTCAGTAGGTTACAGAGTTGGTTTTGGATATTGATGCTCCTTACCCACTAAATGTTAGTGATGGTATATTTAGTTGTGCTTGCATTAGTTAATGAAATGCCAATGATGTGATAATTTGAAGCTTGTGCTATGCAGGTTTGACTTTCTTTTTGTTTTTCTGTGTTACTCGAGCATTGAGAATACAGCACATATTAGTAACAGCTTAAGAAGTTTTTGGAGTTTGGGGGAAATCATTTGTTGATTTTTTTTTTTAAGGATTTTTGCACACAGATCTGCCGTTCCATTCATGCAAATTTTTTACCAAATGGTTTCCTTTTGCTTTCAGGATTTTTGCTAAAAATTGAAACAGATTGCTGGTATATGTGACAACACTTTCTGTGGAAAATAGAATTTTTTCTGACTTCAGATGCTGATTGCTGAAACAGATAGATGACATCATGGGAAAGGGAGATGACATGTTGGCAAGGGAGATGCCTAATAAGATCATCTTCCAGTAGTGTGGAGTACTTGACCAATTATGTAGGAAGAGCATGGATCATCAAATACAGTTTTAATGTGATTGGGCTGATAGGTATGTGCGGATGTGGGGGGGGTTATGTTCCAGAACTGTCAATAGCTTTTCATTCCCTATGCTAAAGGTTTCAAAAGTGCTTGACTAGGATGCTGGTGAAGTAGCTATACTTTTCTATTGATGTAAAACAAAACAGAAAAACCCTTAAACTTAATTGCATAGGCAAAATTCAGTGTAAATGGGTTTTTATTAGCATTGAGTGAAATACTGGTAGTACAGTAGTATCTAGATTCTAAATATATGCAATGCTAAATAGAAAGTTTTGTACTTTCTGGTATTCTTATATCCAAGGTATGTCTTTCAGATGATAGTCCTGTGCAGCCTTAACCAGTCCTGCTGTGTGTTGCCCAATCCTTGTGTGTCTGCCTGTTCTCCATGCCAAAGTATGACTACTTTGCAGTGGGGAAGGACGAGCTCTGGGGCTGCAGCGGGCTACGTCTGTGAGCTGCTGTTCCTCCCCAAGTCAGCCAAGCTCTGAAGTGAGACTGTGAAGGCAAGGTGTCCGTCTGTGTGTCCTGGGGCAGGAGTGGGATGAAAGGGTAGTGTTGGACTAGAGAGAAGGTCCAGTATGTCAAGACGTTTTGTAATGAGATGGAGGTGCTAATTCTGCCCTGGTCACCTTGCATAGTGAAAGGAATCCGTCATGGGATTGTGTTTTGCAGGAACAAAGGAAATTATATCAGCTGAGGAACTGGCAGAGCAAGTAGGAGGAGAGAGACCTAGAAATCATCAGAAAAGATATTTTCCATCAGAAAAAAGAAACTTTTGTTCAAAGACTTTTTGAATATTRTGATAGTTGGTAGCCTGTGATGCTTCCTGTTTTGTTCCTGGTACTGTGGAAGATGCTAGGAGACTATCCATTGCTAATTCCTACCAAAATATCATAGTACTGGTTTATAGAGCATGCTTTGAAAGACATTCCTCCAATGCTGTCCTTTTGTTGAAGGAACTGATGTCAGTTACATTAATTAGGAAAAGCGCTTTGGAATGAACTCCCAAATAATGGGTGTGTTCATGAGGAGCTTGGAACTTCTATGATATTTTTAAAATCAAACCAAATTTGAAAATTGTCATTTTCAGATTTTCAATATATAAAAAATTGTAACTAATAATTGTTGCATAGTCTCTAAGGATGTTAGTGCTTGGATATGAATTTTCAGGTATCTTATTTGTAAATGAAATATTTTGAATTAATCTTATTTAATAGTATCTGGGTGAAACTCAATATGCCTACATGTAAGTCATAAAAAATAATGCTTTGCCTTGAATGTATATCATTGACAGTAAAGAAAAAAATCTCCAAACTGATGATTAAAACATTTGGATGTATCCAAAGAGATTGAAATGTTCAGTATGTGATTTTTGTTTTATCACTGTCATCTGATTTCAGAGATCAGCAGATGGATCAAGTCCAGAAGATGGAGATGGTAAGAGACTTGATTGTAATCAAAAAAACACGGGTATATGTCTCTCCAGGATTTTGTGCATTTTGTCTAATTGCTTTTTTCTACAGAATCTGATCGAGAGGATGGGAGCTACTGTCCACCTGTAAAGCGTGAGAGAACTTCATCCTTAACTCAGTTCCCTCCTTCTCAGTCAGGTAAATGTTGTTACAATATTATATGAGAGGTGGGTTTCCTTCTTACACTTTTTTTTTCCCAGTCATGTTAGCAGTCTTATTATTGTCTGCTGTGCTTTGGTTTAAGACCACAGCAACCAGGTACTCCGACTTTTTTTATGGTCTGTGTTGGCAAATTCAGTGAAGCCCAAAGGAGTTGATAGACATGTTTTTTTTAAATGTTTTCCATCTGTAAGTTTATATATATTTGTAGTTTCAGCTTTTAATCTTCTGCTGTTAAATTGAAGAATTTACCAGAAATCTTTTTGATTTGTTCTGATCATGTTGCCTCTTAAAAAAATTATGTAAATGCTACCTTTTTCTTAGTTACTCTGCTGCCAGGCAAATCTTCCAAGTCTCAGGTCGTGCTTAAGTTGTTTTAGTCCTTTCCTGTTCTCCCATTCCTTTTAAAGTGGAGAGGATTCGGTGCATTTCAGCAACGTTCTCACCTGGCAAATGCAAGAGAGAATAACCACTACCTGTTTGTGTATACAGTCAAGGCAGCAGAATCACTGGGAAGGCCAGGGGTAAATTCTTGCAATTCACATACGTGGGAATGATCATGTTTGATATTTGTGTTCACCCACAGGATTGGTCTCTAAAATTTATGCCTTCTCTCTTCACAGACAATAAGAATTTTTTAGCTTTGGTCAAGAATTATTTTAGTTAAGATATGTCAGTGCTTGGGGCAGGTTTGGAGACTTCACTACTTTGTTTCCATCATCTTAGTTGAAATAAAGGAGATGAGAAAAAAAGTAAAGGAGAGAACAGTAAAAAAATATTCTTCTAACATACAGCACATTTGGGAAGTGTGACTAAAAGATGAAAACCTAGTTATTTTGCTTTTAATTTTAAAGAAATAAGTGACTACGGAATTTAAAATGTAGTTGCTGATATTTTATGGGCACAGTATTCTCACTTCATACCGCCAGTGCTAGTCGGGGGAGGAATCCCTTCTCCTTAAGGTCTAGATTTTCTGGCATGCAACTTAGTGGGTTTCAAGGTACAGTCCTCTTAACTGAGTATGGTTCAGGGGGCCAGTGTTGCTGCTGTCTGCTTGCCGATCACTCTTAGTAAAAGAACACTGTCTGCACAAAAATAATGAATAGGGTTTTTTTGTCTGTAGATTTTCTGTTAGGATAACAGAATGTGTATAGCCTGTTAGGAGCTTCCTTATTTATTGGACCTTATATTCCTAGGTTCCCTATAATCACTAACTCTTCTAGTCTGTAATGCCTTTATCTTTTGAGATTAGAATCTCTAAAATCTCAGATTTTAGTTAATGCTAACATTTGTTAAGTGGAGGAAAACAATTTGGCTCTTTTATGGTTAAATACTGGATGTTTCAGGAGTCCAGTATACTTTCTCAGCACCTGCTTGGCTAATGCACTTTGACTGGATATGGTCATTTATTCCCCGTTTGACTCCCTTGTTCTCTTCTGATGTGTGGTGTTGTCAAGCAGTGACAACTTTGATTGGAATTGCAACTTCCATAAAGGCTTCTTTGAATATTGCTGACAGTATTCGATGGCCTCGGTTTACAGAAAATCTTTCACTTTCCAAACCTCTTAAAATTTTTTGTGGGGTTATGTTTCTGTCAAGGGTAGGGAAATTTTGCTTATATGAGATCTGCATCATGTTTAAGCTTAAGGCAGACCATAATAAAAAGAGAGAAGATGGAATTAAAGGAAGGAAGCAAATATAAAAAAAAAAAAAATCTAAAACTTAAATACAAAAGGCAAGTGCTGCATCTTTTAGTATAACGGTGTTCAGAGATGAGTTTCCTTTCTCTTTTCAACATACTTATACTTCTACAGCCTCATAAAAGCTAAAAGAGCTGATAAATATTGTCATACTTTACCTCATGCAAGATGATCCGTTGGAGACAAAAACCCCCCAACCTACTATTGTTGCCTTGTGACTCTTGATGCATCTGCCTCCTGCGCTGATCATCGTATTTCATAAACTGCATTGTCTGTGATTCTTTGTACAACACCAAAAGTACTTCAACTGCTGAACAAGCTGAACAGGGCCTCGACCAAACTCCTTATTACTCGCTTCTCTCTTTTCCACCCTTTGCTAGGATGTAAACACTGTCCTTTGCCTGTTCCTTTCAAACACTTTTTGTTCTTTGACTGTTATGCTTAAGTGTGACATCTGCAAATACTCTGATGTACTCTCCTCTGTTTCTGTAGAATTTTTGTCCTTGCAGGACAGTTCAAACGTAAGTTGCCTAGCTCTTAGTGCAAACTATGCTATCACTCTTAAGCCTTTTGAGGAGCCCAGGTGTTGGCTTCCACTATTTAGCAGGCATTACACTCCTTTCTGCCCTCTACAGAGGCCTTTTGAAAGGCATTATTTTATAATGATATTATACACTCTAACATCACTTTTAATTCCTAGTTCAGATACAATTCAGACAAGGAATCCTGTGTTTATCTTCCTTCCAGAATAAATGAAACTTGCTCTTTCTCTGTTTCAGGGGAAACTAAGGGGATTTTATGGACAATGACCTGTTTGCTTCTGTGGCTGTAGTACTGTTTTAGTTTAGAAGAAAGAAAAACCTAAAATAAATAAAACAAATGGCTAGAAAAATYGTTTTCAATTTGCTGCCTTTATGTCTGGGAATGGAGTTTATAATTAGGAACAACATACACAACTTCTCTTTATTTTTCTTTTTCCTTGACTGCAGTAACAAAGAACAACGTCTTTATGCCATCAAGCTTCTGTGAACCCTCTACAGGCAATTCTGACTCGGAACCAGGTGAGCTTCCTCATTTTTCTGCTTTTTCTCAGCAAACTGCTGTCAGGCTGTCATGATCCAAAGTACTCTGATACTTCAGAAGTAAGACCCTATCTGGGAGAATGGAAGTGGTGATGGTTCTGATCTTCCAGCTGTTCTCTTGCTCACTTCATTGCTTGATTTCATGCTTGCTGGAGGTAATTAAAATAACAAATATCAAAATTCTTAAATGCTTTGGGAGTGGTGGTGGAAGACTGCAATATGACTCTATGCCCACCTGTTAACCTCAAGATAAAACTTAAGGGAAATTTTCATTTATTTACTTTGGATACTGTTTTTTTGATATTGAAAATCAAATCAACCATAATCTATGGTCATGGTGATGTTCAATCATGACCTCTGAACCCTGTGTTGACAGTACCACTTATTTTGTTAATCACAGTTGTTCTGTGGTTTGGTTGTGTTGGTATTGCTGTATAGCGCATTGTTGTCTTRTGCTTAAATGGCATGAGAATAATGAAGTACAGTAAGATGGTGAGGTGCTGAGTTGTTGTCTTATTCTGAGCACAGCCATTATGCCCCTAAAGGGAAACATTTTATAATTACACCTCGTAAGTTCTTAGGAACTCATTCTGTAATAGCTGTGGATTTATGAATATTATTTTTTTGAGATTTTGGTATTTTTATCTAAAAGCCTTAACTGTAGTGAGTACAAGCAAAGGAATTTTTTACCTTCATACTGTAAAAGTATAAGGTAAAAGCTAATGGAATTACAAGAAACTAATATTAAGCAATTAAGTTTAACTTAACTTATGCTAATTAGCAGTTGGGTGCTTGTTAGCAGCTGTCATGTTCAGTCATACTTTTGATTGTCCTTTCTTTAGTTTGATTCTCCCTTAAAACCTCTATTAAGTACCTCTATTAAACCTCTATTAAGTCCTTCACAGAAGGAACTCCATTTCTCTTGTGAAAATGGTCTGTTTCTTGTTTCTCCTGGAAAAACAATTCTGAATTTTTTTCTTGCAACAACTTGTGTTTCTGTCTTTGATGTGTACTTGGTGTAATGATCACTGAAAATTCAGACTTCTTTTGGAAGAAAGGAATTTGTTCTTTGGAAATCTGCTTATGACTTTGGGTATTTATAAAACTTGTGGGTTGTTACAATGGGGAAAGCACGAGGAATTTTGACTGACTGAATGTGTGTAGCATGTTACAGCTATGTCCCTGTAATTTTGTATTTTGCTTCTAGAGGAAAAGAGCAGTGGATTCCGGCTGAAGCCACCAATACTTATCCATGGTCAGGCACCTAGTGCAGGTGAGTTCAATGTTTTCTGCAGCAGTACAAAGAAACCAGTTCAAGCATTTTATTTATTTATTTAGGAGTTTCCTCAAATTGCTATTGTAACTGGAAGGTGGCAATACCTGTGTTTATGCAGGAAGAAAATCTTGTATTCTCCAGGGTGGTTATGCCCATATCCACTGTGTAACATGTATAGACACATCCAAATTTTGGCTTGGATCAGTCATGCATTTCTGAAATGTATTTCCCAGTTGTCTCTGCTTCGCATGCTTTGATTCAATTCTTAGAGTAGTCCTGGGCTCCATGAACTCTATTCCTCTGGTAGCAAACTGGAACACAAAGGGGTGCTTCAGGACTGAATAAGTTCCAGCCATTAAAGGGCACTCAGTCTGGGACCAGGCTAGAGCAAAGTCTGAAGTGTTGTTCACTTCCCACTTCCTCCTCTCCCTGGCTTTTGATGATAGCATGGATGTCGGGGCCTTGATCCTATTGGTTCTGCTGTGCGTTTTGGCTGTATGGTTTGGCTCTTACTGAGTTTCCTGTTTGCTGATGTAGACCTAGCCAGTATGGGAAAGATGTAAATATTACAGCTCCTTAGGAGTTTAAGAGAAAAAAACAAAACTATTTTGGTAATGGAAGTTATTATTTGTTTTATATATATGGAAACTGTTTATTTTGTTTGCAGGAAGAGTAGTAAATTTAAAAAAGAACAAGGTTTTTTGAGCTGACATATGAACATTTGAACTTTAGGATAGTTGTTATTTTTCGGGTGTTGTCATGTCCTTTGAATATGGGTGGCCTGAAATAGAACTACTTGCAGAATATTCAGCTGAGTTGCAATGAGTAACTTCTGTTGCGGTATTTTATTGGATCAAGAGTTCATCTTTGTTTTGTTCAATGAAGAAAACTGAACCTTCTGGGATTGCCATAACCTTCTAGAGTTGATGTTAAGATGAGTTTTTTTAACTTCTATTAGGTTGTTTAAGGTCAGTTGACATTTTGAATCGGAGCCGGATTAGAGTTGTAGTGCCATGTATCTTACTATAGCAAACCAGAGGCCAGGTTTATTCAAAAAGCCAAAAGGTTGTTAAATGAAACAACGTGTAAGATCATAGAATGGTTTGAGTTGGAAGGGACCTTAAAGATCATCTAGTTCCAACCCCCCTGCCATGGGCAGGGACACCTTCCACTAGACCAGGTTGCTCAAAGCCCTATCCGACCTGGCCTTGAACACTTCCAATGATGGGGCATCCACAACTTCTCTGGGCAACCTGTTCCAGTGCCCCACCAGCCTCATAGTGAAGATTATTACACTATGAATACATTTGATTGTATGAAGAACAAAAAAAAAAGTCATTTAGCAGTATCTGGCAGTGACTTCCTTGGAAGGAGAAAAGAAGACTTGGAATATGCAGTTGAATAATATGTCAGTGTATAAATATGATTGCTTGCGTACTATTAATTTCTCTTACATTTTGACTTTTATTTCTGAGTCATTGTCATAAACTCTCCTTCTATGCTTTCCTGGATAAGGTCAAGAATATATTTTAAAGTGTCTTTTAAGGCTAGGAAGTTGTCTTCTCTATTTGGGACTAATTCTATTTTGAGGCTGAGTGAGGGATGGGAAAGAAGGGGGTGGAAGCTTTTTCAATGTCTGGTTTTCCATTGTATGTTCTGTTGGAAGCAGTTACAGAAAAGATTAGATGAAGTTGAATTTTTCAACTTTAAAGCTTTGTAGCTCTTGAAAAAACTTTGTACTTGCAGGTCTCCCTAGCCAGAAACCGAAGGAACAGCAGCGAAGTGTGCTACGTCCAGCAGTATTACAGGCACCACAGCCAAAAGCTTTCTCACAGATGGGTAAATAATGCTTTTGCTTTCTAGAATATCACAGAGGGAGAACAAAAATACAAAATCTGTTCAGTGTAGTGGTTTGTTTTTACTGAGCATCTGCCTTTGTTTTGCTGGGTTTCTCCTTTCAGAAAAGAAACATCTTAAATGTTGAGTGTATCTGTGTTACTGTCGTGGTTTAACTCCAGCAGGCAGCCAAACACCACACAGCCGCTTGCTCACTCCCCATGGTGGGTGGGATGGGGGAGAGAATCAGAAGAGTAAAAGTGAGAAAACTCATGGGTTGAGATAAAGACAGTTTAATAGGTAAAGCAAAAGCCACGCACGCAAGCAAAGCAAAACAAGGAATTCATTCACTACTTCCCATCGGCAGGCAGGTGTTGAGCCATCTCCAGGAAAGCAGGGCTCCATCATGCCTAACGGTTACTTGGGAAGACAAACGCTATCACTCTGAAAGTCCCCCCTTCCTCCTTCTTCCCCCAGCTTTATATACTGAGCATGACGTCACATGGTATGGAATACCCCRTTGGCCGGTTGGGTTAGCTGTCCTGGCTATGCTCCCTCCCAGCTTCTTGTGCACCTGACAGGGCGTGGGAAGCTGAAAAGTCCTTGACTAGTAGACTACTTAACACGCTGATGTTTTTAGTTGTTGCTATCAACGTTATTCTCATACTAAATCCAAAACATAGCACTATACCAAATACTAGGAAAAAAAATTAACTCTATCCCAGCTGAAACCAGGACAGTTACATAAGGGATAACACAGTCGAACCTTCAGTTTTTGTATGAGRTGACTGTCTGACATTGCCAGGCCTCTGACTTTGGTGTAGTCCATGCTTGGTTTTTGGAATAAAAAGACTTTTAAGGGTGACAGCATTGACCATGGTGTAATAAGCTACTGCTGATCAATTGAACAGTAGTGGTAGGCTTCAGCTGACTGCACAGTGATGTAAAATGCCTAAATCACTAGGAGGTGCCTTTAGGGGACCATTTTGGAGTTGGGACTTTGAGATACATGTTTAATTCTTAGTTTGGTCATGTATATTATGCTTATTGTATTGCTATGGAATTTGATATAGCTAATAGAGATAGTCATGACTGAAACTGGAAGTTAAAGCAAAAAAACTGTTCAAGGTGTCCATGTCTCCTAAAACCCTATGTTTCCCCAGCTCCCTGCCTTTTGTTATTTGGAAGTTCAGTTGAACTGAAACAGAAGTAACTTCAGTTAATGCTGAATCTGGCATAGAACCAAACATTTCTAGCTTGATTTCTTGGCATGCCTGTTGGCACAGATTGGCCTCTACAGAGGACTTAATATTGGGACACAAATTTTCAGTCGGAGTTCAGTATGTAAGTAGCTAGACTCCTCCCAAAGAGTCCTGCTGGCTGTGAACAGTATTAGATTGGAGCAGGGTGGTTGCTTGAAGTTGTATGTGTTGAAGTCCCTGCAGCCTTTGTATAGATTAAGTGACTTTTTCCTGACTTGTTTTTCTGCATTTGGAATTTTGATTCTGCTAAGAATTGCTGAATCGTGGTCCTTGTGTCTCTTGCAAAATACTATGGGAACTCTGTAGTTTACATTGCAATGTTTCATGGACTTAAACAAGAAAACAGCATGCAATTTGCTATAGAAAACTTACTACTTTTAGGACAATCTAAATATTTAGAGAATTTGTCATTTTCTCATTCCTTATTGCAGTTCTCAGCAGTGGCACCAATGGTGTAAATATCCCGCCAGATTCTGCAGCCACATCAGAATCACTAAGTAATGCAACACTGAAAAGTTCTGACTCTGAAGACAAGGTGAGTGGGAGAAGGATTGGAAGGACACTCAAGGTGACAGTCTTTAAAATAGTATTCTCTGAACAGAGTCTGTTTAGTAATGTGAGTGCAGTTTCATCAGTGATAGCCCCCTTATCTATCCATACTATGGTAGTATACTTTAGGTGTAGTAGTAGGTTTTACACTGTCCTAATAGTATGCTATATTTATCTTTACTAACTCGAGAACTGTAACGAAGATTTACTGAATCCACAGTTTAGGGTGGTTTTTCATACCTATTTTCTTCCACAAAATATAAAAAAAAATTGCTCAGTTCTACTTCTACACTCATTGGTTCCTTTTAGTCCCTCTAGCTTTATTTCTAGTCTTGCTGTAAAATCTTACTGCTGCTTCCTACCATAGACCTTGGATTCCTGTTATTTGGGTGTCTTGGTTAGTGGACTGATAGTTAGAATACTGCTTTTTCATCTGATCAGATTGCATGAAGAAATACATCTTCCTCCTGCAGGTTCATCTCTTACCCTGTGTGCAGGAAGTGGGTCAGGAGAGTAGGGAATTGTCTTCTATGACGGGGGGGGGGGGGAAAGCTGTCTCCTCCAGTGGGTGTCGCCAGGTCTGACTGGTGCTCCTGTCAGGCCAGAGGCTAAGAAGCATTTACTGAATTCCTATTCCTGTCTGAAAAGGCTTGGTTTTGAGCTGCGCAAACTGAGCAGTTTGTTGCATGTGTTCAGTCTTCCTTCTCAGCCTGCCCAGCAAAAACCAATCCCCTGCCCATGGATAATGGCTTTACTGGTGTTGTCTTGATTTCTAACAATTGAATGTGGAATGTGTTGGGAAATGTCAGGATGGAAAGCAGACGGGCAACTGAAGCGAATGAGTAACACATAAAGAAGCTGGAGGCAGGAGCTAATAGTGGGTAGAAACCCAGAGGCAGCAAATAAATTCCCTACAGGAAATGGTGGAGGGAGAGTGCAGATAATGAGGGGCTGAAAAGCTTCAGCTAGAGGAAAAGGCATCTAAGTGCATTAAAACTTGTTTATTTGGTATCTTGAAAGGAAAGTTCCTTCCCTGTTCTGTGCACAGTGTGTCCAGTCCTTTCCTTCCTGCAGGTATTGAGCTAACCATTGGCATCTTAGGATATGTTTACTGAGAGCATGAGGAAGATGTTTGGGCATTTTGAGGGTGTGTGGGTTTGGGGTGGTTTTTTAGGGTTTTTTTTGGTAGCTTCATTAGACAGTGGGTTGCTTTTTGATGCCACGTTGAGCATAGAAGTAGTATTGTTACCAATGCAAGAGTACGCAACGGTTTACTTGAAATTCAAGTCTCAATTAATTTTGAAATCTGAATATCTAAGCAGAAAGACTTCAAGTGTGAATGACTTTTTAAGGCTTAGTGAAAGACTACTGCCATAATTAAGTAGCAATAGGTAAATTCATCGCATGGATCTGTATGAAGTCTTTGTGGGACATGCTTGTTACCTCTGTGTATGTCACTAGGGAGACTCTCTATACATTTTTAACATCCCAAAGTCCTCTTGACYTTTTTTTAATCAAAGTCCAGAAAAACTCATCTGGGAGGAAGTTTTCTGATAGAAGAAAGCTCTTAAATCTAGATGTTAAGGATCGCTGAAAGCTAAATATTAAATGGTATAAAGCTTCATAACTGAACATTTGCAATTTTACCAAAGAGTGTGGTGGGATATTCTTCATTGTCTTGGTATTTGTAGTCAGGATGCACCGTCTGCCTGAAGCTTTCTAGCACAGCTATAAGTAATTGGAGTTCATACAGTAGTTGTGTTAAATGCTGGAGTCTCTCTGCAGAATATTAGATTGCTTGATAAGAGTGAATGGTTACTTCTGGAATTAAGTTTCATATTAGTAATTGTATGTGCAGATCTGTGGCGTAGATTTGATGTAGCACAGAGAGAAAGCTTCCTTGTGAGGGCAAGTACATGGTATTCTGCAGTTATGTATGAGCCTGGTCTGCCCTTGTTAGAGCAGATGTGAGTCATGGTCTTATTTTACTGGCAGAAAAGATTTTTCTTTGAGATCTGTCTTGTGCTTATACAAGGTAKCAGAGTGGGAATGTTCTCTATCTGGTTGTTGTCCTACTGTGAGCATCTCTGTGGCGACCTGTACCTATTGGGGCTAGGCCTTGTCTCTGTCTTGAAAATGCCCAGGAAACTGCAGGAGCCCTAGGCAACATAATTCTTAGATGGGTACAAGCTACAACCTTCTATTCAACCTCCCTTGACTGGTGGGAGAGTCTGGTGGCTGAAAGTCATCAGATGTGCGGGGAAGCTTGATAGGCAGCTGTTCAAGCCTACCATGCAGCCCTTGGCCTTTTTGGCAGCAGGGAGATACTGATCCTTATCCAGAAGGAGGACGACCTGTTAAGGAGATCCTAGGCTAATGTTTTTTCCTTTTGTTCAACAGAATGCTCCTTTACCCTGTCTACACCATTCAGTGGTGGAGGACTACTCCCAGCAGGCAACACTGGCCCATTTTTGACTACCAGCAGAAAAAGGATGTCTTTGAAATGCCAGAATTAGCATCTGAAGGCAGATCATACAGCTAGGTTATGCAAAGGTTATGTCCCTTAAACATAAAATGGGATTTGCAAAACTCCTTTGGACCCAATCCAGTGTTGTTTACCCACTGCTTTCTTTCCCCTGTGCAATATGTGCAGAAAGTGCCATGRCTGGCAGCCCATCTGAAGCACCTGTAGACAACACCCTGCATGAGAAACTGACAGGAGGAATTGGAGATGTATGTGCAGTGGCAGTTCTGTAACCTCACTGGGGTCACGGATACAGGAGGTTCACTTGGGCAGCTCGAGTACTGCATTGGATACATATGGGCTTTTTAGGAAGTAAAGCAGGAAAGACAAGAAGGGGATGGGTTCTGCTATGCTCAAAGAAGCTGCTTGAATGCAGAGGCTTTGGTTTGGGAAAGGTGCTGAGTTGGTCAAAGCTTTATAGGTTAAGATCAGAGGGGAAGCCAACAAGGGGGAGATTAAGGTGAACCTTCACTAGAGTTGGACCGATCAAGAGGAGAAAGTATCTAAAGCCCCTGGAGAACTAGAAGCTTCACAATTGCAGACCTTGGTTCTAAAGGGGAACTTCAGGTACTTTGGCACCTGATAAAATGGCAACATGTTGTGGTAGAAATACTCCTGGAGATTTTAGGAATAAGTTGAGGACGTTTTTTTTTTTTATGCAGGTGCTGGATAAGTTGACCAGGGAGGTACTCAGCTGGACCTGGTATTCACAGCAAAGAACTGCTTAGAAATACAAAGGTTGAGAGTAGCTGTTATTGCAGCAGCTATGAGATGGAGTTTGAAGTCCTGAGGGAAGTGGGGAAGATAAGTAGCAGAATAAAGACCCAAACTTCAGGAGAGAAGACTTCAGCTTGTTCCTGAAGCTTGTTGGTAGGATCCTGAAGGACAGAAGGGCTCAGGAGAGCTTGCTATCTTTATGGATGACCACCTCAGAGAATGAGTAGTTTATCCCAATGTGGAGGAAATTGTGCAAGTGTGGCAGGAGCTCCTTAAATCCAGAAAGGGAGCGTACGTAAGTTGGGAAAGAAGTCAAGGTACCCGAGAGGTATACAAAAGGTTTGCCTGGGTGTGTGGGGAGAGAACTGGGAAAGCCAAAGCTCAGCTGGAGTTGGAAATGACCAGGGATGAAAGGGCTGCAAGAAGGGCTTCTACTAGTGCATTAGCAGCAAAGGCAAGATGAAGGAAAAATGTAGGCATGCTGCCAAATGTTGGAGGGAACCTAGTGGTGAAGGACATGAAAAAATCTGAGGGAGTCAATGCCTTTGCCTTGGTTTTTACTGGAGGGGTCTGCTGCCAGGTCTACCAGGTCCCTTTTCCTAGGGGAAGCTTAGGGGAGTGACTTATTACAGTAAATTTGCTTAAGGACCATCTAAGACAGTTTGAAATATACGAGTCCATGGGACCAGACGGGATGTGTTCATGGGTGCTGAGGGAGCTGGCTGGTGTTACTGTGAGACCACTGCCTATCACCAAAATGTTGTGGTACTGTGGGAGGTCCCTGATACGGGGGAAGAAGAGAACATGGCACACATTTTCAAGAAGGGCAAGAAAGAGGATCCAGGAAAGCAGAAACTGCTCAGCCCTTTCCTCACTTCCTGGTGAAGGAGTCGTAGGATATGAAGCACCTTAAAGTGATTGAGAACAGCCAACATGGATAAAACATGGTGACCAACCTGATTTTGTTTTTTTGGTTTTTTTTTTTTGGTTTTTTTTCCCTCTGAGGTGATTGGGTGTGCAGAGAGCAATACTTGTTGGTTCTGACTTTAGCAAGGTCTTTG
Organism: Phoebastria nigripes; assembly: GCA_035582835.1. Classification (NCBI taxonomy): domain Eukaryota; kingdom Metazoa; phylum Chordata; class Aves; order Procellariiformes; family Diomedeidae; genus Phoebastria; species Phoebastria nigripes. The sequence continues at coordinate 668,372 of JAYKAV010002628.1, read as the reverse complement.
GCATGGATGGTCTCTAGTATCATTGTCATAGCCAAATTGGAGAGAGATGTACTAGCTGGGTGGAATTTAAAGTGGGTGGAAAATTGGCTGAACCAGTGAGCTTCAAGGGTAGCAGTCAGTGGTTCAAAGTCTGATGGGCAGCCAGTTACTAGAGGCATTCCTTTAGGGCTGGCATTGAGGTCAGTACTATTTAATGTTTACATGAACAACCTGGCAAGGTGGAGTGAATCTTGTAAAGTGTGTGGATTCCAGTAAACTGAGGGAAGGGGGAAATGGTCAATATGTTGGAAGGCAGGGCTGTTCAGAGGGATCTCAGCAGGGTGAAAAAATGAGCCAAGGGAAACCAACTGACAGTCAACAAATGCAAAGTCCTGTACCTGGGGTGAGAAGAACCCATGTGTCTCAAGGACTGGAGAGTGACTGGCTAGAAAGCAACTATGCAGACAAGTGCTTGGAGATCCTGGTGTTGCATGAAGGATGTTGAGACAAGTTCTCGTGTACAGAATTTATTAGCATGGTCTGTAGCTGATAGTATTACTTCTAAGGGTGACAGTTATCTTATTTTGGAGGAGGGGAGAGCAAAAGAGGAAAGAAAAGGGAAAACTTCCCATGGGCCAGCCAGGAAGACAAGTGAGAGGGGTTCCCCAGACAGGCATCTTCCCCCTGGGCGTCCTCTCCAGTGGAGCAGGTGGTACTGCATAATACTCTTCCTATGGTAACTATATAGTTTTCATCAGGATATGCTCAAACTTCCCAGTGTGGGGTTTTTTTTCTGCTTATGATGCTGTTAATGCTGATTGGAGCATGCCTTGATGAGGGGCAGCTGCTGTGTGCTGATTAGTTGTGCATGCATATTGTTGGGTCTTCTAATGTAAATCAAAAGCTACAGGGTAGGAAATTAGGAGAGAAAAGGGAGGAGGTGATTCCCATGCTGGTTGCAATTGCTTCCCAATACCACTATAGGGGTTTGCAGGTGAAAGGCCCTGAGTATAATGGGATGAGAACTATAGTATGAGAATAATAGGAGAAAATACTGCCACAGGTGCTCTGGAAAACACTGCCATGGCAGCTGCAGTGAAAGGTTGCAGAGCTGCTAATGGAAAGCGGGCTGCAGAGGTGCAGAGAGAAGGTCCTTAGCATGACAAAAGGTTCAGGAACCTTGAGGTCCTGTGCAACAGCGATGAACAAGTTGAACACAAATGAGCAGTGCATCCTTTTATTGATTAAGACAATGTACTGGGCTGCTTTACTAAGACTGCAGCCATTAGGTTCAGAAAAGTGATTATTCCCCTTTACTTGCCACTGGTGGGTGGCATCAGGAGTATCGTGTATAGTTTGGGGCTTGCCAGTACATGAAAGACATTTACAAACCACCAAGGTGACTAGTGGCTGGAGCACATGATGTCTTATGAGAGGGTGAAAAAGTTGCGTATGTTCCCCTTGGACTCGGGGAGGGGGGTATTGAATTGTTCTCCTCAACTATCTAGTGGTGGGCTGTAGCAAGATAGAATGAGGCTTGGAAGTGCCTACCAAACAAATGAGAGGCTGCAAGCGTGGGGAAGGGAGATTCCAGTTGGGTATTAGGATAAAACTGTCATATTTAGTGCAGTCAAACATTGAACCAGGCTATGCAAACTGTAAAACTGCCATCCTTGACTTTTTTTGAAACTTGACTATATGAGGTCTGAGGTAGCCTAGCAGAATTTTGAAGTTGATGCTGCTTTGAGCATGATTTGGACCAAATGATTGTTAGAGATCCCCTTGAACGTTAACTATTCTGTGACTTGTTAAGAACGATGCTCTAAACAACAACAGAGGATTTTTTTAAATGTAAAATTTGCCTTGTAGCTCTGGAGATGTTATTGGCTTGTCGTTGTAAATGACTGTGTGACTTACCATGTCATAATGAGTTGTGTTTTTTTTTTTTTTAAATAAACTCAATTACCTAAGCTAAAGTTTTCAATTTCTTTAGGCAGGAGAATGTCAGAAAAAAGAGTCCAACAATACTTCAGATGATGACAGCTGTGAGAAGGCGGAACTAAATGCACAGCAAGCATTTGTATTTGGGCAAAACTTAAGAGATAGAGTTAAGGTAAACACATGTTTGTTATCTTGACTAAGAGTTGATGTATTTAAGTGAGGATAAGAAGCAGTGGAACAGATCGTTTGTTGGCATTAGCATTACACACTGTTTATGAAATACTTTGAAGCCACTATGTAACAGGGTTAAAACCTCCATGTATATATGCAAAATTAGAAGCTGTGAACACAGTTCAGTTGGCTGTTTAGTAAAACTGGTCTTCTAGATATTTAATAAATTAATATTACTGTTTAGTAGCATAAACTACTGTTTAGTAGCTTTTTCAAAAATAAACACGTCTACTGCAATCATAGGTAACATCTGAAGCTCAGTGTGATGTGATGTTTTCTCTTACCTTTTGGGTCAGAATTAAGTTGAAATGTGTTCCTAAGATGCTCCCATGCAACCAAGATTTCACAGAAAAGGTGAGAAAAGAAAAACAGGGCAGCCTGGGTTCAAACCTGTGCATAGAGTAATTGAGTTGGATTGTTAGTACCTCCTGTTGAAGACAGGTTTGCACAGGTTTCCTAGCATAACAAAACGTGTAATACTGGGACGTAGGCTTATATTGTTTTATTGTAGAAAGTGTTCATGGATGGAACTTTGTCTTGGGAAAGAATGAGCTGAAAAGTTTGTGGTCAGTAGTTAAAACTGTCAATATATACTTGTTCTTTTTATAGCTAGGAGATGAAAGCGATGAAACTGCCGATGTGCAGAATGCTGGCCTTCCTACATCAGACGTACCTTCTGCAACAAATTATTTTCTACAGTACATCAGTTCCAGGTGAGACTACAGGGAAACCTATAGGACAGTTTTCCTTATTTCTGTGTTCAAAATTACTTGTGATTCTGCTCTTTATTGGATGCAGGGCTTATACTGGGTCAGTGGGAACCCAGGTTTCTGAAGAATGAGGTGGCAAACTTCAGATCTGAGGGAATCCTCAATCCATCTGGTCAAGGGAGATGCATTTGACACCATTTACTTGACCAGGTCCTCACCAAAGCCTCTTCAGAGAACTAACAAGCATAAGATGAGAGAAGGCTTCTCATGAATGATTAGAAAGAAACAGTAATGGAATAAATTGGAGCTACCAGTAGAATCCTGTAGAGATCTGTGCTGTATTTGTGTTGTTCAATGTGTTACATACATGATATGGGTAAAGGGAAGAATAGTTTTAAAAAAAGTTATCTGTTCATGATGATAAGCTTTTCAGAGCAATATAGAGGGCCCGTATGAATAAGCAGGAACCTAACTGTGGGAGGTCTTTGAGAGAATTTCTGATTAGGCAATAGCATCAGAAGAAATTTGATGTAGGTATATGTAAAGTGAGGCAGCCAGGAGAAAACTGTGCTAATTCTATATATACAGTGATGAACTCTGAACTGACAGCCTTCACTTAAGGCTAAGATGTTGATACTGCTCTATGAAAATGTTAGCTCAGTAGTGGTCAAAAAAAATCAAGTAGTGTTACAGAAAGTAGAAAACGGAAGAGAATTTCTTAGTACACAGAGCTGTGAATTCAAGTAATAACTGGAAAAGCATGGGGGGAAAATCCCACTGAAAGCAATAGAGCAGAGTGACATCTCTGCTCCTGGAAGAACCTGAACTGCAGATTGTTTGAGGCCATGAAATAATTGTAGGAAAAGCACCAATGTGTGCTCACCTTGCCCTTACATTCTGCATTTTTAAGACCCTGTTGTTCACCTGCATGGCCTTCACCACAAAGTAGGCTCTAGGCAGTTTTGCAGTCTTAATTGCTTTTGACATCGAGATTTTCAGATGATGCACTGGAGAGGTAGAGAACACCACGGAGTGACTATGGATGCCAGGTCAATGCCTTTCCAGAGACACTGTCAGATTTTTTTAATCAGATTTGGCAGACAATAACTTCTAATATGTGGGCTTCAAATACTGGAATATTTGTTTATATCTTTCAACCCGTATGACATCTACTGCCATATTTCTATTGAGTCTTCACTTTGGGAGGATTTATTCATGGTAGGTCAGTTGCCAGAAACCTACTTTTGGGTTTGCCTTTAAAAAAAATAAGCATTTCTAAGTGGTAATAAAATAAGCATTTTCTAAAAACCAGTGGCTCTGGTTTTTAGCTGTCTGAGATTGCAAGGCATTATGGCAGTCAACTTGTAAAAGGAAAACTCCTCCCTTTGTGTAACATGCTGCCAGTCCTTTAAAAATTGTAAATGTACTAGGTCACATGGCAGATATCGGTAGATCATATTGAGTTCTCCGTTGGCATTTGGAGCTCAGAACTGTGGTACTTAATTCCCTTAGTAGGCAAAACTTTCTTTCCCTGAGGATTTCCTCTGTTCTTTGAATCTTCTTACTCAGAAGTAGCAACTCTACATGCAGGATTTAAAGGTTTGTTTGGTTCCGCTTGAATCGTGTGGTGACATATGTGCCCTCATTTTCCAAACTTAGTGAAATGCACCTGGGCTTGATTTCAAATGGTCTACATTCTGCATGTTCACTTAGTAAGCATGTTGATGTCTTAGAGCCATATGCCTGAAGGGAAGGCAGATGAACAATGACTTGTTAAGTTTCCGAGTCTGTAAAATAGTAAAACTATTGTCCTTCCTAAATGGGATTTAAAATCTGTTAATAAAAATGCCACATGGGAGGAGGATGCTCATACTATAAGGAAGATATGAGGGCTGAGATTTCATCGTGAAACTTCTTGGGGAGGCTGTAGCATTGCAGCTAGTCTAATAAAAGGCATTACTTATCCCTGCTACCTTTGCTTCAGTTACAATATTGAAAGTGTTTTTGTTTCAATTCTTTCCCTTTCTGAGAAAATTGACCTAAAAATGTGTAGTGGTTCAAGTTTGTGCATGTAGAATACTGTTTTAAAAAAAAGTATGTTGTATGATTAAACAGTAAGCCCTCACTTAGCATTCAGCATTGCTTAATATGTAATTAGATATATAAAGGGAAGATATTTACAGTGACAAAATCATTTGCCATTATTCTGAGAGAATTCTCATTCTGTAAAACCAGTATGTGCTCTCATGTTACTAAGTTGGATTAATTTTTGCTTATGTTTCTGTGTCAACCAGTGCTTAATTTTTAAAGCTAGTGCCAATCACTCACTTTTTGAGGAATTTTATCAGTAGAAGATAAACAGATATTTTTCTGACTTACAAAACCTGTTTTGGTTTGGGTTTTTTCTTTTTTTCAGTGTAGAGAACTCTACAAACAGTGCAGATGCATCTAGCAACAAGTTTGTTTTTGGACAGAACATGAGTGAGCGAGTCCTAGTGAGTATCCACTGTGTATGAAATGATGTGATTTTGTGAGTAGTTTGCATTATGGATTCTCACTCAGGAATTTCAAGAACCTTTAATTATACTTGCACTGGAGCATGGTTTTCTTTCAGTGGTTTCCCTTGTAGGTAACTTATTTTGAGTGCAGCGTGGGGGTTTCATTATGAGCTATTGTCTGCAACAGCAGTGCTCTCCAGGATTTCCCTGCCAAGCTCTACCTTGTGTAAGGAGATCGAGTGCCTTCTCTGTAGTGCATGTGGTTTTCAAGTCCAAGTACTTTATGGCACAGCTTGCTTCTTTAAATGGCTTCTTCAGTATAAGTATTTGAGGGTGTTTTATGTTTGCTGTCCTCCAAATTGAGAAAAGGTCAGTTACATGACTCCCCCAGTGATGGCATTTCAAGTCCAGCGGTAGGGCAGCTGCCTTAGTACTGAGGTGTGATTCAGGAAATTCTGTGTTTATTGTGTAAGGTATAACTTCTAGTGCCTCACTGTTTCCTACTGTTGTTTTTATTGCTATGCTGGTACAAAAGGGAAACACTTAATGCTGTGCATTCGTACCTGTCTAACCACTGAGCGAGCAGGGCGTTCAGTCAAGTATGCCTTGAGTTGAACTGTAGCTGAAATTGGTTTGCTGCTTTGAACATAACTTCAAAATAAGGGTTGAAATTTGGTTTCAGTTCAGGGGAAAATAATTTTAACTGGTTTTCAGGTCACGCTCCATTCAATTCCTTGGCTGGGGTAGTAGGATAGCTTTTACTGTGAAAGCATGTCATCTGTGGGATTCTTCTTTTGCCGTATGGTTTATGAACACTAGGGCTTCCCTCAGTAATTGATTACTAGTCTTGTTCTGCAAAATTAGTGTATGCTTTCTCTCTTCTGTTTACCTCCTCTTCTTTTTGTGATAGAGTCCACCAAAATCAAATGAAGGTAGTACAGAGAGTAATAAGGAGAATACTGCTACAGAGTCTGGGTCTGAATCATCTTCTCAGGAAGCCACACCAGAGAAAGGTGAAAAACAAAATATTTTAGGAATGGTAGTTAATCCTTGTTTAAATGATTGCATGTTTCAATATCCCATTACTATATGAAAACATAACATTTTTATGTTGCCTTTACTGTCTGCTGTAACTGAAGATACAGGCTTGGGGTGGGAGGTGATTTGCTGGATGCTATAGATTCTCTTGTCCTTTTGTCTTTAATATTAAACACATACAGGCTACACTGTCTTTTTCATAGTTGTTCTGTGGTATTGGGAGTATCTTCAGCAGAATGAAAGTAAAGGGAATTAACAGAGCAGGTACTTGGACCTACAGAGTGTAGAAGAAATGTGGCAAACTGTTTTTTAAGAGTTCTATTACACTTCCAGTGACTGAATGTCTGAGTCAAATGTATACTGTATTGAGTGGGTGCACCAAATGTGTTGCTTGAACTAAGAACTGTTTCCTGGATTCTAGACTTCTGTGACTCTTCAGATTGGCAAGATTTTCTGGACACTTTGGGAGCTATGGGTTTTCTCCAGCAAACTGCTTGCAAGCCAAGATAAAAGTGGAAAATGAACCGTGTTGTACATGTGTAGGCATAACTGTATAGCTGGTAGCAGTATGGTTCATGGTGGAACATCTACAGTTCATGCTGGAACACCTACAGATACATAGGTGTCCATGTGTTAGCAAAGGTTTTGAAATACTGTATGCAGGGACAAAATTTTTCAAGAACTTACCTCTTCTGTCCCTTGTGTCATCTTGTGCTTTTAAAACAAGTCTGAAAAGACTAACTTCTGCTTTAAATTTCAGTCCTATTTTTAATGTTCTATTAATGTCTGTCTTCTGTATTTTATTTCTCCAAATTCTGGTATACTTGTGTGAGACCTTTATAAATCTTACAAAATTATATGCTAATCATTCTTAAACTTTCAAAATGTTGTTCAGCTAATAATATTTCAGAATCACTGGCAGAGTCTGCAGCAGCCTATACTAAAGCAACAGCAAGGAAGTGTTTATTAGCGAAGGTAGAAGTGATTACTGGGGAGGAAGCTGAAAGTAATGTGTTACAGGTAAGAAATGGATAAAGTAGAGGAGCTTTGAGTTTATGGGGATTCATATGGATGTCCAGTGAATGCACACCACCTGATTCCCTACAACTCAGCCATCCTCTATATCTCTAATGTACTTTCTTGTGTTAAAATGCAAACTTTGGATATTTTTTATCAGATCCTTACTTTGTTGTTTCTTAATTTCCTCTTTCTGAATAAATTTTAGTGTTTGGGCCATCCAGACAAATCTTAAGCATACTTTCCTGAATCCATCATATAAGAGCTTCTATCTCCTACAAAACAATTACTTGAAGAAAATTTAAATGAACTAATTATTAAGTTCTTTAATTGTTGTACTACTGAAGATTTGTTTTAAGACTCAGAATGGACTATTATGCCAGCAGTCTGGTGTTTTGCRTAGCAGAGAACTCAGGAATTTGTCTTGAGGTACTTAATTGAATTAGTGACATTTTAGAAGGACATTTGGTCATGACTTAGACTCCTGATTATAATCATGATTTATTTAACTTCGCAGTTATTCGTTAACTTAAGGACATACTGAAGTTAATAAGTGTATTTTAAGAAAAACATACAGGGTTTTCGTGTAAAACTAAGTGGTATATTTTTCCCCTCCTCTCTTTTATCCTCCAATTATGGTTTTTTTTCTTGATCTTTTAAGTTTCTCAGCACTTGAACTGCATTATTTTTTTTAAGGATAGCTTTTTATTCTTACAGACGTGCTGGTCTCTTCTGATACCACAGATGCACTGTGTCAGTAACTAATGCATATCAGTTACACTTGTATTATCCTACAAAATAATAATCTATAACATTTGTCTTCTCGGACTTCTTTTTACCAGACATGAATGGTCTTTAAATAGCTGTTCTGATACTTCTCTGTTTCTGTATAAAATCAGAAACTGCTGGATGCTTCATGTAATTGAACAAGACACTGAGGAGATGAAAGTCCTGTTTCACTTAGGAAAAGAACAACTTTTAGCAGTTGTATACTTAATAGGGGACTGATTTGCGTGAATATGTTGTAACTTAACAGACCTCTCACCTAACTTCTGTTCTCTTTTCCTGTGAAATTTAATGCACTGGAATCCTGAATGGGACTTGTACAGACAGAACTATGTTAATGTTGCAGAAATGAAGTATACAGAGCTAGGTGTTCTGTGTTGGAGAAAATGAGAGAAACGGAGGGAGTGAAAAATGGAAACATGTTCTCCACCTAGTGCATGCACATATGTGGGGAACTTGAGGGGTGACACTTTGAAGTACGAAACCTTGGCAGTGATGGTGAAGATGAATTAGAGAGGGCATATAAAGTAGAGATGTTTAGCAGGGCAGGAAAAAGGAAGCTTTTATGGGAAGCAGGAACAGTCCTACCATTAGAAAGTACAAAAGGTGTACTTTTTCAAACTGATGAACCATGAAGGCAGGGAAAATACCTCTTGTTTATTCATGCCTTTGTGTGGGTCAGGCTTTATGAATTGATAATGAACTAACATGTTTGTTCATCCTTTCTTCCTTAATACAGGAAGAATTTTGCTTTGCTTTCATTGTGCTGGGTCTTCCCAGCAACAAATACCACCTTCAATGGTGCAAAGTGCACCTAAGACTTTTAAAAGAATTGACTGATCTAAGATTATAGATGACTCTTACCCAGTCTCTTATCACGATAGGTTTACTCTGTGGAATTTTGTACCCCTTATCTGAAAATTGTAATCGTTGATTGATCTTGAACACAAGTATTCTTTAAGAATATCTACCTTCTGTTAATAAAACCTTATGAAACCAGATAGCGTATTTTGAGGAATTTATCGCAAAAGAGAGGATGACTACTTTGGTTTCTGCAGCTACAAACAGTTTAAAATTCCAATATGAAATCTGAGGGTTTTTTAACCAGCTGTAGGTGACTAAACATGAAATAGACTGTTACTTCAGTCAACCACTATGCCATAGAGATATTTTCTGTTGCAGATTCAGTGCAAGCTGTTTGTATTTGATAAAAACTCTCAGTCTTGGGTGGAAAGAGGTCGAGGACTTCTGAGACTCAATGATATGGCCTCAACAGATGATGGAACATTACAGTCTCGGCTGGGTAAGAGGAACCAGGGGAAATGAGGTACTGGACGACAGTCGGTGCTGTTTTCATAGGATGCTTCCATGACACACAGCAGCATCCGTTTTAGGTTATGCCTTAGAGCAACTCAGAAAGCAGTTTGGACCTTTTCTCTTGCTTCAATTTATGACCATTTCTTCCAAAGAGAGTGTCTTTTCATATCCTCCTATTGTAGAAAATGTTCCAGTTACCTTTTTTCCCCCCCATAAAGCAAGCTGTATTTAGCAACTAGAATATTTGACTAGAAGGTTATGGTAATGTTCTTCAGATCTGGGCTCTTTGCTTTTTTGGGATGGGGTGCTTGTGTGTGGGGAAGTCTCTTTGAATAGCGCACGATTGTTCAGACTGGCAGGAATGTGCATTAGCCTGAGATTATCAGCTCAGATCCAACCACTGATGTATTAACATATAAGACTTTGGACTAAATATCTTTAGACGTGCCTGATAGTCTTTAATAGCCTACATTCTTCTGATTAACAGTTGTGACAAGATTTGTTTTAAGGGCTTTCCCTTGATATTCTTTGTAAAGAGACTTAAACATTCACACAATAAAAAACCATCTGAACTGTTTTGAGCTTCCTGTTGTCTCTTTTTCCACCTAACYGATCTTGTATGTTGGCTTTAGTGATGAGGACTCAGGGGAGTCTCAGGTTAATCCTAAATACCAAGCTCTGGGCTCAGATGCAGATTGATAAAGCCAGTGAGAAAAGTATCCGGATCACCGCCATGGATACAGAGGACCAGGGAGTTAAAGTTTTTCTTATATCAGTGAGTACTGGTTTTTGTTTACACTGTAACCTTCCTACTAAAATTGGTCCTTGCTTAAACTGTAGTTGAGGTAACATTCCCAGTCATCTTTGCACCCTTCCTCCTTACCACCACCCCCTCCCCAAAGACAAGGGGCTTGGCAGACTTTGCTTGTCTGAAAAGCTTTACTAGTTGTGAAGAAACTGCACATAAAAGGCTGCTCTAGGAAGCCAGATTGTCCAAAGCATTGACCATGAAGTCATGGGATCTGTTCAATGCCTATTAAGACTGTAACTGTAGTGTAAGATTAATGCTAATCATTTTTTGTTATCAAGGGAAATAGACATTTCATAGGTTTCTATGTAGTAGCTGAACCAAAATCAGATCTGCCAGAACTTGTAGCATGAGAAAGCTGTCATTGTCTATCTACAGCATGGGTGGATGTATAGGTGCTCACTGCAAGTGAAACACTAAATACCTGTCAAGAACATTGTGTTAGTAGTTAAAAGAAAATCAAAGTGAAAAGGTTACCCTTAATACAGAGTATTCCAAGTGGTAGCAGGACAGTGAAAGTGATTTCTGTGCTTGCTAAATGGGGAAACAGCAACCCCAGTTAGAATTACTAAAACACTTGGGAGTGACTATGATACAGTCAGCAGGAAAGAAAGATCACTCCCTAATGTCTGCTAAGAGCACTTACAGATTTTGAGAGGTCTGAACAGATTCTTTTGACTTACTAACCCCTTGTGTAGAATCAGTGTAAAAAATTAACTGTTCTTATGGATCAGAAATTAAGAGAACAGCAAGAAATGGTCAGCTTCCTCTGTGATATTAGGTTTGTAGGACTGGGACCTGGAGTCCCAGAGTGGAACTTAATGATACCGAATATCCATTGATGAAGAAAAAGCAGTGAAATTAATAGATAACTCTTTCTCAGCATTTTTCTAGATTTGACAAGTTTGAGTTAGTCTGTCATCAGGTTATTCAGTGTTGATTTTAGTATTGATAAAAAGTATCTTGTGTGGAGTAATTTATTCACTACTGCTTATTGCAGGGGAATTTTGCAGATACAGAGGTGACAGATGGGGAGGATGGAAACAGTTTTTTATGAAAGAATCTCAGAAGTGGGATCATTAGCTTACAGTTAGCTTGGGGTAATGGTAATAGTAGTTAAATGAAGACTTCATTGATACAGTGAAGACAGAGTTTTCACAATATTCAGAAGGGAGTTCCCTTTTAAATAATGTCCATTAAATACTTAGTTCGATAGGCCTAAAAATTGATTCTTTTGAAGGCATGAAGTCGCCAGTAACCTTTGAGAGTAAAAAAAAAAATTCTTGGACAGGTTGTCACAAATGCTTCCCTCTGAAACAGCTGACCAGTATAAAAGAGAGTGTAAAAAAAAAAAAAAAAAAAAAATTTTTTTTGAATAATCACTTGCCTGACTGCATGTCCATTCAGTTTTCTCATTATATCTTATGTTGAAATTTTATGTCAGTGCATCATGAAACAATTAAGTACTTGATTATGATTAACTAATATGTTGAGTGATTGACAAACCTGGAAAAATCTGTGTAAGACAAACTTTTTAATTAAAGATCTTTTTAGCATAAGCTTTTGGGGGGTTGTTAGGAAAACTGTGTGACTCCTGGGTGAAGAAGGCTATATAAAATCAAGCTAGTACTGGTTATGTTAGCCAGAGAAAGTTGGCACTGAGCGGAGAGGAATATACTCTCACCATCAGAGTTTAGTATATCTAGCATCTTGCTATGTATACCACAGCCTGTTCTGACCTAGTTTGAAAAACCCTATGTGAGAAAACTGAAAAGTAGATTGTGAAATTTTGCATGACTGGTGTGTRTTATGTAAGCAGTGTTTTAATTTGTTATAATTCCTTGCACCTTTTTCTTGTTTCTGAATATTAAAAAAAATGTAGGCAAGCTCTAAAGATACAGGGCAGTTGTATGCTGCATTACACCATCGGATCTTGGCGTTGCGGAGTAGGGTGGAACAAGAGCAAGAAGTCAAGAATGTAGCACCTGAGCCAGAGGTAACGCAATCAAATGAGGAAGACAGTGATGATGATGTCATTGCACCTTCAGGATCAGTTGGAAGTGGTAAGCAAAAAAGAGAAGGGAGTTTCCTGTTTTCCATACATTTTTCGCTGTCATTCTTTAAGGCAGACTGTCCTCCCTGTACTTGTATATTATAGATGTACTTCTGGCCTGTCACTTCTCACAGATGTTTGTGGAATAAGACTCACTGCATGAATTGCCTTTTTGAATGCAACTGTTTCTTGCTACTTTTCCAAACTGGTAAAAAGGCCCCTGTGCTGCTTCCATCTGAGTTACATGAGGTTTAGCAGAGGTTATCTGTGCTTCAATTAGTTCTAGTTTTGTTTACAGGATTTTTAAGGGGTGGTTGTGAGTTTCATATTTGCCTTCAAAGTGGCCAAGGCTTGCACTTAAAACCTGAGATGATTGTCTTGGGCTACTTTCAGCAGGCAGGATCCAGACTGACCCTCGAGTAGAGTGCTGTTTGGAAAGCAGAAGGTTTACAAAGGGGCATGGAAAGAGTATAATTAATTTCATTGTATGTGAGGAGGCCATAATTTAAGAAAAGCACTAGTCTTCAGTGTGAGGAAGGCTTCCTTCTGTACTCCTGACTTGGGAGTCATCTGTGATTTGCTTTCCTATGGCTTAGAACATCCAACCTTTGACAGAGACCAGTCCTCCATCCTGATTCATTGCAGGGGAAGAAAGAAGGAATGAATATGAACAAAAGCAGTGAGTGGATTGAAGAGGCTGGAAACTGAGCTTTTAGGCTCTGGGATGCTACTGGGATCCCCAAACCAGATTAGTCAAGAACATAAAATTCTGCAGTGGGCAGAACTTAATCGGAAGAAGGAAGATGTAAGGCAGGGCGAGGGGGAACTCTACAGTTCTCATCTGTCGTTTGAAATCCTAAATCTGAGACTTCTGTAGGCTTCTCAGGTAGGGTGTCTTATTGTAAGGCAAGAAACAAAAGATATTTCGTATGACAAAGAACTATTTTGTTTGTTTCAGGTCCTAATGATGAAGGTGACGGGCAGAATGTTGGCAGCACATAGCAGCTGTGAGCTGATCTGCTTGCAAGGCTGCTGTGAACACCATCTTGCAGGCATCTCTGGATACCCCAGGCCAGCTATTATTTCAGGCAGTGCTGAAGGCTCCAGGGCTTAAGAACTGTACATCCCTGTTCTGTTTGTTTGGTTTTTTGGTCTGGATCAGTAGATTCCACACAAAAAAAGCAGACTTGGAAACTACCTGAATGTGGTTTGGGACGTGAAAGCTCATCATATTGATGAGCCAAAAAAAAAAAACCAAACATTTCCCCTCTTCCTTGTAATTGAAATGGCACATTACAGCTTGTCACAGCTTTTCATTGGGACCTTTTGACTGTTTCTTCAGTAGTTCATGTCTTGCAGGCCTCCGAGATAGAACTTTCCGACACGGTTCCAACTCGAATTCTGCTTTCGTAACCCCTACTCCCCCTTATGAGTTTCTGCCACCTGCAGGGAAACCGTGTCCTCACCAGTTCCTACGCTCACTGACTGCCCTTTTGGGTTCATTCTGGTTTTGGACTGCAGATGGGGCAGATTATGTTTTTACCTTTTAATCCCAACGTAGGTTGTGGACACCGTTGTTCCCTGTCTAGTGGGTTTGTAAACAGAGAGAAACAAAACATTGTGGTTCACCAGAAAAGCTTTTTTAATGCGGTAATAAGAGACTTTAAAGTCCACAGGACGTTTTGCTAACTCCTTTTCTTTCTTCCCATTTCATTATTATTATTTGGGGATTTATATTGTGGTGATACTTTTTTATTTTAGTTTTTCAATAAGATGCTCTTGTGTGTTGACGAAGTGATACTATTGTTTTGTACTGTTCTTTTCTGTTACTATTTAAGGGAGAGTTAAGCCACTATATATAATAGATGTTGCATACAATTTTTCTTAGAAAATTATATGTTTCTGTGGCTACAGTAAAGTGTAGGAGGCATACAGGTTACACCTTTAGAAAAGTTGATGAGGAAACAGCTGTTAGCCCTTGGAAGAATGAAATAGGCTCATGTAATGAGCTCTGTCAGCCATTAAAATAAATCTGTATAATAAAGCAGCTCTCATTTAATGGCTTGATTCAACAAGCCATTTAAGCACTTGCCTGACTTAACTACATGTGAATAATCTTACTGAAGTCAATGCAACTATTCACGCTTAAAGTTGAGTACATTTTTAAATATCTTGCTGAATTAACGGCCTTAAATAGAAAATTAACTTCTAACCCTTCCTGTCCCTGTTCTGTTTCCTGAAGTCTTGCAGCATGAAGAAAAAGGTAATATTGCCAGCTTTGAATAGTTTGGGCTGAAGGATATTGTATTCTGTTCCACCAAAATAAAAGCAAGAATGTGTTTTCCTGTGTGTAATTCTGAAGTACTCCTACTGTAACCATAACTCACTTTTTGCTTTGGATGTTTTCTAATCATTTGGGCCTTTTGTGTGAAAGTTGAGTTTTATTTTGTTATTAAAACATATGGTATATTCTTGTCCAGCAAAGTTGGAATTTGGTAGTCACTAAGAACAGTGACCAGGTCACTTTCCCTATAAATTCCCCGAACTGTTCTATTTCCTTTATAAATAGTTTACTGATAGATAATTTCTCACTTGCTTGCTCTTTCTCCTTTAGGTTGAGGAGATCTAAAATGCACCATTTAAAGGAAAATTAAAGGGGAAGAAGCATTTAATGTAGCATGAATTGAAAATGAAAACCCAGGTTGTAGCACAAAAGCAACTTTGAAATTATTCAAATAGCAAAACGGTCCTTATTGCCTCTATTTTAATGAAACACACTTCTTCACTGGGAGTCAACATGTTTTTTACCTGTTGTCTGTTGTTAACCATTGTTGGAGACTTAAGCTGTTGGGGCAGGGGGGTGTTTTGCTTTTCCTGATAGTCTGTTGAAGGAATATCTTGGATTACTTCTCCAGCAAGTGAAAAGGGCTGATGATTAGCTGTGCTGCTGCATTTGTGATTTCTCTGGATTGGTCTGCTCATGCCTTTTTGTGTTTTGTTTTTTTTTTTTCTCCTTAGAGTTATGGGGTTTTTTTAACCATGCACAAACCTATTGATGCACCCCTTCTCATGCAGCTCACTAACAGAAGCATAGCCTGTTTCTTAATACCCACCACATTGTTTCTGCATCACAAGGTCTGGTGAACTTCTGTATTTTCAAATAAGTGATCTGCATTTTGGATCTTGGATCTTTTTACACTGAGATACTCAGATTTAAACTACTCTTTTCAAACAACCTTGCAGCATAAAGCTGCTTGCTGTCAGCATAAAGAAAATTAATAAGGTGTCTTGGTCAGCAGGGCCTACTTGTGGAGAAACAAGTGTTATTTCCTGGTCCCAAACTCCACAGGGTCTATGCAGAGTCTCACTTTGAGGTGCTTTAACCTAAAATGAAATTGATGGTGCATGAAGATTCAGAAAAATGGAATAAGCATGCTTGCTTTGATGGGGTTTAGTGGTGGTACACAATCACCTACAGCATTCTAAAAAAATCTGGCAACTATTTACTGATACAAATTTTATTTCAGCTGGAAGCTTTGCATATATATTTATAGTGAAGAGGAAAATACTAGTGTGAACCACTAACAGAATTGGCCATAGGTTGAGTTCAGGCCCTGCCCAGCAAGGTGTAATTAGGCCAAAGCAAAACTCTTATTTCACTCTGCTTTAAGCCTTAGTAAACTAGTTACAGGTAAAACCAGATAATGCCCATGTGTTTTGAAAGATTTGTGTAAGACTGTCATATCAAAATGTATGTGGGAACTACATTAAAGCTTTTATTGGAAAACAAGCAAACTAAAACACCCCAAGCCCTGCGTTGTATTTCCTGTGCTGGGCAATGGCTGTTAGAAGGGAGGTTGATGATGACCAGGTTTGCCTTCTTAACAACAATCCTCCCCTTGCACCACCCTCCTGCTGCATCTTTGCTCTTAGGTCTGTTGTTAACATATGGATGTTGTTAGCAATTACTGTATGTCTTGTTCTGGCTGCTGACTGATGTGGGCACACCCTTTCAAATTTTCCAGGAAAAAAAGATACTGAAGAGTGTAATGAAGTTGCGCACATCTGATGGGGAAAATGTGGCAAGAATGGTGGTGTTACTAAAACCAGCAGTAAATCTCTTATCCTTAAAATTAAAAATAAGATTACACCCACAGGAAATACAAACATTAACATAAGAAAATGTGTAGTTGCAACATCTTTCTGTAGTCCAGTTCCCAGTGCATGATGCACTACTTCAGAGAAGACAGGGCAGGGAAAGATCTAAATAAACTAGTCCTCAGCAGTCCTCCACTGAAACCAGGCTGGGCAGATGTCCAAACTGTTAGAAGCCTGCAGGAATAAAAAATCTCCAACTTTGTAATGACTCTCCCCCCTGTTCCCAGTCACTGAGGTATCAATTCTATTGCTTAGGTATTGCTGCCATTAAATGACTGTTCCTAATGCGTCCCATTCTGCTGTTTGACTGGCCTCTTGTTCTCCCAGTGAGTGTAGAAAATGGTTTATTTCCTTTCTAGAAACATGTTACATCTTTGAAAATTTACCATGTTTCCCCATAATCTTCTCTAGTTTTAGGAATTCCAATTATGATAATTGCCATAATTTGTCATGCAAGATTTCATTAAACTGACTTTTCACTGTGCGCTTTTCTCCCCTTGTTCTTTGGTCTTTCTGTGCACTGATTTGCTTAAACTGAACTGTAGAGTCCATTATGCGGGCAGCAGATAAATACAGACAATGTTATAAAGGTATTTTAATTTTCCAGGGTAATTTTTTTCCCCTGTGAAGATTAGCACAGAGCAACAGAGGTGCTAGGAGAAAATTGCTAAACTAGACTCTTTAAGCCAATCTTAATTCCTCTCTCCTAGGTTATGGTACAGGTATCTTGAAAAGAAATGCTCAGAGATAACTTCTGTAAATAAAAAGTCTCTCAATTTAAAGATAGTGTTCCGAGTTCCCTTTCGACTACCTCCTTTCAAGGACTTAAAGATATGAAAGCTGAATTTGTCATCAAGAACACTGGTAATTCTGTTGCTGGAGGTGGGCAGTGAATGCCTGTTGTAAGGATATCTGTGAATTGAATGCGGGGTATATTTTAAAATGAGCCATCCCTGGTTGAATTCTGGTACGTTCAACTTCTAATGAAACCTAGGAAAAGCAAAGTAGTAATGTTGTATGTGATGTCCTCCTGTTCAAGAGACCAGGAGGTATCAGTTAAGCCCCCAGCTGGAGGACATCTGCTGCTGGTAACAGTTATCTGAGCAGTCCATGCAAAACCTGTCTACTAGTCGTACACATGGGAAATGCTTTTTATACTGACTGCTGGAAAGTAGCTCACTAATTGTAGTCTGTGTTGCAGACAAGATACAATTCCTGTTCTGGAGCGTTCAGAGTGAGAGTTTAGATGCAGATAGGAGGTCTATTGAATAAGGCCATACAAAAAGCTCCCAAAAGACGGGAGGATGGGGAAATGTTTTGAATGTGACTTGCTGGTGGGTGGTTCTGTCCTCATTTCTAAAAAAAGTTTCAGAGGTAGAAGGAAACCAAGTTATTTGCAGCTTGTAGTATGATGACAAGTCATTCCCTGCCATTTAACAGTTAATGGTACTAATACTCTATTAGCTAACTGGTTTGTAGCCATAGTCTACAGTTAATCATAAAATATTTGGTTAAGAGTAATGTTACTTACCTAGATTGATTTATATGTTGCTTTTCCTGGAACTTGCCTGTTCATAGTACAATTACAATTACATCTTACTGCAACAGTTCTCTAATGAGCATTAATTGCCTAGGAAGTGTCTTACAGCATTCAGAAGCCTGAGGACAGGCTTCTGAAAGATATAGCAGCAGTGTGCCAGTCCCTAAGGTTAACTGGTCTATAGGTAAGGCGAGTTAAGTGCTGCAGAAAACCGGGTGATGTGTCTTGCAGCTACAGGCTTTGTACCTGCTGCAAACGAGAGAAGTCGGGAAGAGTCTTGGTCCCACCTCGCTTGTCTGTGGAAGGAGCGGTATGAATCCACTACATGTAATACTCACTTGGGACAGAATAGCTTTTAACAGCTGCTTAAAGCCTAGAACGCTGTTCATTACGTAATGGTGTAGAGTCTTACCCTGTGCAGTACTTAGTGACTTCCGTATGTTTATACTGGGGAAAGAGCATTTGCACTGTGTGCCACTGTGCAGCCATGAGTTTCTTAGTCCTGCTGTCTGTAATGGTCACACAGCCCTTTGTTAGATGTGCTTAGAAAGGACTTAGCAGGAGGAATAAAGCTGCCCTATAAATTGCTTCCTTTAATAAACTGCCAGTGAGTACTTGATTGTTGCATTTGGTTTTGCATTTGTAAGAACAGCCACCTCTTTGGGGCACAGAGGAAGCAGTACAGTGGCCCTGCTGCTGGATACAAGGGACAGCGTGAGACCAGACTGAGACTCCCTCTGTCATTAATAGACCCCATGCCAACTCCTCCTACAACTGACACTTGAGACAGCTCTGGAATGAAGATGACTTGTCTGCCCTGCCTTGCCTACTGTGCACGCCACCCCAGCACATCTCTGGTCTGCCAAAGCCAGGTGCTAGTCACAGACCCTCACAGCGCTTCAGTCCCTGGCTGTGCCCCGCTCTCCTCTCCCTGCTGACGAGGCTGGGAAAGCTCAGACCATGCTGCTGTCTGGCACCCAGCAGTGTCATGCTAAACATGGCAACAAACAGCTCTTTCTGGGGATAACTTGGGGAGGAGTAGCTAGCATACACCTCCAGCTGCTTTGAGCTCCTATCCCAGAAAAGGGGTGGTGGGGGGACTCCAGCATAAGTGGGAAATGGACAAATAAAGGATTTAATAAGCTTTTCACATAAAGGGGAAGAGAAGTGGACAGGTGAGAGAAAGCTTGAGCTAAGCGTCAATCCAGTTATGGACTTTTCCATTCAGGTGTTGGAGTTATTTCAATGGTGAGGAAAACAGAACTGGAAGAGCTTGGCTTGAAGGGATACCACTGAAAAAGCATGGTAGTGAGTTGTTGAATATTTTTATTAGCAAACTGAGAACAACTGGGAAAAGAAATACATACAGTATAGCCTACAATACTAGGCTTAAGTGTGTCAAAAAATCTTTATTATTTCAGAAAGAAAAAATGGAGATACAAGTATAACAGTATACAGAGCCAGAGAATTAGAATACAGTCCTTGAAAATTCATAAAAAATAATCCAAGTACTATTTAGTTATAACTATAGCCCCTACACAAAAAAAACACCCCACACAAAAAACAAACTCCAAACTACCACAAAACAGCCAGCATTGAAAAATTAAAGGMTCAGATCTACCACAAGCGTATGTTGTTTAGGTTTAGACATAGAGCTGCACCATCTGAAAGCAACTTAAGAGCCACGGATTGGGTGTGAGCTGAAAACAGGAAATACAGTTACTTCTCTAAAGGATTTCTAACGGTACACTCAAGCGCCTGCCAGGTGGAGGCAGGACATCTGACCTGTCAGTGAGAGCCACGGCAGAGACAGCGGGAAATGCTGGCATCAGGTTCCCGGCCCGGGGATCGCGCCGTGCTGAGATCATAACGGTGTTTTCAGCACCAGCTCAGTTCAAGAGATTGCGTTCATTCAGCGCGTACCAGGGGCCTGTTCACCGCCGGAGCAGGCCCCGGCCCCTACAGGCCCCGGCTCAGGCAGGCCCCAGCCCCCACAGACCACAGGCCCCGCCCGGCCCCGGCAGGCCCCGGCCCGCCGCCGGTCGAAGAGGCCGGCGCGGCGCTGACATGGCGGCCGGGGCGGGGCGGCGCCGCGCCGTCCTCTCGCGAGAGCGCGCCGGTGCTCGCGCCCGTGCCCTTGCGGCGCCATGGCGGGCTACTGGGACGGCCCCGAGGGTGAGGCGTGCCCGCGCCGCACCTGGCTCACCACTCGCGTCGGCGCCGCCGTGGGTGAGGACCGGGGGGCCTGCGGCTGAGGGGGCCGGGTCGGGTCGGGAGGGCGGCGGCGAAGCGGGGCCCGGGCTGAGGCGGCCCTCGCCCGGGCGAGGCGGCACCGTCGGGAGCCGGCGACGGCGGCCCGGCTCGGGCTTGGCGGCGGGAGCCCTGGCACCGGCAGCCGGGGCCGCGCTGACTGACGCCATCCTGTGTTGCAGGCTTGGTCGGGACGGCCTACCGCATTATACTGCTGCAGCCCAACTCGGCCCTGGCCGCCTTGCAGATGGCAGCCGCGGACAGCGTCACCATGGGTAAGGGCCCGGGGCCTCCGTCCCCCCCGGCCGGCGGTGGCGGCGCCGGGCGGGCGGGCGCTTCCGAGTCGGTCCCCTGGGCCGCCCCGCTCTGCCGCGGCACGGGCAGCCTCCGGTGAGGCCTACTGGCTCAGCCTCCGCCTTTACCTTTGACTTTGTGCTCGGCGTTGGTTGGTTTTCCTCCCCCGCACGCCTCAAAGGCAGGTAGTTATTTTAAGGATGGAAGCCAAGAGCCAAAATGCTAAAATGACTTGAGAGAAGTGCAGAGCTTTACAGTTGGTATTTCCTTTTGCCGTATTTTCTCTAACACCCTACTTATTTATGTCAAATCGGAATAGAATAGAATAGTGATTCACACGTGGATAATATTTTCTGCTGGATAATGTAACACCAGTAATCATATGGGTGATGGCATAAGAAACTCCTGGATTAATGCTTGAGACAGAAGAACAGCTGTGTCAGCTCAGGCTGAAGATGCATCTGAGGCAGTCTCTGTCTCCCATGGTTTTTATTTAAAGCCATGTTCTTTATTTAAAGTTTAGGTAATGCATTTTTTGCAATCTAGAGTAAAAGGTATGTATTTTCAATATTTGCACAACAGCTAGTTTCTGGACGAAAGTATAGTGGAAGCAAACTTATTTTACTCATTTACTTCATATATTTAGGCATTGTACTTAATAAATCATGCTTGCTGAAGAGCAAATGCAATGTTTTTGATGGCAAAAGGAAAATAAATGTGGGTTTTTTCCCATCATGCTGTATAGCCAAGAAGAAACCACTTAGATGGCTTGAATTGTCTTGTGTTTTGCAAGAGAAGGTGGTCACTGAAGAGATAAGCAGGGAACTGAGGGGGCTATTGCAGATGCAGGTGCAGATCCACAAGGCGAAGCTCCCCCAGCCCCTTGGCAAGTGCATGGTTTTCTTCTCACCAAACTCATCTTGTTTTTCAGTCTAATTTAATGGCTTATATCACCTCTGTATCTCCCTGTGCACTAGTGCTCTGAACTGGAAGCTGGTTCACAAGCAGTCCAGATCTGCATTTTTGAGTTGTTCAACTCTAAAACAGGACGTTCCAGTCTAAAACTGGAACCTCCTGTAATGAGTTGAGCCGTAAAAGGTCATTATAATGGACCAGATAACGTAACCAGTTATGATTTTGATAAATCCCTAATGCCCACTGTTAAGGGACCAGAACTTGTGGTCTGAGGGCGTGTGTTTTACCTACAGACTCCTTGGCCCAAAGCAGGGAAGCTGAAATACAGTCCTTGGACTGTGGGTTTTGTTTCTTCAGTGCTCTTTTCAGTTGATTTTCGGATCAGCATAATTGCATTTTCTGCTGAAAAACTGCAGAGGTTTGTAACATGAGCTTGTGGTTTACTAGTTTACCATAGAGGTTGAAAATTTTTATCCTGGACACTTTTGTTGTTCCCAAGAAAGATGAATTGAAATCTGCAGATGGTGCCTGGTAGCCAGTTTCACATTTCATGATTAAGAACCTGTATTACAAACAAAGAAAACCTTTTAGTGTATTTGCTTGACACAGCTATTTGCCAAACCTTTCACTTATATAGATGTAGGGTCTGATGGGATGAGTATGTAATTCGTGGAGAGGACAATGCTACTTTGCAATTTCTTAATTCAATATATGAAATCAATTTACAAAATCAAAATCAGTTTACAAAAAGAATAATTTACAAACTCGATCCTTTTTTCTACTATCCAAAAATCATTGCAAGCCCCAGGCAGGCAGAGGAGTAAAGTGCCGGGACAAACTGACCTTAAGGAGAGCAGAGCCATCTGAGTTTCTCTACCTGAATCCCTGTGAGGCTGGATTCACAGGGGCTTGTGAGCTGAGTTTCAGTACAGAGCCCAAACAGAGCTCTGCTACCTCCTACACCCTGGGGAGCGTGCTACAGAGAAAGCTGCTTCTCTCTTCTCTTACCCCCTGGCTGTTTGGGGGCTGCCCCATTGCCTCATCTGGAGGGGCTTTTACTAAGTCTGAGCTACTAACCAAGCTGGGTGCGGTGGCGTTTGTCCGTAGCCATTCGAACGCACCTGCCTTGYGTGCTGGCACACAGCAGGGTTCCTGGGGATCCAGCTAATGGCTGAGCTGGACCTGCTTGCGCAGGACCTGCATGGCACAGAGGTGGCTGCACAGCTGGAGGGGGGAGGTACCAGAAGGAACCGGATGGGACTTGTATAATGCTGAGTCTCACCGTAGTGGCTAGGATATGATGCCCCTGGGTAATCAAAAGTCGATCTTGCTGCATTTTCCTCTTTTCTCCCAGAGGAACCATTGTACAGCACCATGCGTCTCAAAAATGTGCTTTGTATGTATGTAATTCTCTGTTCCTTGAGGGGTTTTGTTTTGGTTTTTTACCTCTTGTTTACAGCTACACTAGGAGCTGTGTTTGGCTTAACTACCTGCCTCAGTGCCCAAATCCGAGAGGAACCAGAGGATCCCTTGAACTATTTCATAGGAGGCTGTGCAACAGGAGCTGTCTTAGGTGCAAGAGGTAAATGTGGATAATGCCTGTAATGAAGTGAACCCTCTCTGTTTTTAGAAACCTATTAGGGAGAAATGTAAAATAATCTTGATGTCAGGCTTATTTGGTGAAGATTCATCTCAGCATGTGAATTCCATTTCATGCCAGTTTCGTTGAGGCTCCATTGTACAGGTCTGCTAAAATAAATACTGCTACAGAGCGAGACCAGAGGTAGAGCTGACCCAGTACTGCCAGTTATAACTACCAGTTATAACTTGAAATTGCAGGGTATGAAAAACATAATTGTGGAAATCCATGTTTTCTTGGCAACAAATGTGATTTATTTTACATGGAAAATATAATCTAACGTCTGCCTTGTGAATTCTTCATGCACTCTGAGGGACAAGGTGTATCTTGCTGCTGTTGCTCCTTTGGCATCTTGTCAGGCCAGATTAGCTCCTGCAGATGTTTATACAGCTCTGTTTTCCCTAGGCATTTTCAGACTCAGTGTTAAAGATGTGGGGGATTTATTTAAGTTGTAATTGTGGTGAAAAAGAATTTATCTTTACTTTTCCTAGTTGCTGACCTGATGAGAGTTCGAAGCAGTGATTGTTATTTTTGTCACTGAAGTAAGCAATTTAAGATTGCCTATGTAAGGAGATGGGGTAGTGGATTACAGAAATTGGTATTTCAAACTGCAAGCTGAAAGCATGAGAAAACTTAATTTAAAAAAAGATCACTTTTCTGATTTCTCTTGGCAAACAATGTTACTGATGGTCAAGGGACTGTGAGTAGCTCATGGAAAAATTGCAGAGTCTGTCGAGGTCTACTGTATAGTATTTGTGCCCTAATAGATCTTTTATGGTTTGATTTGTTTTTTCCAGCTCACAGTTACATGACCGGTACCACTGCATGTTTGGGGTTTGGAATTACTGCTGCTCTAATGAAGATAGGTAACAAGGAGGGCTGGAGGCTGACAGGACCTCCCAAGCTGTAAATGTAGCCTTTCCTCCCTGTGAGCTGTCTTTTGAATGCTGTATGTAATAAGACGATGTGTAATAAAGATACTGTCAAATCAGCAGTTCTCACAAAATTTTGATGTCGTCCGGCTGTTTACAGTGTTGGGTCTGAGATGCAAAAAAAGGTGGAGCCTTGGAGAGGAAGCTTTGATCTGCTGCTCCTGCTGAGATTTCTTTTTCATACACAAGTCACTTTGCCTCCGTGTCTCTGTTATTGCGCACGCAAGCTTGAGGGGTACAATTACTGTTTTCAGTCTGGTCTTTTAGGAGTTGTTCTTGTAGTTTCGAGTGGGTCCTGCAGGACTTTTTGGCAAGGATTGGGATTGCACAGCACTGAGACCATCGGTAAGGGTTTGGAGTCAAAACTTCTGAAGGGGCGCTTGGCATCCTTCCTAATCAGGTTGAGGATTAGGAATTTGTGGTGGGGGAAAGAGGTATAAATTGCCCACAAGGTGTTTGGCAGCCTGGGAACTTTCTCTGATAGACATTTAAGGAAGCCTAGAGCCCACAACTTCAGGGTTAGATTTGGGGAATAGCTGAGGTTGGAAGGGACCCCTGGAGATCTTCCTGCTCTAAGTTGGAGCAGGTTGCTCAGGGCTGTGTCCAGTTGAATTTTCTGTGTCCAAACTGAAGCATGTCCAGCAAAGCCACCAAGAAAGTGTAGAGGGTTGAGGCACAGGATGCACGAGGAGGAGCGAGGAGAACTGCATCATTCAGCCTGGAGAAAAGAAGGCAAGGGCTGATGTAATACCATTTTTTTCACAACTTAATGGTTACAGAAAAGGCAGGCTCAGGTGCTCAGTAAAGGATGAGAAATAACAAGCACACGTTGTAGAAAGGGAAATTCTAACTAGATAGAAGGAAAAAAATCTCACAGTTGGGGTAGATAAGTGCTGGAAAATGGACTTGGAAGGGCTGTGAAATCATCATCTTTGGGGACACAGAATTCAACCAGACACATGGGAATATGAGGGTACAGGGACAGGATGTTTGGGGATGGGGATATGAGTTAATTTGACGGGGAGTATGGGCACTAGCGGAAGCAGGAATGTGGGGTAGGGGGACACAGGGAGGTGTGAGGGGAGGAGACAGGAGATAGGGGGACCCAAGGACAGCAGAGGAGGGGACAGTGATACAGGGGGACACACGGTCACAGCCATGGCAGGCTGTGCTGCTCCCTGGTGTGTGCTCTCTGTGGGCAGGTGGGGGCACCGGGGGGGTGCAGGATGGTCCTGGGGGTGCTTGGCGCTGGGCCAAGGGGCTGGTGTCCCCATGTGCTTCCTGGCACCGGGGCTGGGGGTCAGTGGGGCTGGGCTCCAGTTCAGGAGCACAACAGGTGGGGGTGGGGGTGTCACCCCCCATGGGGCTGGGAGAGCAGGGGTGTTTGCTTCTCTCCTGCCCAAGGACTTTTGAGGGGGGCCCTGCTTCACCCTGGGCTCTGGAGGTGAGCAAGGTTTGGGGGGGTCCTGATGGGCCAGAGACCCCCAACAGCCCAGGGTAACCCAGGGTTTACAGCCCTGCCTGCACCTTCCTGCTGCATGAGAGGGGAAAAAACTCCTGGCAGCTTCCACCTGCCCTACTGCCTGTCCTCAGGGAACCTGGGTGTCCCTGCTGCCCCGTCCCAGGGCTCCAGGGCCTTGGACCTCCCTCTGCCTAGGCCTCTCCCAGCTCCCGGCCGTGGCCACGTGTCTCGTCTGGGCTATAATTACCCGGGCACATTCCTGGGGGGTCACAGGAGCTTCCCGGAGCGGCGGCAGGCGGTAAGGGGGAACAAGTGCGTGGCACGGCACAGTGCGGCACGCCATGCGGCAATGCAGGACACAGCATACGGCATGCACCACGCCGGGCTGCAAAGCGTGTGGCCCGAGCAAGGACACACGACACCATGCAGACACAGCAAGCAACACGTGAGGCGCCACTCGTGACGGGGTGGGGGGGCGACAGCATGCAGCGCACTGCGGTGTGACGCAGTGTGCCGCTCGAGGATCRGCACGCCCCGACAGCAGGCAGTGCAAGAAGGCGCATGACGTGCAACATCACACGCAACTCGCAGTGCAATGCATCGCAACATGCGTCAGGCAGTGCACAGCAGTCACTGCCACGCACCGAGCGGACAGGCGGCTTCGCTGGGGAGCAGTTCCGGGGACCAGCAGCTTTGCCACTGTTGGAGCACCAGTAGTTTCAACTATGGGGCAATGGCTGGGGAAGGGCTTGGTGGCTTCTGCTATAGGGTGGAGGGTTTGATGGGGGACAGTGGACTTAGCTATGGGGCTATGGCTTTCAGTTGGGGCAGCAGCATTGGCTCTGGGTCAGTAGCTTCAGCCTGAGGGTTCAGCAATGAGGCAGATGACATGGCCCGTTGGTCTCACCTATGGGGCTGCAGTTTTGCCAAGGGGCATTAAATTCAGCTATGGGGCAGTAGCAGTTCCCAGTGGCCTCAGCTATGGGGTAGAGGCTTTGGCAATGGATCCAGTGGCTTTCACTATGGGGCAGTGCCAGTAGCAGGGCCCCATGTCCCCAGCCAGGACTCCTGCCATGGGCCAGAGGCTCTGGCTATGGAGACGGCACCCTGACCGCCCTGCTGCGTGTGTTCCCACAGGCAAGATGTGGGTTGCAGAGGGGCCGGCCCCAGCCCAGTGGAGCCTGCGGGACAGGGCCCACGCTGGACACTTCCTGGCCATGGCTGACCACCTCCGCACCGCAGGACAGCTGGTGGACGTGGCCGTGGGCCCAGAGGGCGACGTGGCCCATGCCGTGGTCCTGGCCTCCATCAGCTCCTTCTTCCTCCGCTTCCTGGAGGGCAGGACCAGAGAGCTGCGCCAGGGCCCCCCGCCCCGTGTCCCCCTGCCACCTGGGGCCACACTATGGGGCTGGCGGGCCGTGCTGGCCTTCGCCTATGGGGGAACTCTGCCCCATGGCCAGGAGAAAGAGGTAGAGGAGGCCGCCCGGGCCCTGGGGGCCCCCCGGGTGGTGGCCACCTGTGCCCTGCGGCTGGAGAGTGACCCCCAGGAGGGGGGTCCCAAGCCCCTGGAGGAGCAGTGGAAGACGCTAAGAGCCATGGAGCAACTCCACGCCAGCGGCCTGGGCTGCGACCTCCAGCTCCAGGCAGGGGATGAGGTCATCCCAGGTGAGCCGGGGGTGGGGGTCCCCTGGGAGGGGGCAGGGCACGCTGGGACAGCCAGGTCCCCTGGCAGGGATGCTGGGGGCTGAGGCTCCAGGCAGGGACGAGGACATAGAGGTGCCTGTGGGGCGGGTCCCGTCGGGAGAGCTGGGGGTTTGGTGGGGGGGGCCGGGACACCTGGGTTTCCAGAGGGCTGCGCAGTGCAAAGGGTCCCCTGCTGCCCCCACCATTCTTCCTCTTTCCCCTAGTTCAGCGCCTGGCCCTGAGCTGCTCCTGTGACTTCTTCCGGGCTCTCTTCACTTGCCCCATGCGGGAGGCCACCCACGACCCCACCGCCCCGCTGGCCACGGGGCTGTCCCCAGCCGAGCTGCGCCTCCTTCTCTCCTTCGCCTACACAGGGGCTGTGGCAGGGCCGTGGCCCGCTGTCCTGGAGGCAGCTGAGACCTCCCTGCGCTACCAGGCCTGGGGGCTCCTCACCCTCTGCCTGGATGTTTTCACCCATGGCCTGACCCCAGAAACTGGCCTGGACGTGCTGGCCTTTGCTGTGGCTTACGGGCTGGCCCAGGTGGGCCGCGTAGCAGAGGACTACATCTTGGCCACCTTCCCCAGCGTGGTGGCCACACCGGCCTTCCTCGATCTTCCTGCACACCTTCTCATCCGCCTCCTCCGCTCTGATGGTCTCAATGTCCTCCATGAACTGGAGGCTTTGGAAGCAGCATCCCGGTGGCTTATGGCCAATGGAGATGGCCAAGAGGATCTAGCCAAGGAAGTCCTGTCATCTGTTCGCTTTGCCCTCATGTCTGGCTTGGAGCTGAAGAAGGTCCCATCAGTGACTGCAGGGGTAGCTGACCCAAAGGTCCTCCACGAGCTCGTGGTAGCAAGTTTGGCCCCCATGGCCCAGCTGCCATGCCGAGTGCGCTGCTTGCAAGAGGTGCTGGTGGTTTGTGGTGGAGACAAACTGACGGCCAACCTGGCTGCCCGGAAGCCCAGCAGACACCTCTGGTTTGCCCACCGCTACCTCAGTGCTGTGGGGCTGGTGAAGCAGGTGGAGTGGCGGGCACTGGGGCGCTTTCCTGATGGCCCACGCTTCCGCCATGCTGTAGCTGTGGTGGGCAACATCCTCTACGTCCTGGGTGGAAAGCGCTACTACGGGGTCCATGACACCCTGGCCAGTGTCTACAGGTGAGGGCTACAAAGGACCTAGAGGTGCCATGTGGCACCAGGACACTGTGGGATCAGAGGAGGTGTTGGTGGAGCTAGAGCTGCCTCATGGACCCAAGGCATTCTGAGATTGGTTGGGTGTAGGACTGGGAGGTGCCCTTCCACTCTGGGATGTTACAGGCTTTTTGGGGGTAGGGCAGGGAGGCTCCTATCTGCAGATGCCTCAGGGCATTATGGGTTTGGTATTGCCCAGAAGGAGGGGATATTCCCATGCAAGGGGACCATGTGGCCCCAAGGCATTATGGGATTGGCTGGTTGTAGGTGGGTTGTTGCCCTCAGCGATGCCAACATCACCTCATGGCATTGTAGGTAACAGGTAGTCTCTTGCCCCTTTACCTCTCAAACCCAGGTATCAGCCTATGGATGATTCCTGGGAGCGCCTGGCCAGCATGACCTGTGGGCGGAGTTACTTTGCCGCTGTGGCACTTGGGGATTTCATCTATGCCCTGGGGGGCAGCTCAGGGGAGCTCTACTGCACAGACACTGTGGAGTGCTATGACCTGGCCAGCGACACCTGGAGGTGAGACTGCTCCACGTGGACACCTGCTTTCCTCTGCCCTAGCAGCCCCTTGCATTGGCCAGTGGTTTGTGGGTCACTGAGCCTCCAATGGAGAACGGGCCTACAGTGGCCTTTGGGAGAGGTGTACTGGGTATTGAGCAACCATGTCCCTTGGAGGTTATTGGGTGTTGGCCAGTGATGCCTATTGGGTGGTGAATGAGTCTTTGGCCAATAGTATTCACTGAGGGTCTGTTGGCCATCTGCCAATGAGACAAATCATTTAAACATCTTCCAGCTATGTTCATTGGGTGCTCTGTTGGGTGTTGGCCAATATTGTCCATTAGGGAGTCCACTGTGGGTTGACCAATGGTGTCTTTTGGGGTCTACAAAGCATTGAACAGTGATGGCCCTTGGACATCCATTATGTGTTAGCTGATGCTGCCCACTGGGGCTCATTGGGTGTTGGCCAGCGTTGACTGCTGAGTGGTCAGTGGAGCCATGGCTCACTGGGGAACTCCTGGGCAGGCAGTCACCATGGAGCAGCCCTGCTTAACCTGCCCTTCACCCCCCTCCCTCTCTCCTTGCCCAGGAGGTGCCAGCCCCTGCCGATGGCTCTGTGCGGGCACGCGGCGTGTGCCCTGGATGGTGCCCTCTACGTGTCAGGGGGTTGTGATGAGTCATGCCAGTGCCAAGCGGCCATGCTGCGCTACATCCCGGGTGCGCCTGCCACGCTCCTGTCCCCCATGAATGGCCAGCGAGCTGGGCACATCATGGAGGAGGCAGGTGGGCAGCTCTATGTGGCCGGGGGGCTGTGCCAGCGGGATGGGCAGACTGGCTATAGGGACCAGCTGGCCTTTGAGGTCTACAGCCCCAAGCTGGACATCTGGGTCCTCCTCAGCCCCCTGCCCCATGCCCATGTAGTTGGGGGTGCAGCTGTGCTGGGGGGAGAGCTGCTTGTACTGGGAGGGTACAGTCATGAGACCTACCAGGACACCCACTTGATCCACGCCTACCAGCCAGGCACCCGGCGCTGGATCACTCGGGGCACCTTGCCCCATGCCTATACTGACCTCCAGGCTTGTGTCCTCACTGTACCCCCTGCCTTGCGTGGCCTCAACTGCCTTGAAGACCCTTCGAGATCACCTGACACCCCCAATAATACTTAGGGGGGCTTAAAAGCTCTGCATCCCATACTGGGATCCCCAGGTAGCATCCATGGACACCTCTATGGGACAAAATAGCCCCCAGATCCCTTCCCCACAATAGGTTCCTCCTGTGGTTTCCCGCAACCCCCCACTCCCAGGGTACATGCCCTAGACTGTGGGGACCCCGTGGGACACAAAGACTCCCCACACTGCAACCCTGTGCCTCTAGGAATACTCACTCCCCTGCCCTGACCCCTTCACTGGGAGCTGGGGAATCCCCCAATTTCCCCCCACTCTTGGGTTGAATAAAAGTGGCTCCTGAACTGCCCATCTGGGTCTTGTTGTTTCTGCTGGGGAGCCCAGACATCCAGGTGCTTCTCGCAAGGAACAGGAGGCGAGCAGGAGACCAACGGCCTAAGTGTCCTGGATGGGTGGTGGTGGGGACCAGGACTGCCTGGATTCCTGGGTCCCCTGGGGATCGGTGGGTGGAGGGCACTGGGGCTCTGGTGCCTGTGTTCATTGGGCATGGGGGAGGGTGTGCATGTGACTTGGGATTGAGAGGCATCTTGGGGTGCATGGGGGATCCTGAGGGAATAGGAGAGTCCTGGGGTGCCAGGGTTTTGGGGTAGATGGCAGGGTAGATGGGGGGCACTGGGGGGTCCTGGGGGCTTTGGGGTTCCTTGGTGGTTCTGGGAGGTCTTGGCTTCCTGGAGTGACCTGGAGTGCTTCTTGTGTGGAGAGGTGGGAGAATCCTACGGAGGACTTGCAAGGAGAGGCGGAGGTAATGGGGATTCTGGGAGATATTGGGGTACCTTTGGGGAGGGAATTGAGGGTCCTGGGATGTGTAGGGGAGGGTTGCAAGTTCTCATGGCTCCCCAAAACAGTATTTTAGATGTGGTCTAATGAGCACTGAGCAGAGGGGGATAATCACTTCCCTTGGTCTACTGGCTATGCTCCTGTTAACCCAGCCCAGGCTTTTGTTGGTCCCTCTTTGCTGCCAGGGTGCACTGCTGGATCTTGTTCACCTTTTTGTCGACCGAGACACA
This sequence comes from Phoebastria nigripes, assembly GCA_035582835.1. Classification (NCBI taxonomy): domain Eukaryota; kingdom Metazoa; phylum Chordata; class Aves; order Procellariiformes; family Diomedeidae; genus Phoebastria; species Phoebastria nigripes. Next base: position 637,234 of record JAYKAV010002628.1, on the reverse strand, counting down.
CAGGTCCTTTTCCGTAGCTCTGCTCCCCAGCCAGTCTGTCTCCCACCAGCACTGTCGTGGTCTTCCTTCCAAGGTACAGGGTTTTGCATTTGTCCTTGTTGACTTTCATCAGGTTTCTGTCAACCCATTTCTCCAGGGTGAATGGTGCTCCCTGAGTGGTAGTCCTGTTGGAAGCATACAAACTGATCCCTCTCAATCTGGTGTCATCTGCCAACACGATAAAAGCACACTCGGTCACCTCCTCCATSTCGTTGATAAAGACGTTAAACAGAAGAGTTTCCAGCACAGCCCTGTATGGTACTCCACATGTTACCAGCTCCCAAGTGGAGTATGATCCATTAACCACTAGCCACTGGTCCTGACCTTGACACCACTTTTTACCTGTCCACTTCTCCAGCCATTCAGAGCTTGACGGCCTAACTTGGATGCCATGACATTGTGGGAGAAGTGTCAAAAGGAAGTCAAAGCTCCTGGAGATGTGAGAGCTGATGCGTGCTCTCCCACCACAGAGCCTAAGCACAAGAATGTGAGCCTAAGCACCGTTACAAAACAAGAAAAGGCATCCTTAATCACTAACATTGCTATATAAGACCAGAAGGGGCTGAAAAATGTCCCAAGATGTAGTAAAAGTATCTGATAAAAGTAAAAAAAAAAAAAATCAATGTAAAGAAACAGTTCAAACTGAAGTAACAGGGCTCTCTGGGGTCGCTGGGGTCTCCCCAAGGCCATCCATGTGTCCCTTGGATGCTCTGAGGGTATCCGAGGTCTCTTGGGCTGTTGCAGTCATCTCTAGAGTTGTTCAGAGGGATTCTGGGTCAAATTTGGGGTCTCTGGGGCTGTTCTTGTTGTCCCAGGAAAGAGGGAGAGAGTATGGTGGGGCCAGAGGAAAGCACCAACACACAGACAAATGCTTGCTTACAAATGAAGGGCTTGTATGTCCACAGACGCACTAGCACACATGAGCTTGACTAGCAGACACACTTGTATAGAAGGATGCTCACCCCAGCTGGCCAAGCACAGGCACATGTACCCTTCTGTGGACCAATTAATTAATCTGGCAGAAGGCTTGCTGACCCACAGCAGCTGGACAATATGTTTGTGACAGAACTGGAACAGCGCTTGAGACTGCAAAAGTGATTCAGATGATCTAGTCGCTGCATTTGTGCACCAGTGCTGGGGCCTGCCGTTTGACCCCTGCCAATGACAACCTCTGTCTCCTTCTCACACCTCCCAAAATGTTTGGGTGACTTCTGTACAGGTGGTCACAAAGTTTGGCCAGCCCCTGGACATTTTGTCCTAGTGTGATCCCTTACAAGTTACATCCATCGCTCTCTGAAGCCTCCCACCCTCTTCCCCCCCATTTCCAGCCATTCCATGATGGGTCATGCAAAGGCATTGACACCTACCGTTTCCTGAACTTATTATGTGACAGTGGGACATGCAGTGGGATGCTTTTCCCACGTGATTCAATCCCACAGTGAAGGATCATACATTTGGGGCAAAAGTCTGGAAGCTGGGAATAAGTGGACTTTTCCTTTCTATCATCTTCATTATTCCAAGTACTGAAGACAATTTTGTCATTCACTGTACCCTGCCAGGACTATGGGAGGTCCAATGAAATGAAACTAGCACCCATTTGAAATTCAGGCAAAGAGAATATTTATTCTGTGATTAACAACATGGCACTAAGTTGAAAGCATAGTGCATCTTTATGTGCATCATTCGAACCGAACCAGTTGGGACACAGAGTACAAAGTAAGCTCTGCTTTCCCCCAGCGTCAGCCCCAAACTATCAGTGACCAGTTTAGGACATCTTCTCCCCCCGCCAAGTACCCAAGTAATTATTTCAGATCTAGAAACCTCAGAGTGTGGGAGAGTAATACTAGGGGAAGGAGCTGGATGGCTTCCCCCTGCGCAAGCAGATCTTTCCCTTGTAAAACAAGGGTACGTGAAGCAGAGCCACAACCCTCCATCTCTTTCTCTGAACATACAGAAGCATTTACAAGGTGTTGCCAGCATATTTCACTCTGACATCACCGATGGCCTTGACACCCCTGTCCAGACTGTAAGCAGAAGGGGTCCTCAGGGAGCTGAGGTTTGTGACCATCAGCTTCCTGGAGAAAGACTTGAATGATGCATTCAGAGGACTGTGGTGGACCCACAGTTCCTTCGTGGTGCAGAAGGAGGAACTTGCAGGAGGACTGCGCTGTATCCCCAGGTCTTTAATTGTGCAGTAAGTGACCTCAGGGCACAACTCTACTTCCTTGATGGTACAGAACTTGGGGCGCTGGAGGGGGCTTTTGAAACTGCTGAGATGCATCACAGGGCTTCCTGTTGACTCCCTCCACCTCAGCAGCGGATACTGCACCTCTTGGGTCTGCAGGGACTTGTGCCAGGAGGGCCGTCCCACCAGACACAGCCACAGCAGCCAGCCTGCTAAAGCCAGCACGGTCAGGACCAGCAGAGCCAAGGAGGCCAGGTAGAGCACCCAGTGCAATAGGCAGCAATGCCTCAGCACCCACTGCCCCCACTGCGGACCCTCCCCACCTGCCTGCGAGTGCAGCACAGGTACGGCCAGTCCTGGGGTGGAGCACGGGCAGAGGGGGAGAGGTGCAGGTGGAGGGGAAGGTGCAGGCTGGGTGAAGCGTGTGGTGGAAACCACGGTGGTGGAGACCACTGGTGTGGTTGATGTCAGAGGAGGAAATGAAGATCTGACAATGGAAGAGGCCTCTAGCATGGCAGTAGAAGGCACTGCTGTGGAGGTGGTGGAAAACGTGCCAGTGGACACCATGAGAGTGGCATAGGTGTTGGTAGTGCCGGCAGCGAGAGTGGTTTGGGGACGGCTGCTGGTGCTGAGAGGTCTGGTGCTCATGGTGGTTGGCAGTGAGGTGGTGGAGACGATGGTGGCAGGTCTGTGCAGGGTGCTGGCGGGAACAGCAATGAGGACGGTGGCAGTTCTGGGGGTCTGTGTGGGTGTGACGGTGGGACTGGCTGGTGAAGGAGTAGTGGTGCCGGGAGCTCTGGTGCTTGCAGGCATTGCAAACGAAGTGCTTGGCGCAAGGGTGGAGCTACAAGGGGTGTTGAGGGGAGGTCTTGTGGCAGTGAGGGGAGGCCAGGTAACAGCATGGGGCATGGTAGTGTGCTCTTTGGGGATTGATGGATGAGTGGGGAAGAAGGTGATCACGGTAGCTTTCTCCGTCGTTTCTTCCCCATCATCGTATTCATCCTCTTCCTCCTCATCCGCATCCCCCAAGCTGCCGCAGTTGGGCTTGAAGTGGATGATGGGCTTCCGCCAATGCTCAGGGGGGCTGTGGCACAGCACCTTCTCAGGGGCGACCTCCACCTTTGTCTTCTCCAGGCCCCGCTCTGGCTGATAGACACTGCCATCATTCTGCCGGATCCAGGCCCGCAGGTAGCGCAGGTCACAGTCGCAATGCCAGGGGTTCTCAGTGAGGAAGACGTATGCGAAGAGGTGCCCCTCAGGGAAGAAGTTGGTGGGCAGGGTCTGCAGGTGGTTCCCCGAGAGCCAGAGGGTCTCCAGCTTTTGCAGATCTTGCAGCAGCTCCTTGGGGAGCTCCTCCAGGAGGTTGTCCGAGAGGTCCAAGTACTTGAGTGCCCTCAGCCCCGTAAAAGCCTCTGGGGGCAGCATCCGCAGCTGGTTCCCTCGCAGGTCCAGGTCCTGCAGCCGTGGCACAGCGCGGAAAGCCCCCGGAGCCAGTGTCGCCAGGCTGTTGTGGGCCACGGCCAGGTGAGTGAGCGCGGGCAGGCCCTGCAGGGTGGGCAGGGCCCCCAGCGCATTGTGAGAAAGGATCAGCTCCCTCAGGGATGGCAGCGGGGGCCCAGTGTGCAGAGCTGCCAGCCCGTTGTTGGCCAGGTCGAGGTCCTGCAGCTGGGTGAGGGACAGGAAGGCGGCAGTGGAGAGGGACGCCAGGCGGTTGGCATTGAGCAGCAGGATGCCCGTGTCCCTGGGCAGGTCTGGGGGCACCGTGCTGAGAGCCTGCCCTGTGCAGTTCACCTCCAGGAGGTCCTTGACCTTGTTCATCTCCGACGGGCAGGGCTGGCCTGGGTCGGTAGTGCCAGCTGTGGACAGCAGGGCTGGGAGGATGAGCAGGAGCAGGGCAAGGACCTGCATGGCCTGGAGGGGAGAGCCGAGAGGTGTGGGCACAGGCAGGCACACACCTACATGTTGCCTTTCTTCACGCGCAAGCACTGTTTGCAACAGAGCTGGCATCCCCCGCTAGACCCTCTGGGAGCCCTCTGAGCCCCACAGCTCCTCCCTGGGAGGATGGAAGGGAGAGATGAGTCCCACACCTATTGCCAGCACTCACCCTGTGATCTCATCCTTGGAGGGCAGCAGGCTCAGCAAGGAGACACCATCTCTGCCCTTTTGCTCACCTCATCCTCCTCCATGGGAGGGAGAACCTGATTCATGCACCTCCTCATGGCAGTGCCTCCTCCGCCGGGGTGGCATTGCTGCCCTCACCACTGCAAAAGCAGTGGCTCCTCAGTGTTCACATCCCTGCATACCCACACCCACCCCAGCCCAGAAAAGCCGTGTGCTGGAAGAGGGTCCCTGAATATGCTCTTACCCAACGCCAGCTGAGCCCTTTGCTTGATTTGGGTTCACAAGGTAGGAGCACGAATCATGTGAAAAGAGCTTCCCATGCACAGATGTGGCTACCCCGAGTGCCCGGCCCCCCATGGACACTGGTTCCCTGGGACTCACCCGTGGACCCTCCAGCGTTTGCTCTCCTGCTGTTTTGCCTCCCTCCTGCCCAAGGACCGGGTGCTGCTCTGCTGGCAGCGCTAGTGGCAGGGCTGCCCAGGCCCTCTATCAGCACGCACAGCTGTGGGAAGGGAGCCGCGGCTTCCTGAGCAGCCAAACCCATCTCCTGTCCTTCAGCACAGCCCTTGCTTTAACTGCGCTGCCACACCATTGTCTCCTCAGAAAAGTCTCAACCAGAGACCATCTCCATAATTTCTTGCTTCTGTGCAGCAAAGGAGGGAGGGTTGCACCCAGGAGGAGCCCGTGCGTGCCCCCTTGCCCCTGATGCTGCACCTTTTTACATCCCAGGAAAAGGGTCCCTTGCCCAAATGTCCACGTCTTCCTCCTCAGCCCGCTCTGGGCTTTGATCCTTAAGGCACGTCAACCTGGAGACCGCAGCCTAGTTGGCATACCAGTGAGAAACAGTTTCTGCACATTACCTCAGCTAGTTGTTTGTGGTGTAGACAAGGGATCCTTTCTTTCTGGCTTGCCAGGAAAAACAGGGATGGCTCTTCYGGAGAGCTGAGAGGCAGCTTTAACATTTGTGGGAGAAGCCACAGCACAGACCAGGCAAGGAGATTAGAGGCAGAGGAAGGAGCTCGGTTTTGCAATTCCTTCTGCTGTCTGTTTCTGCAGCAGAGCTGTCTCCACTTCCCTGGCCCATAGGTCACTGCAGAGCATCTTGGACTGCAGGGCTGGAGGATCACCCAAAAGCTGCAAGGGAAGATGCTACAGAGGAGGGGAGATATTGGTTTTCCATTCTGTGGATTGTGGTGGGTCAACCCCAGCCAGCAGCTAAGCACCCATCAGCCACTCACCCACTGCCTCTATAGCAGGATGGGGGAGAGAACCGGAAAAGCAAAAGTACAAAAAACACCTTTGTGGGTCAAGATAAAGACAGTTTAATGAGTGAAGGAAAGAGAGAGAAAAAAAGTGATGCAAAAGCGTTCACTCACCACCTCCCACCAGCAGATTGATGCCCAGCCAGTCCTTGAGCAATGGTACCTTGGAAAAACTCCCCCCCAGTGTTATTGCTGAGCATGATGCTACATGGTATGGAATATCCCTCTGGTCCATTGGGGTCAGCTGTCCCTTTTGTGTCCTCTCCCAGCCTCTCTCTCACCCCCAGCCCACTCACTGCAAAGGCATTTTAGTTTCGCTTGTAGTAAGATGGCTGGAGGCAGCAGCAGAGGCAGAACTTGGGGGGCTGTTTTTTGGCTCTGCATCAGTGATTTCCAACAGAAAGCAGATGATCGGAAGGGAGAGAGCAAATGTAACCCTGGCCTTCTCATAGCATCCCAGGGATTAAGCCTCATGTGGTTTCCCGTCCTCCACAGCACTACTCCTACCCTCACCCTGGGCCTACAGCATCCCCCACGACACCACCAGTCGGTCTTCCGTGCCACGGCCCCACATTCCTAACCCACAGCCCTTATCACTGCTTCTGCCTCTGTGTCTCCCTTTTACAGGTGGATGAACACACTAGGACACCTTGAACCTTCAAAAGGTCCTTCACCCCACCTGCTTCAACCCCTGAAGGAGAAGGAGCAGAAGACCCAAGCAGTCCACTGCACAAGCCTTGCTGAAGGGGAAGGGGCACGCTGTACCAAAGGGGTGCACAGGTCAGGAGTCATCTGCAGGCACACTCTTCCCATGGCTGGTTACAAGCAGTGAGGAGGAGGCCAGGAGAGATCCTGGGGTCCTGACATCCAGGTGGGGAGAGCAAAGGAGCAGGGACAGTGTCTCCTTGCTGAACCTGCTTCCCTCAGGTGAAGGTAAGAGGGAGATGAGGGTTACGTCAACCATCCTGCTAGCAATGATGCTTTTGCCCCACATTTGCAGTCCACTCTCTCATTTCTGTCCTAGGTTCACCTTTTTGTCCAGTCCATCAGCTTTCTCCCCTGCTCCAGAGCCTGTTCCCACACCCCGGGGGTTGATCTCCAATGAGGTTGTTACCCCAACCTTGATTTCACCCGTAGACTGTTTCAAGTGGGTGTTTGGAGGGAACGAGGTGATCCAGGCTGTTTCCCACTTCCTTTAGCACCTCACCAACACCGTATGTGACTCTGAGAAACAGGAAGATGGTGCCTGAGGGTCATAGAAACATGCGACTGCATTGCCCCTGGCTTGAGGAGCATGGTGCTCCTGCTCCAGTGCAGAAAGCAGGGTCTGTATCTTCACCTTCCCACCAGCCTTCTTTAGGGACACGAACATTCAACCACTCTTCAGAGCCCTGGCAGCAGGGGCCACCCTCATGCTGCCTGTCCCTGTAGACTTGTGACACTGTTCACAGGGGGCTTTGGAGTGGTCTATCACTGGGTCCTTTGACAAGCCCCTCAGCTACTGCAGGCCTCACATCTGATTTGGCTTCTGCTGCATCKTGTGGGCTTGTGCACAGCAAGGAACAAAGCTGAGACATGACCACCAAGCTCTGGGAGCATTCATTACTCCTGGGGGCTGGGCAGGCCTGGAGAGAAAGGTGAAAGCCCTAATAGCATCTCTAAGCTGTTCCCTTCGGGCTCCTCCATGGTGGGAGGATGGAGCTGCCCTGGGCTGAGCATGAACAGACCTACCCTGGCACACACGCAAGTGCATCCTCTTTCATTTCTGAGAAGCCAATGCTTCAGAGAAGCATGCTTCATGCTTTCTGAGAAGCCCTCCTTCTCACCAACAAGGAGGGGCTGGTGGGGAACATGAAGCTCAAGGGCAGCCTGGGCTGCAGTGACCATGAAATGGTGGAGTTCAAGATCCTTAGGGCACCAAGGAGGGTGTGCGGCAAGCTCACTACCCTGGACTTCAGGAGAGAGCAGACTTTGGCCTCTTCAGGGATCTGCTTGGTAGAGTGCCATGGGACAAAGCCCTGGAGGGAAGAGGGGCCCAAGAAAGCTGGTTAATACTCAAGGATCACCTCCAAGCTCAGGAGCAATGCATCCCAACAAAGAGGAAGTCAGGAAAAAACATCAGGAGACCTGCATGGATGAACAAGATGCTCCTGGACAAACTCAAACACAAAAAGGAAGCCCACAAAGGGTGGAAGCAAAGACAGGTAGCCTGGGAGGAATACAGAGAAATTGTCCGAGCAGCCAGGGATCAGGTTAGGAAAGCTAAAGCCCCAATAGAATTAAATCTGGCCAGGGACGTCAAAGGCAACAAGAAAAGCTTCTATAGGTACATCGGGGATAAAAGGAAGATGAGGGGAAATGTGGGCCCTCTCTGGAACGAAACAGGAGACCTGGTTACCCGGGATATGGAGAAGGTGGAGGTACTCAATGACTTTTTTGCCTTGGTCTTCACCGGCAAGTGCTCGAGCCTCACCGCCCACACCGCAGAAGGCAAAGGAGGGGACTGGGAGAATGAAGAGCCACCCACTGGAAGAGAAGATCAGGTTCGAGACCATCTAAGGCACCTGAAGGTGCACAAGTCCATGGGACCCAATGAGATCCATCTGCGGCTCCTGAGGGAACTGGCGGATGAAGTTGCTAAGCCACTATCCATCGTATTTGAGAAGTCGTGGCAGCCCGGTGAAGCTCCCACTGACTGGAAAAGGGRAAACATWRCMCCCMTTWTTAARAAGGGRAAAAAGGAAGACACRGGGAACTACAGGCCAGTCAGTCTCACCTCTGTGCCTGGGAAGATCATGGAACAGATCCTCCTGGAAGCTATGCTAAGGCACCTGGAGGACAGGGAGGTGATTCGAGACAGCCARCATGGCTTCACCAAGGGCAAGTCCTGCCTGACCAACCTAGTGGCCTTCAATGATGGAGTGACTACATCAGTGGACATGGGAAGGGCTACAGATGTTGTCTATCTGGACCTCTGTAAGGCCTTTGACACGGTCCCCCACAACATCCTTCTCTCTAAACTGGAGAGGTATGGATTTCATGGATGGACTGTCCGGTGGGTGAGGAATTGGTTAGATGGTCGCATGCAGAGGGTAGTGGTCAACAGCTCAATGTCTAGATGGAGGTCGGTGACGAGTGGCGTCCCACAGGGGTCTGTATTGGGAGCGGTACTGTTTAATATCTTCATCAATGACATAGATGGTGGGATCGAGTGCACCCTCAGCAAGTTTGCAGATGACACCAAGCTGAGTGGTGCRGTCRACACGCCTGAGGGACAGGATGCCATCCAGAGGGACCTGGACAAGCTGGAGAAGTGGGCCCGTGTGAACCTCATGAGGTTCAACAAGGCCAAGTGCAAGGTCCTGCACCTGGGTCGGGGCAACCCCCGGTATCAATACAGGCTGGGGGATGAAGGGATTGAGAGCAGCCCTGCTGAGAAGGACTTGCGGGTACTGGTGGATGAAAAGCTGGACATGAGCCAGCAATGTGCACTCGCAGCCCAGAATGCCAACCATATCCTGGGCTGCATCAAAAGAAGCGTGGCCAGCGGGTTGAGGGAGGTGATTCTGCCCCTCTACTCTGCTCTGGTGAGACCCCACCTGGAGTACTGCATCCAGCTCTGGAGCCCTCAGCACAAGAAGGACAYGGACCTGTTGGAGTGGGTCCAGAGGAGGGCCACGAAAGTGGTCAGGGGGATGGAGTGCCTTTCCTATGAAGACAGGCTGAGAGAGTTGGGGTTATTCAGCCTGGAGAAGAGAAGGCTTTGGGGAGACCTTATTGCAGCCTATCAGTACTTAAAGGGGGCTTACAAGAAAGATGGCGGCAAACTTTTTAGTAGGGGCTGTTGTGACAGGACAAGGGGGAATGGCTTTAAACTAGAAGAGGGTAGATTTAGACTAGATATAAGGAAGACATTTTTTACACTGAGGGTGGTGAAACACTGGAACAGGTTGCCCAGAGAGGTGTCCCATCCCTGGAAACATTCAAGGTCAGGTTGGACGGGGCTCTGAGCAACCTGATGTAGTTGAAGATATCCCTGCCCACGGCAGGGGAGTTGGACTAGATGGCCTTTAAAGGTCCCTTCCAACCCAAACTATTCTATGATTCTGTGAATTCAGCAGTAATGGTGAAGCCTTCCCTTGGGAAGGTCCATGCTTGCTGGACATCAGTGGAATGGAGGATCTCATGCGAAAGCATGTCTGGCCTCAGAGGAAGCACATACTTCTATCCTCCCCTTGCAGGTGGCAGTTTTCACTACAGCAAAATAATCTGGAGTTGCCTGAAAACATGCCTCAATACAAGATGCCTTTCTTCAGATGAATTTTTGGTTTCTCCAGCTTTGTTTCAGCCCTCATAGGACATTCTGAGCCTGCTCCAGACTCCTCAGCACTATAAGCAAAAGCAGCTTTTCCTCCCCCAGAAAGAGCAGTGTTAGATGTGTCCAGGTCACAGGTGAGCTCGTCACCTGCGCTTGTGCTGCAGGCAGGCCTGGGGACAAGCACAGCCATGGACCGATCCCACTGACATGCCTTCGTTGTCTCCTGGAGGATGCGGTGAACCATTTTCTCAAAAGTGCCTGCAACTCCCCACAGGCTAAAAGGAGGTGGAGACAACGCCTCAAACACAGACATTTGGTGCTGACACACATACAGACAAATCCACTGAAGTAACTTTATTCTGTACATTTAAAAAGCGATCCCTGTTGCGAGKGTGTCTTTTCAGTGGAAGTGTTGTTCAACAGGTAGAGAGCGAGGATGAAAGGTGACAGTCACCAGTTGCAATTGGGAAGACTCTGACCAAACATAAAGGGTTAATTCTTCCCCTTGAGAGAGGTGCAGCACCGGGACAGAGGTCCAGAGAGGTAATGAGATCTCCACCCTTGGAGATCCTACACAATTCAGCTGAACAAGGTCCAAAGACACCTAAGGCAGCTTTGAGGTTAGCCCTGCTGTGAGCAGGTGGTTGCAACAGAAACCTCCACAAGTTCCTTCCAACCTAAATCCTTCTGTGAGTCTGAACTCCTGAGGTCCCCTAAAAAAGCCTTCTCTTACTCCCTCCCCTTCTTCAGGGCCACATTTTGAGCCACGTCCCAGGACCCAGCCAGACCCAAGGGTGGACTCTTATCCCCTCGAATGATGCCAGTGGAAACGTGAAGATGGGAATCTCCTCGTCAACACTGAAAAATGCCACCCGTCCCTCTTCATAATCCAGAGAGACCCGGATCCGCTTGGGAGTCTGGATTTCAGGAAGGAGAGTGCGATTAGGGGATGTGAGAGCTTGGAATTGCCCTGCCCACTGCCCCACTGCCCAGATGCCCTCCTCCGGTTTAAACTCAATCTCGCCCTTCCTCTTCACATCTTCTCTAGAGACCCCCACAGTCCATCCTCCTCCATCCACCGCCTCCACCTCCCAGTAGCACCTCCCCGAGGTGAAGCCTTCACGCCCCAGCACGCAGCGCCACGGGTTAAATCTCTCAGGGATGTCGGGGATGTCCTGCCGCTTGTCTTCTCGTTTCACACTTTTGCAGTCATCAGACAGGACAAGGTCACAGTGGGCTGTGTCTGGATCCAGAACCACCTTCACTGCAGGAGAGATGGAGTCAACACATCAGGGCACAGCTCACCCCAGGAGAGATCTTTGCTGGGGGGGCATAAGGAAGAAGAAAAAGGGTGCAAGCAATAGCTGGCAGACTGTGGCATGGGAAACTGCACAAGGTAACAATATTAGTGCAAGGAGCAGAAAATGAAGCAGAGAGATGACATCAAGAAGAGAGGGAAGAGGATTGGCTGAAGAAGTCCCCGTGTCTCTAAAACGCAGCCAGCACTGCTCACTGAGGACCAGGACTCTCCAGATTTGCCTGAAACTGGGGCATGCACCAAACGAACAAGGAGTCTGAGTGTTACACTTCCTCCTGTAAAGTGAGGGTTGGCAGAAGCATCCCTGGTCCTACCAGCATCACTGCGGGAGGAGAACTACCAGGAAGGGAGATTAAAGCAAGGAAGATGATTCAGCACCCTGAAAGACCAAACTTTACTTACCTTCTTCTATAGGCACTGCATATCTTCTCCATGCTTTAAAAAAAAACATAAAAAACCCACAGATGAGAGGTAATCTGAACACACTTGTACTGGATTAGCTCAGGATAATGATATGCCAGTGTAGTTGCACATTTTCTGAATTGTTGCTATATTTGTGAAAGTCATCTCACAGCGTGTAGCTTCAAAACTTCAATGTCTTGCTACACGAAAGGGCTCCATCCATTTTCTACAAATATAATCACGCTGCCTGTCCTGATTCAGACATATATTTATGGTCTGTTTGTACTTTCTTTGAAAACTGAAAGAATTTTCTTCTTAGTATAGAAGGATTACAGGGAATAGCTTAAAAACACATAGAGAGCACATTTCTGAAATGAGTTCAGTATTTGCTACCTCTTGGTTTCCCAAAAGGAAAACCAAAATCAGGGCATACATGCAAAACCCAGATGAGAAAATGGCCCAACTGAAAAGTCTCCCATGTAGGAAGGAGAACAATACTCACCAAGTTCTTCAGCTTGCTTCTCTGAAAAAGAAGATAAATCAGCACAAATGGGTTGCAGGATGTTGATTTAGATACAACCTCTCCCGTAAATGCCTGCATGTGCAGGAGGGTGGGTTTCTGCCAACGCTTGGCAATGCAAAACCCTCTCCCACCCCTACCCTGGAGCTCTGCTCTGCAGGTGATGGTGCAGGTTGTCCTGCTCAAATCTGGGGCAGGAAAAGGTCTCTGGGAAGTCCCTCACCTACAAGGGGACCTGTCGCAGGTCACTCTCACCCTGCCTGTGCCACCGCTGCAGTCATCCACCCCCAACCCCAGACACCATCTTCAATGATCTTTAATTTTTTGATTCTCAAATTCACTCTCTCCTTTCCCCCCTATTCCCCAATCACTTTTTGGTTCACTTTGCACTTTAAAAGTGAAAATGAAAAAAAAACCTACCACCCTACACAGACTCTGTAAAAAGTCCTTTGTAAGGAAGAGAAGGAGACTCACCGATTTCTGCATCACGGTCACCTGAACAACAGAAACACACACAAGTTACTATTTGACACAGACCCTTCCCTGGGACCCCAGCTAAATGACCACACAGGTGAGGAGAGGCTGTGATGAAGGGAGCAGATGTGCTGATTTATACTCTGATTGCAAGGATGCTCATAATTTCTGAGTGAGCTGACCTGTATTTATTTTCTCCATCATTTATTTCCCCTTGCATTGGCACCAATTTAGCAAGAACTCATTTTTAATAGCCAAAGGACTATTTCTTGGCAATTCTATGAGCTGCAAGCAAACAAACAAACAAAAATATATGCCTTCTTCCAGTGTTTTTGTTTTTTTTTTTTAATTTCTTGGTAATCAAACAATCTACATTTTTATAAGAAAATTCTCAACAGCTTAGGTTTCTGTAATCTTCCCCTAAAAAACAATAACTTTTCAGTACTTTCACTACTTAAATTGAGAGTGTTAAAAAGCATTGACAGCCACTGAGGGAAAAAATCCTAATGACTTTTCAGAGTGAATTTTCACACTATTAGAGGGTCAGGGGAGGGGGAAGTAAAGTATCCTGCCTAAAAAGAACATTCAGACAGAATGAGAGGATGAATAAAAAAGTCTGAAAGTTTTCACAGAGGATTTCACCAGGAAGATGGGGAGCGAGACTTACGCAGTGCTGCCTCCTGCATCGCTGAAAAGCAAAACCAGAACAGAGCATCATCACCAAAGCCGTTTCCTTTTTCCCTGAAACACTTGTTGGGGTGGGGAGGAAGCTGAAATTGCTCACAATGGAAAAGCTTCAGCCCAGGAGCTCCTCAAGACCTTTCTTCTCAAGACTTTTGGAGATCTTGCCCACCCTCCCTCAACCCACCTTGAGCAGAGGCCAGCGCTGCGTTGCTGGAGACCTGAGCAAGGGCTCCAGCTCCAGGGCAGCAGTGAAGGGGCAGGTTTGCATGGACAAGGGAGGAGCATGGGGTTAAATTTCACCTTCAGTGCTACCTAACCATTCTGCCCCTGTGTTTTTTTAGTGCTGAGACAAAGCTGAGGACCCTGCAAAATGAAATGTGCTACCCCAAACTTCCTCCATCTTTGGGAAGAACCTTGAGAGCCCTTTGAAAAGCAACGTTCACTGTTGGTACATCTGTTCACCCTTTTTTGGTTCTGCAATGATTTCCTTAAAATTACAACATCATTTCATAATTTCATCATTTCATAAATGAATTTCACCATTTTCTGTAGCCGCTAGCCAAACCATTTCCCTCTCCCACGTCCCCCAGAAATGCCCATGAATTCTTCCATTTGAGGGAATACTCCAATTTCTGGAAAACAGAAAGTAAAGCTTACCTATTCTTTTCTCATGCTTTCCTATGAAGGAAAGAAAGAAATGTAAATAATTTAAAAAATCATCCCTTCCAAAGAAAGAGCACTGATTAAACCACAGCAGGAGTTACAGCCACTTGCAAGGCAGAAAGGCCGCGGGGTCTGGAAGTGCTGCAGTGCCTGCACGACCCACCAGCTCCATCTCCTTTTGGTAAGAAATAGAGGATTTCAGTTTCCTTTATCCTCTGCATTATTTACCCCCAGAGGGGTCTTTCAGAAGGAAAGGAAGCCCTGCCAGGCCCCCAAAAGTGCCAGGGTTTTTTTGCAGGGCCAAGCAAATTATTGCTCCATTTCTGTGGGCAGAATCCACCCTCGGCTGGGGCAGAGGAACGGCTGGCTCACGCTGCTTTAATGCCCACTTCCTAGCCTTTTTGTTGGAGAAACGACCTTTCTTTTCTTGCCAGAAATTAAATCCCTGGGTCTTTAAGTTCCCTGGCACCGTACGTGTGTCTGAGACACCGAGACAAGACTCTGGGACCATCCTGGCATTTCTCAGACCCACTCGTCCGTCAAAACCAGAGGCATCTGAATAGGACAGCCGCCCAGCCCTCTTCCCCAAACACTGCGCCAGGATGATACCTTTAATTTTAAGTAGATAAACAGCAATAATAAGGAGAGCGACCACAGCAACCAGGACCACGCCCAGGGCGGTCATCCAAGGATGGGCGTTTTGGAAAAAGGGATCTGAAAAATAAAATCCCCAAAGGGGTTAGGTTACTCTGCAAGCAGCAACGGGAAGTAGATTATTTCTGTTTCATACAAGCTCATCCCAAGCAGGTCTGAATCCCATCGAGGGTGAAAATCAGCTCCTGACTGTACTCCACAAACTGACAAAAAAAAAAAAAAAAAAAAAAAAAAAAAAAAAAAAAAAAAAAAAAAAAAAAAAAAAAAAAAAAAAAAACGTTTTGGCAATTTAGCACTTGTCTGAGGCTGATGACGTTTTGTCTGCATACATTGTGGGGGACTTTTAAAGGGAAAATGGACTTCTAACAAAATTATTTCTAGGTAAATCATGTTTTCTTCTCCTTTGGAAAAAAATATAATATCATTAGGCAACATAGGATCAGAAACAGGGTAACATATGCATCAACAGCACCACTCCAGTGCAGAGCAGTATCATCAGGAGAAAGGTATGGGCCCCCAGGGAAATAAAGTCTCCCAAAATTATTCATTCCCAAAGTAAAAAAGGAACAGGACGCAGCTGAAAAGCATGTGATACTGCAGTGCAGTTTGATGTATGGTTAGTCCAGTTCACCACTGCATCTCTGTTCTGATATATTCCCTGCCCCAAATCAATCTTCCAGTAAAAAAGGAGCTTTTCTGTCTGACAAGGAAAAAATAAAAATATATTCAATATATGCAGATGCTAAAATGAGACACAATGATTTATTTCTCATACCAAACCAGTAGAAAAGGATTTCACAGCAGGTGAGACTAAGGGCATGGGCTGGTTTCTCCTTTTTTGTTTGGTTCCAGTGTTATAAATGTTTGTATTTAACCCAGGTGTCTGTAGAAACTCTGCTATAATGAGGGTTGTATTTTTCCCCCCCCTAAACCCGCACTTCAAGACAGAACTGATGAATTTTGGCAGCACACCTGCACAAACGCTGCCAAAACCCACAGCTGTTTGCACATGCAGCGTGCAAAATACACTCGACGCACTGAACACATAGCCTGCAAAATGCACCTGAGATTTTCTGCCAGYGGCACTTTCCGAGCGCAGCTCCATCGGGAACATTAACAAGGCAATGCCCTCGTCCTCTGCTCACCTGATATGTAAAAAGCTGATCCCTGTTCCTGGCTGTGCAGGGCATGTCGGACCGAGCAGGAGAGTTTCTGGTTCACACCCCTGGTGAGGATTATGCTGCTTTCCACTGCAAAGAGGCCACTCTTGTCCTGGGTAACGCTTTCCGAGAGGGATGGGAGGTGCTGCCCGTGGGGATCTCGCCACAGCACCTGGGGCTGTGGGTACCAGCCGGCCGAGCGACAGGCCACCTGGATCCCCCCGTCCTGGTAGTGCTCCAGTGCAATGAGCGGGGTAGAGCCGCTGGCTGTGGGAAAAGAGAGACCCCCGGGTGATCCTGTGGGATGCCAGATATCAGGGGAATAAGGTGGCCTGGCTGTTCCTCTCCCTGGCAAGAAAGGATGAACTTCGACATAGACAAATCCCAGGGTTTTTTTTCAGACAAGTGTCACCTGGAGTCAGGACATTTCTTGCAGTCTTTTTCACATAACTCAAAGATCTGCTCTGGAGGCTACTACTGCCGCAAAATAATCTGCAGGCCTGGATATTAAAATATAAAAGCATGAACCAAAACATTCTTACTATATTATCCAATGCCAATTTTTTTCTTACACCCACTTATATGAAGAAAACAATATCAAGTACACTTCTGAAGTAGGTAGCATATCTCATGAGCTCCTTATGGCGGCTTGGTAGGCAATTTTACCTCCCTGAGACATTCTTGGTATTTTCAAACACAGGACTTAATAAAACCCTATTTCCAAAGCAACCACCTGAAATTGCTGCTGGGAAGAAGGACAGGGAAGAAGAGCGCTGGCTACGAGCAAATAAATTAGAGGTAGCAGGGACACAGACTACAGACCTGTCACCTTCAGCTCCACCACAGCCTCGTCGTAATCCGAGTCACGGTGAACAAAGCAGGTGTAATTCCCTCTGTCAGACAGTTGGACATGGAAAATTTTCAAGTCCACGCTGCCCTTGGTGAGGCCATCCTTCAGCAGCTCGGTGCGCCCTTGGTATTGAAGCATCTGCTCCCCATACTGGTCCTGGCCCCCCTTGTAGCGATGCACAAAGGGCGAGAAGTGTTCCCGAAACCAGATCACCTCTGTGTCCCGTGCACTCTGCTCCGGGGAGAAGTGGCAGGGCAACACCACGTCCTCGCCCATGGCCACGGTGATGGGGCCGGGGGGTCCTGTCACATTGAGCAGAGCTGGGAGAAACCCCCGGAGGAAGAAGAAATAACCGTGAGTTTGCTGTGGCAGCTGAGCTTGGAAAATCAGAAGATGCTGCTCCATGCAGTTCGTGGGCTGTCAGGCCATGCCATCACGTTGGGAGCATAACCGTGCCAGGGGAGACGAGGCATTGAGGGGAGGGTTGGGAGAGGGACCCCTCCCATGCAGCACAGAGAGTGGGCTGGGGCCAGGCCACTGCCCGTTCCTCTGCTTCCCTGTCCTGTGCTACCCTGAAAGCTCTTCAAATCCCTAAAAGATGATTTGTTCTCAAGGGGACAACTGCTGCCCATGCTGCTCAGGGTGGGGAGAAAGCAGGATAAAGAAGGAAGGAAGTGGCTGGAAGGTTTCTGGGTGATTGGCTGGAGAGAGCAGACAACTTGGGTACAAATAAAACTCAAATATCCTCAGCTATTTGCACCTATTACAAGAGAAGATAAAAACATCTCAGGTGCTCTGGGCATCTTTGGAAATTAAAAAAAAAGGCTTATTGATAAGCTGGCCACTCCAGTCACAGAGAAAGTGGTTTCTGATTGAAGAAAAACAAAAGCAAATCAACTTTTTTTTGGCAAGGTAACTTTCAAGTCAACTGTTGTGCTGCACCCTTTTGCCAGGGCTGCCTTGAAGAAGCTGCTTCGGGTCAGCAATGTAACAGAAAAAGAGCCCAGAATATTTCTTAAAATATTTTTGTTGTTGTTGTTTTTTCCCTTTATTGAATTGGTTCTGCAAAGGGTCCAGCACACCCTGGACACAGCCCAGTAAAGCGATGACATGCTGGGAATGTGCTGGGAACAGGGAAAGTGGGGAGGGAAATGGCAGCAAACTATAATCATCGGCATCATCTAATCTCCACCTGAGTTCAGCGAGGTTGTGCTGACATGGCCGGAGGAATAAACCAGGATCCAGAGGGATGCTGGCGCTCCCAGAAGTGGACAATGTTTATGGCAAAGGGCCTGACCCTGCTCTGTGCTCTGCCATTCACGGGAAGTAGCTGCACTGGCAGCAGGGAAGACATTCAGGCTGGAAGCAATGCCACAGGGATCAGCAAGAACCAGGGGGAACCCTACCTGACCGCAGCTTGTGAACTTGGAAAACTAAACCATAAATTATAAAAGCCGGCAGAGAGCAGCGGAGCTGGAAACCGGAGAGCATCCTCTTTGCTGCTGCACAACCTGGAGACAGGGAAGGAGAGGGAAAGGGCAAAAGGGAGGAGAAACAAGGGAATTAAAAAAAAAAGGCAGAATTCACTTTTAAAGGGGTTTATTGCTGATTGCAGCCCCTTTTTATAATGCCTAGGGAAGACCCTCAGATGCCGAAGGTTGAAACCAATTTTCCATCATCAGCCTGACTTTGCTTGGTGCTTTACATACAAAGTACCTGACTGGTACAAACGTTGTAGGAATTTCCCATAGGGAAACAAAGGACAAGCTGCAACATCTCCTCTAATTCCATGAAAAAGTGGCAGTTGTTTTAATATGGAGCCCTTGCTTTTCTTATCCAGCCCTAAGAAAGAGATGGAAAGGCGCAGGATGAGAAGGAGAAACCCAGACCGAATGCACGTGGAGCTGGGGCCGCGCACTCCTCCTCTGGGACAAATTTGGGACTTAGGTGGTAGCACATCCCCTGCCACCGCACCGAGGGTGGGAGGAGGTCTCAGACCAGGGAAAGTAAAATAACCAAAACACTAATTCAACACCCAGCCAAGATGGGACCTGGCCCTGCTCTGAACCCCCCTGAACCCTCTTATCACTCGCTGACTTAGTTCCGGCTTTGTTAACGAGAGGTGAAAACCATGACCAATTTTGGCAGATGGCAGAAAGCTATTTCAATCTGCAGTTTTCCGAGAGACGCCACGTACCTGGAGGCCCCGAGCTCTTTCACGGGCTCTGAGCTGGGGCAGGAGCTGCTCAGCTGTCACCCGGTGCGTCCGGAGGGGTCACCCTGATCCGAGCTAAGCATTTCCCTGTCCGAAAACCAAGGAAAAACATCGCTCTGCATCCCAGCCTGCCACCCATTTCCTCCTATGCTGCCTCTGTTCAAAAATGAAAGCCACTGAGTGATTTGTGGGTTTTTTGGCAATGCTTTTGCTCCGGAAATGCTCTTCTGGCAACGTCCACAGGCACATCTCTGCCACAGACACCCTCCACGGCTGCGTATTGCAGCTTCCTCCCACGGCTCTCCCTGGACTTGGGAGGGGATGGATACTGGCAGCGGTTTGCACGTCACCCGGAAAGAGCCTGGAGGCAGCAGTGGGAAGGAGGGAGGTGACAGAGCCGGGGTTCACAGGCAGGGGCAGCGCAGGGTTGGGAGCAAAGCCCAGCACTAGCTTAAAAATTACTTAAAAGCAATTCCCCCCCAGCCAAGAGGTGAGGCAATCGAGGATGGTTTGTTCAGGGAAAGCTGCTGCCCTGGGATGTGTCATGAAGGCAGCCCCACCGGGTGCTCAGCCTAGCTGAGTCCGGCATCCTCCTGTCCCCAGCCAGGACCATGGGGACATGCAGGAGGTGAGAGCATCTGCTCGGGTAAAGGGACCTGATCAAGGACCTTGCCAAAAGGGATGACAAGGAAAAGAGGGAGGCGATAAATGTACAGAGACACAAACCTGGCCAACAAATGATAGCGGACATAAGTATAATAAACCAACCTCATCACTCATGCTAATCACTGGGCTATCACAAATCTGCAGGCATCACTTCAGGGAGGGCCAGCCTGGCTTTTGCAACTGTAAGGATGCAAAGCTGGGGGTCCCAGATACTGGGGGGTGTCAGTGGAAGTATGTGAACAGCTAAAGGCATGTGCAGCAGAAGGGAATTAGGGAGGAAAAGGTGGGGGACAGGCAGAAAGGACTATAAAAGGGCCCGGTCGTGGGTAAAACAGAGCCAGTCAGTGCGCTTGGCTGGCTGGTGAGTCGGAGTCTCCAGGTCCAGGCAGGGGTATCAGGCAGGCGGAGGGTCCATGCTGGTGTCTGGGGGGGCCCACGAGTGTGGGAAGCCTGTGGGATGAGCGTGTGAGTGCTGCGTGTTTGCAGTGAGCATCAAGCTGGACCAGATGGTGAGTAGGGGACCTGTGGCAGGGTCAGAGGGCCTGGGGTCCGGGCAGGGGTGTCAGGCGGACAGAGGGACCATGCCAGGTGGCCTGCTGGCCCTTGCCCGACCCCGCTTGAGGATCTGCAAATGTGCACATGAACCCAGAGAGTGTCGTATCTGTGCCTGCACTAGTGACCTCCTGCCTCTGCCAGCCCCACAGGAGGAGGGGACGCGGCTGCCCGTGCTGGTGGGAGATGTGGGTCCTGCAGGTGGGTGCTGTTGAAGGCAGCCCCTTGCCTGTGGCAGGCTGTGACCTGGGGGGTGGGGGAGGGGGTGGGGGGGCGGCGTGTACATGTTTAACTTTGTCACTGGTTGACCCTGCAGATGGGAGGTTCAGCAGCAGCCCCCACCATGCCGTGCCCATGCCACCATGTGAGAGAGGTCCCTGACTGAATAGTCCCTGCCAAGCCAGTCTGTCCCCAGTCCTGCCTTCCCGGGCCTCTGTCCCAGCACCAGACAGCAGAGCCATCTGGCAGCAGGTCCCCTTGCACTCCGCTTTATTTTGTGCACAACCAGTGGCTTTCAGAGTGATGTGACAAAGCAGAGTGGTTGCCACCTCCAAAGTTCCCTATGAGTGGGGGTGAGGCCATCACTGCTGCCCGGAGAACAGAGAGGTGGGATGTAAAGCCCAGCACCTGCTATCCCCCGTTTACCAGCTGAGCAATCGAGGCAACACATGCCCTGCAAACATCTCCGCCCTGAAACCCATTGGCAGCATGACAAATCTGGGCAAGCAGCACCTGTAAGGAGCCAGACCTTTTCCCTCACCACAGTACGCAGCCTGGACACCCAGAGCATGGCCACTGGTCTGTGGCTGGTGTCCCCAAGTGACATCCCACCAGGCTGGAGGTGCACATGGTGCCACTGACCCAGGAGGGCTCTGAGCATCCTGCCGCAGGAAGATACAGCCTCTTCCAGCGGTGCAGCAGGCTCTTATCACCCACCCACAGCTGGCCAAAGGGAGGGGAGACGCGGCAGAACCTGTGAAGCAAACAGGCCGGGGGCACTGCAGGAACATCGGCAGGGAACTCCCAAATTCAAGTGTTAGATGAGGTCACACACCCACCGGCAGCTTCAGGGCATGGGAGGCAGTCGCCAAGAGGAGAGGAGGTGGAAGCTGCAGTGGTGTGGTCCCCCACAGAGAGGCAAAGGTGCCAGACTCTCAGCTGTGCTCTCCAGGCCATCCAGCCCCTCTGGACTTTGATCTGCTCACTCGAACAAGCTGGAAATGCTGTGCAAGCCCAGTCCAGCCATGAGCTGATGAGGAGGTCAGGGGAGTGGAGAGCAGACTGAAGACCTTCAGACCCATCCAAAACCTCCTTTCCTGGAGTCAGCCTGCAGGTGAGTGCTGGCTGTCTAAAAAGTGCCTGCTTCTTTATCATCTTTAGGCAGTCTCCGAGTCGTGCAATTTCCACTTTCAACAGGGAATCCTGCCTTCCCTCCTGTTGATTTTCTGCAGACGTGCTGGTATCCAGGATGGAGGGAGAAGAGAGGGAGACCCTGGCCAATGAGGTGGAGGAGATGAGTGGAAGGGGTGAGTTTTTAGAAGGGAAGAAGAGGGGGAATGTCCTCTGTTGAGGAGAAAAATGCATCCTGCTTCTGCTGTGGAAGAGCTATTTAGGGTCAAAGCACCTGGGGCTTGTCCCAGCCTGGGCTTGTCATGGGGCTGAGACTTGGTGGCTGCAACACCCCAGCTGAATTCCTCGTGCTGTAGACCCACCACCAACACCAAAGACACCTGAGCCACCATCCTTGGCTCCCTCCATTGCCCACAGAAAGAAACAGGAATTTGGGGTCTTGGGGTAATGTCTATCGCACTGGTTTGTGCCCAGAAATGCCTGTTTCACTCTTGCAGCACTAGAGACACCCAGGCTCAGGTCCAGGTGTCTGCACAGCAGATGTGCACCCATCCACTCAGGTGCATCCTCCTCCAGGAAACTGGGGTCTCCTTGGCCAGGGATCGCATGGAAGCTCCTGGATCAGGAGCAGGGGCAGGATCAGGGCAGCACTGAGGCTGGGGCAGTCCAGCACAAGGGGGTTTCCTGCCCCACGCTGGACATCTCTGGGCAGGGGAAAGGAAATCGCCCTGTCCCTTCTCTTGCTGGGGTGGGTGCAGCCCCAACACACCCCTGGGGTTGCCTGTCCTGAGCAGCTTCTCCTCCTCTGTCCCCAGCTGACGTGACCCTGGACTCAGACACCGCCAACCCCTTCCTCATCCTGGCTGGTGACCAGAGAGGTGTGGGACGAGGGGACGAGTGGACCTCATTGCCCAACAACCCTGAGCGGTTCGACATGGAGCCGTGCGTGCTGGGCAGCCAGGGCTTCGCTGTGGGGAGGCACTGCTGGGAGGTAGAGGTGGCTGAGGGGGGGGACTGGTGGGCTGTGGGGGTGGCCCAGGAGTCTGTCAGGAGGAAGGGGGTCCTCAGTTTTACGCCCCAGGAGGGGATCTGGGCCRTGGGGCAGTGGTTTGGACAATACCACGCTTTCACCGACCCTGACTGGACCCCCCTGCACCTTGCCTGCCTCCCCAGGGCCATCCAGGTCTGCCTGGACTTTACAGACAGGCAGGTGGCATTTGCTGACGCTGAAAGCAAAGCCCCAATCTTTGCTTTCTGCCTGGCTTCATGTCCCAGGGAGAGGCTACGGCCATGGCTCTGGGTGGGGATGGACTCATGGCTCAAGCTGTGCCCCTGACACGGAGGGAGTGTGGATGGCAGGAGGGAGACTGGAAAGGCAAACACCATCATCTTGGGTCTTGGTGCTGGGAACTGGGAGGGTCCTGCATCCTGCCAGCTTCTCCTTGCATGGTTCCTCTGGCCACCAAGTGCGAGGACTGGCAGGTCTTGGAGATGGACATTACCAAAGAGCCTCCTTCATCCCCTCCACCCCACAGCTGGGACTGCAGAGACAACGGGGAGCACAGAGATTCGGTGCATAGAGGAGCTTRGTGCCAGGTGGCCCCAGGGCAGAGAAGTGGCATCGAGTGCCGGGGCACTGCAGAGCTGCTCTGTACAAGGCCATGAAAAATACAGCAGGTTCAAACTCCTTAAAAGGTGCTGGAGTAGTGTCTCTGGCTTTTTTCAATTAAGCTTAAGGTGTACCTTCTGCAGCATGGACTTATCCACAGCCACAGATGCTTTGAGGTGTACCTTCTCCAGCATGGATTTGGGCCATAATCCCTTCAGAGGTATACCTGCTGCAGCACAGACATAACCACGGCCACAGACGCTTCGAGATGTACGTGCTCTGGCATGGGCTTATCCATGGCCACAGACACTCTGGGGTGGTCCACAGACTAAGGGAATGATATCTGTGTATTATATCAAAGGATGGGAAAGGGGGGTGGTGCATAATGAGAATGTATTGGATAGTGTGGGACCTGAGCATGACATAAATGGTATGGAATAAGGAGTGGAGAACGTGCTGGTTTTGGCTGGGGTAGAGTTAATTTTCTTCATAGCAGTTAGTATGGGGCTATGTTTTGGATTTGTGCTGAAAACAGTGTTGATAACACAGGGATGTTTTAGTTATTGCTGAGCAGTGCTTACACAGAGTCAAGGCCTTTTCTGCTCCTCACCCCACCCCACCAGCGAGGAGGCTGGGGGTGCACAAGAAGYTGGGAGGGGACACAGCTGGGACAGCTGACCCCAACTGACCAAAGGGATATTCCATACCATATGGCGTCATGCTCAGCATATAAAGCTGGGGGAAGAAGAAGGAAGGGGGGGACGTTYGGGGTTATGGCGTTTGTCTTCCCATGTAACTGTTACGTGTGATGGAGCCCTGCTTTCCTGGAGATGGCTGCACACCTGCCTGCCGATGGGAAGTAGTGAATGGATTCCTTGTTTTGCTTTGCTTGCGTGCACGGCTTTTGCTTTGCCTATTAAACTGTCTTTATCTCAACCCATGAGTTTTCTCACTTTTACTCTTCCGATTCTCTCCCCCACCCTGCCGGGGGTGGGGAGTGAGCGAGCAGCTGTGTGGTGCCTAGTTGCTGGCTGGGGTTAAACCACAACATTAAGTTAAAAAAAAACCAAACATAGCTGAATGCTGGAGCTCATGATAACACTTATCTTCTCCATACATCCAAAGCCTCTCCTTGCCTTATTTCCAGTTCTCACTGGCATGTGCATTAAACACCTTTCTTACAGCAGAGCACTAGTAAAATCTATAGGGACAGCCAAGGAAGGTAAGCAAGAAATTGAGAAGTGTCTGAAGTCCACAGGCGAACCAATTCCCACAGATCTGTCATTCTCTGATCTCCTCCCCATCAAGGTCTCCTTTTCCTCACATAGACTAGACTAGACTAGAMTATTTCAGGTGGAAGGGACCTACAACGATCATCTAGTCCAACTGCCTGACCACTTCAGGGCTGACCAAAAGTTAAAGCATATAATTAAGGGCATTGTCCAAATGCCTCTCAAACACTGACAAGCATGGGGCATCGACCACCTCTCAAGGAAGCCTGTTCCAGTGTTTGACCACCCTCTCGGAAAAGAAATGCTTCCTAATGTCGAGTCTGAACCTCCCCTGGCACAGCCTTGAATCATTCCCATGTGTCCTGTCCCTGGATCCCAGGGAGAGGAGATCAACACCTCCCCCTCCATGTCCACCTCAGGAAGCTGCAGAGAGCAATGAGGTCGCCCCTCAGCCTCCTTTTCTCCAAACGAGACAAACCCAGAGTGCTCAGCCGCTCCTCAGAGGACATGCCTTCCAGCCCTAGATCTGCTCCGGAGAACTGGCATTTTGGGGAAATGACGTTCAAAGGACATGCTAGACCTGGAAAAGGTGAGGGGGTCCCCACTCCCAGGGACCTTGCTTTGACCTCTCCTGCTAACTCCTGCTCTTAGGAGAAGAAAAGGTGAATGTAGGCGAAGGGGAACATTGCCTGGGTCCAGCCTAGATTTCATCTTCTCCAGACACATTGCTGGTTGGACTCTCTTAGTGCCAATGCAGTTGTCACCTTTGTGGTGGCAGCTGGGCACAAGCAACAGCATTAGTCTCCCTGGTCTACTCCAGTAGCTTGAAAGAGTTGCAGCACCAGGTCAGGCACAGATATCCTGCCCTGGCACTAGGGGATGGGCTCACCAACCTCTCTGGCACTGTATGGGGACAAGTGACATCCCATTGCACCTGGGCTCTGCACATCCATGGGACCAGCAATCCAGCAAAGCAACCCAGGGGACCATCCAAGGAGCCAATCCCAAAACTCATGCTCCTGACAGAGCACAGAAGAGGGACAAATCCTGGTAGGAATGGACGAGTTCTCCAAGTGGCTACCCACACCTTGGTGCCAGCACGTCCTCAGCTCCAGGTGCCAAAGCTGACCTTGTGCCTGCGCAGGAGAAGGGAGAGCTTACCCTTGCCGGGGCCATGGCTCTGCATTTCCACGAGCACACTGGGAGGAAGGCGAGATCCCACAGCCAGAGCATGAAGGCAGCTGGGTTCATGTCTGGGAAGAGCTGGAATCAAACCCTGCAGTAGCACCACAGCCAAACCCAGCAGGTCACCATGGGCTTCTGGCCACAGAGCAAGGAGAAGGGGTGGGCTTCACCATTGAGCAAGCTATGACATTCACAGATGCTTTTTCACAACCCCCCCTTTCCAGAGGTTGTATTAAGCATCCTAGGCAGAGTTTGTGTTTGTAGCATTGTTTCTCTTCACCGTTCTTTGAATCCCTCCCCTCCGCCCCAGCCTCCAACCTCCCTTTCACAGGTCAGCTTTTTCAACAGAAGTAGATGGAGCCAACGTGTTTAAAGCCCTTCTTATCTGTCAGCAAGGTCTTGTGGGATGAGATTTAGTTTCACATTTGTTTGACCAGCATTTGAACTTTGGTTATTTATTGGTTATTTATATAACTTTGGTTATTCATATTTTTTGCTTCTACCATGCAATGCCACAAATCCTGGCAGTTCTACAAATCAGCAAGTCTCAAGCCAGTAATTCCTACAGCCTCTTCCTAAACTTCAGCAAATTCCTGGTATTAGTTCTTTGGCTGGAGAAGATCTAAACCTCTAAATTTTCTTTCCAAGAGCCTCATCACAACCGGAGAAACAAATTGAATAATCGAACATTGAAGAATTATTGGGTATACTGATTTGTTAAAAAGCAGTGATTATAATTCCAACCACAAAATTATTTGGAGGAGACGTAAATTCTACTAGCACCTCCCAAAAAGATGAATATTTACTTGTATTTTCTCGAGCTAACACAAGAATCAAATCAGGCCAACCACAGGGACTAATACATGGAGGCTGCCCAGGCTTCAGGGCTACAGAGCGTCACCCCATGGCCAAGTGGGCTGCTGAGCAAGGTTTCATCCTCCATCTGCCTATTTCCTCAAGTAAAAATATACCATCACTAGGCACTCCAATGCCACTGCTATGCCCCTCAATCCCCCTCATGGCTCCTGTAAATAAAGTATGTCCCCAGAAATGCCCATTCTTCACCCAGAGCCCTGCTCTAAGCCTCTTCCACTGTGGTAGGACCAAGGTTGGGGAAGCCCATGGATGTCTGCTCCCAGCAAGGCAATTCCTATTCTCCACGGGCAGGCAGACAGGAGTTCTACAGCCTCTGAGGCTCATGGCAGAAGGTTTGCAGATGGAGATGGCAGAAGATCTGTAAGCAGATGGGAGTCCCCAAGGACTAGCCAGATGGGGATGCAGGAGGGCAGGGTGGCCACAGCAGAGCCTCCTCAGAGGGACACACCTCCTCACGTCTCAGGACACAGTTTGAGCTGGGACCCCTTACCCACCCAGAACCAGGGGTGGATACGCTCCCCTGCAAACATGGCTCGCGGGAAAGTGAAAATCACAGCCTCGCTGTCCACATTGACAAACGTCACCTGTCCCCCTGCATGGTCCAGACAGACCCGCACCCTCTGGGGGATCGTGCCGGGGAGCACAGGGGTGGGAGATGGGGAAGTGAGAGCCTGGAACTTCTCCTTATACYGCCCCACCGCCCAGATCCCCCCCACGGGGCTCATGTCAATCGGTCCCTTCCTCTTCACAGACTCCAGGGCCAACCCCACAGCCCAGCACAACCCATAGCCCACCTCCACCTCCCAGCATGGTCGCCCCGAGTTGAATCCCTCACAGCCCAGGACACAAGGCCACGGGTCAAATYGCTCTGGGTTGTCAAGCTGGCTCTGCTGTGTGGCTCCCTGCATCACACTTCTCTGATCTTCTGACAAGACAAGCCGGGACTGAGCTGTGTCTGGATCCAGAGTCACGTTCACTGCAACGGAGAAGACGGGTCAAAGAACGAGGGGTAGAGATCAGTCCTGGGAAGAGTTTCACCATGCTGGGTCCATGTTTGGTCCTGGCTTGGGAGGAAACCTGGCAATACTTTTCTTCTAGAAGGTGCCTAGCTCAAAATGGGGAGTAGCTCTGTGCCCTGAGGCAAGGCATGTGAAGATTCACTGTCCCCCAAAACATGTGTTTCATCCCTTGCTACCAGGGTTAGTTGGAGGAGGCTCCCCAGMAGAACTCACCTTTTGTGTACGGTCCCTGTGATTCCTCCACTCCCTCCCCTGTGTCAGTTGTCAAAGCATCTGAAAGAGAGATGGAGCCCAGAGGTCACCTCTGATGTCTGGGTAACTCCACCAACACTGGGAGGTGGTTTGTGGAGACCAGCTCCAGGGAGCTGGTGGGTAGAGATACTGCACCCTTCCTTCTCCAATGCACATGCTGCTTGCTGCGCCTGCCGGCTTCTCCAGTTGAAGCAGGAAGGAAGAAACCTAAAGCAGCAGGAGCAAGAAAGAATTTGGGGCTACCTAGCACGAGATGGACATGGACATACTGCAGCACGTCTAGAGGGTCAGCCAAGATGTTTTGAGGAGTTGTGGAATCTTCACCTTCAGAGATATTCAGAACTCAACTGGAGAAAACACAGCGCAATCCCACCTAGTGGTACCTGCTTTGAGCAGAGGTTTGGACTAGATGACCTCCAGAGGTCCCTTCCAGCTTAAATTACTCTGCACGATACCAGGCTCTGCCTAACAGTCATCTCCATCACTTCTTTGGGGATAAGCCTCCTCATTAGGAGAGCATGAGCTGAGAATCATTTGAGCATATTGGGACATCTGGGACTTGTTCACATCCCTGACCCACTTCCAACCACGGAGCAGGTCTGGAGCACAGATCTAGAGCAGAAGGAGCTGTGGCAGCATCGAAGTCAGGTGTTGCACAAACGGTGTTGAAACAGGTTCACATGCACAGCAATTTATTAGTGGGCTCCATAGCTGATGATGTGAATCAACACTAATGTTGACTATTCTTTTGGGGAAAAATAAAAGCAAAGGGAGATCAAGAGAGAGTGAGGGGAAAAAAAATTTAAAAAAAGGAAAGGGAACACCCCCCCACTTTAGCTGTGACACCTCTCCAACGCGTCCCCAGGGCAGGACATGCTACACAAGGATATTCAGCTTTTTCTCCCTTCTGCAGGGCATTGACTACACCCTTCTTTCCACCCCCGAGATGCTTCTCTGTTCTCCTCTGAGATCCCTTCTTTGTACCTTGGGGTTTTCTTGCCATCTCCTCTAGCGTGGGAGCTTTTTGCGAGCAGACGCCGGGCTCCTCCTTCAGCTCGTGGCTCATCTGCTCCTTTTGCTGGAGTTTTGCCCTCTCACACCTGGAGTCATACAAGCCACAGCATTTATATTGCTCCTTTAAATAAGTCTCCTGTTAGTGCCAGTTGCTAGAGGCCACTTTCCAGCTGAATCAATGCCCTCCAGAAAGTTCTTTTTTTTTTTTTTTTTTTTTTTACATGAGAGCATCAACAAGAAGAGAGACAGCAGGTCTCATTGGCTAGGTCACTGCTCTGTCCTGATGCTCTAATTGCCAATTAAATTTCTATTACAAGTGATGGTCCTGGTGCCCCCAGTCACTGTGTCCCTTCAGAGCAAACTTGCGTTACAACCAAGTGCTGAAGACCTGAGCTAAGGGCACTATGTCCTGGTCTCTATGCCTAGTGTCACTACACATTGGTCATGGAGAAGCCAACCAGGCCTGCAACCCGAGACCTTAGAAATGAAATGTCCTCCTTGAATATTTCCCCAGGGATAGACTTTCTTGGTAGAGTCATACTGGTTCATCAGCCTCTGGAAAACTGAAATATAAACATCAATGGGGCATCCCTGGTATTTGAGGTATCCAGCTTTGTTCTGGGGCAGGAATCTTTGCAACCCCAAAGTAGCAGTGTAATGTAAAGGAGAAAGCAACACATACCTGCTCAAAACGTCACCAGCGTCCTAGATGGGAGAAAGGGATAAGCAGCTCAGTGCTACTTGCCCTGCACACACATTCCTCACATTCCCCTTACACAGTGAATGGACACACCAGCAAGGTAAGATTAATAAGTAAGATAATCAAGGTAAGATTAGCCCGTTGCATGTTTCTGATTTGCTGGTGCCTCATGTGCTGTTTGCCAAGACAGCGCTGGTGTTTCAGCAGACCTCACCTGCAGGGACTTGTGTCCTGACAGCTGACACTCCTTCTCCTTGATCAGGCCATCCAGATAAATAATCTTCTTGGAGAATTTGGTGGCATTTTCTTTCAATCTTGTTTTAATCTGCTTCTCCAGCTCTCCCAGCCGAGCCAGCAGCAGGCACTCTTGTTCCTCCAGGTACTGTCGCAGCTGCTTAAATTCAGGTGCAATCTTCTGCCTCTCTGCCTTCACTTTTTCCTTTATGAGCAGAAACAATCCTCTCAAGGGAGGGTGGGACCATGGAAAGGGACAGGCAGCAATTAAAAGCTTTTACATTCTGGTGTGGAGCATGACTGTGATTCCCAGGGTGCTTATTGTGCACCAACAGCTGGACACAACAATTAATCTCCCAACTCCAAAGGCCAAGAATCAACCTTTCTTCACCCTCCCCAAATGAACTTCTTCCCATTAGCACTGTGCACCTACCAGATAGTCCTGGCAGATCCATCGCTCCTCCCTTTCCTGTTTCTCCAGTTCTCCTTTCTCTCTCCTGAGGGTCTCCAGCTGTGACTGTATTTGCTCCTGGAAGAAGCAACATCCTTTAGGAGCTCCTCACCACCCACATGTATGCTTTGTGTCCATAGAATAGTCTGTTCCCTGGGTTGGACATAAGCAGCGTCTGGCACAGAGTCAGCCTCTGGACCCGTAGGTCCAGGATGCTCACAGGGGTCGGTGTGACTGTGAAAAGTGATGAGGGAAC
Organism: Phoebastria nigripes; assembly: GCA_035582835.1. NCBI lineage: Eukaryota > Metazoa > Chordata > Aves > Procellariiformes > Diomedeidae > Phoebastria > Phoebastria nigripes. The sequence goes on along the minus strand of JAYKAV010002628.1, from coordinate 606,973 downwards.
ATGCAGGGGAAGGGGACTGGGGAGGAACTGAGGAGGAATAGGCAGAAAGGGGTATAAAAGGGACCGGTCACGGGTAAAACGGAGCTGGTCAGTGCGCTTGTCTGACCCAGCCCTGCACCTGATCACCACAGTCTGTCCTACCTTCTCATTAAATCCTTTCTTAATTATCTTTTTGCATGAGCTCTCTGTATCCCGCGGGTGTGAGTGCTGCAAGGATGAACTGCCAGTTACTGGGGGGACCACTGGGAGTAGATTTGGTGGGGAATGGGACCGGAGGGGACTAAGAGGAGAAGAGAGAAATATTCAATTAGAAGCAAACCGCCAAAGCGGTTGGGGGTAGGTGCATGCAATTTCTTGGTGGCACCAGTCAGATGGGGGGTGCAGGCACCCCGGATCTGTGGTCTCAGCTCCTGGAGTCAGTGGGGTCTCAGTGCAGCTGCTGGAGCAGGTGGGGGTCCTGAATGCCAGCCCGTGTCTGGGAGGATGGGTGTCCCCAAAACCAGCTACTGGGGGGACCAGTGCAAGTGATGTGAGTGAGGAGCTCAGCACTGGCAGCTGGAGCGGAACCACAACCCACCTGCCTGGATAGAATCCCTATGGAGTCAGATGCCAAAAATCAAAATAATATTAAAGACTGATTACAGTCACTATCACCACCCTGGTCTGGCAGAGACCAACATGCCGAGGGACACTGGAGGGGCCACCATGGCAGGAAATTTTAATGTCACATATGTAAACTGCAGAACACAGTACTGAGGGCAGACTCCCATTACCCTTACAAAAACTTGATAAAGGTTATGTYAAGCCACAAAGCATGGAAAAGGCAAACTGCAGCAACAGGAAGACATTGGTTAAAAAACAAACAAACAAAAAGCATAGAGGGTGCAGTTACAGTGTTGACTCCTTGTAGAGAGCGTGGGCTTTTGCAAACCATAGACTGGGAAGCTTTCCGACAGGTATATGAAAACATCGCATTTGCAAAGAATGCCTTAGAAAGCTGTGAGCAGACAGATGCAAAAAGCTATGCAGCACAGGGACTGCACGCAGCATAACCCCCAGCTCTCGCATGTCGTGACAAAGCGCCTCGGTAAAAGAGGCGTGGARAAGGCAGCCTTCCCTCATCAACATGAAGAAACGGCCCAGAAAAGAGCACGGGGGCGTCCCGGCAGCCTCACCTCGGCCCCCTCGGGCTGGCCCAGCCGCTTCAGCCGCTCCGCGATGTTGCCCAGCGGCCGGTTGGGCCGGAGGCTGGGGCCGGGGAAGGTCTCCCGGCACTGGGGGCAGGAGCGGGCGGCGGCCCGGGCCCAGCACAGGGAGATGCAGGCTCGGCAGAAGTTGTGCCCGCAGTCCAGCATCACCGGAGCGCAGAAAAAATCCAGGCAAATGGAGCAAATCGCCTCCTCCCGGAGCTCCTCCACTGCCGCCATGGCCGGGGCGGGCGGGGGCGGCGCTGGGCAGAGCCGCTCGGGCTCTTTCGCTTTCGGTATCGGGAACGGAGCGACCGCGGCTGCCGGGACGAGAGCCAGGTGGCGGCGGGAGCCCCGAGGAGTCTGGGACCCCCAGGCAGCCGCAGATCCCCGGGTGGCTCTGGGCACCCCCAGCTGCGGGACCCCGGCTGGCACAGCACGGCCAGAGGAAGGGGAACACAGCCCCCCAGCTCTCCTTCCATCCTGCCCTTATTTAAATTAAAGGGGGGGTCTGGTGCTTAGATCTGGTTGACTTTAACCCAGAAGGAGCCCTGCTGTCCTTAGCAGGATTTTCCTCCATCGATGACACAGCTAACACTCTTCAAACCCCCTTTCTACAGACCAGCTCCCCTTTTTCCTGTTCCTCCTACATCTGCATTGCCCACAGTGGTTTGGTTTTTTTCCCTCCTTGCCTTTTCCTCCTTTGTAGGCCATACAGTTGCAAAGATGAAGTTTCTTTCATTTTTCTGTTGCTTCATTATGTACTTCATGATGCTCCATGTTCACAAGCCAGAGACAGGTAGGACTCCCCACCACGGCACTTGCAGCTCATTTCAGATCAGCTGCATGTTTCAGCAACGTTTCCCCTTGTGCTCCGCTCTCCACCCAATGTGGTGGTTCACGGTCCCAGGGAGTGATTGCTCTCAGCCCAGATCAACCCCAGGAGTATTGCTTTTGGGTGTGTTGTTCCATCCCGCCATTTATTTTGAGCTCACGCAGCTGGTTGGATGCATTTAAATACCAGCAGTGCTGAGAGTATTTGCATGAATCAGCATGCATGTCATTGATAGCCATTTTGTAGGGACTTAAAGACATTTAAACAGATTTCCTGGCCTCTTTAATCTGCTCCTTCCCCTGCCACCTGGATGCATGGACCACTTGTCTGTACGCACTGGCCTCCCAGCAGATGAGGCGGGTGAGTGAATTACTGAGCCAAAAGCCCTTCACTGAAAGGGTTTATCACCTTTCCATTAAAGGCAGGGCAGGCACATGAGCAAAACTCTCCCAGTGTCACCCCAAGCAAATATTTTCTGTGTCAGAGATTGAGCTCTTTGTATTAATCCATAACGGTGTGGAGGTCAGAGCCCTGTTGTGTCTCTGGACAACCACAAAGGAGCAAAACCCTGCTCAGATGCTGCAGGAGATGGCACAGGCTCCCTCAGTGAGGGACTTCACTGCAGGCCCCTCTTGAATCCATAACGGCCAGTGCCTCCTTGCTGGGGTCTGGGTCCAGCCCTGCACTCTCTAACATCTCCTCCTGTTCCTCCTCATAGCTCACGGTTTGCATCTGCGAAAAGAAATTGCGTTCACCTACCCCCAACTGCTTTGGTGGTTTGCTTCTAATTGAACATTTCTCTCTTCTCCTCTTAGTCCCCTCCGGTCCCATTCCCCAGCTGGGTTTGCAGGGCTGGGATCTGATCCCCCCGGTCCTCACTGACAGAGGGGGGCTGCCCTGCTGCCTTTCCCCGGGGACAACTGTTTGGCCCTTGGAGGTGACCTGGCTCCGGATGCCGCACTCGTCACTCGTGCGTGGCTACCACGAGGGGAAGGATGGGGATGGGGAGCAGACACCAGGGTGCCGAGGCAGGACGGAGCTGCTGAGGCGCTGCATCTGTCAGGGCTGTGCGGATTCGAGACCTTCTGCTGTCCCACCCTCTGATAAGGGATTTCACCTGCTTGGTTTGAAGCAGCATCAGAAATGAAGATGCCCAGCTGGAACAGAAGGTGACAGGATCGTAGTCTGTGTCTGCCTACTTTAGGAGAGAAAGCTCTTAAGAATGAAGTATCAACACGTAAGATGGCAGGGGCCGCTCCTGATAGTGAAGCTGCTTGCGACTTTTAGGACGGAGGGTCTGTTTGGTGCCAGCCAGGACACCTCTGCTTGTTTGGTTTGGTTTTTTTACCCAAGAGGGTCCAGGGCAGAAGCACCTCAGAAATAAGCAGACTTGGGCATTTCTATTCTCTTTCTGTAGGATTATATGGAGGTGGTAGGTAACATTGCAGCTGGAGATTGTGCCCTATTTCAAGGGTTTTTTTTCCCCTCTCACCTATTGTCCTTCTCTGTTTAAGACAAGAAACTGAGAAGCACATGTGATCCTGAAATATAAAGACTAACTCTTAGTTTGATACTGGCTTGGAATTAAGATGGAAAAGCTTATTCTTCTCGTTTGCCCTGTGCAAAATAATTGCAATTCCTCATTGCTGTGGTTTCTGGAATCTAAGACTAAATCTCAGATGTTGAAAACATGCATAGCTTAGCCCAGTTTTTCTTCTAATGCCATTCTAGCCATGGGGTCTGGTCCTCACATCTCTGTGGAGAATAGCCAAGGAGGCATCCAAGTTGCGTGCCTATCAGCTGGCTGGTACCCGGAGCCCCAGGTCCTCTGGAGAGATCCCAGCCATCAGCACATACCTGCAGAGTCCCCAGACCAATCCTGAAACATGAGGGGCCTCTTTGAAGCACAGAGCACCCTCCTTGTCATGGGAAACACCCCAAAGGACTTGTCCTGTGTGGTGAGGAACACCTACCTCAACCAAGAAAAGGAAATTGCTTTCTGAAAGCCAGGTTAGTCACCCTGATGCAGGCAGGATGAGACCGACGGAAAGCTGGGTTTCTCAACAGATTGGTGCCCTGGATCCTCTTCACTGGAATTTTGTGTTTTGGAGGGTGAGAAAAGGTTTAATGGGTTCCTTTTTGCTGTGCCCCCCAAAAAAAAAAAAAAAAAAAAAAAATCAACTCTTTGGCAGCTGAGTTGCATAATTGCAGCATTTTGGTGAGAAATAAAACAATTTCATGTAGGATTGCACCATGAAGACTCACGGGAGTTTAAATTCAGCTCTCTTCTTGTGCAAGAGGTATCTGCATTCTGGTGCCACTGCAGGTAGGAAGTTTTCAGGAACACAGAGGTCCTTGAAAAGCAAGGCTAGACTAATATGGGTCCTCTAAGGGGCATGTTTCAGGGAGACAACCTGAGCTAGGAGTTTTTGTCCCATACCCAGAGCCTGCACGGACGGCGCGTCACGGCTGCGACTGAGCGAAGGCGTGAGGCCAGCAGCCGATGCGCTGCCTCATCGGTCGGTGGCTGGACATGGAGGCCAGCAGGTAACTCCTGAAGCCCGCCGTCCCGTCAGCACCAAGGTGGGGCCTGTGCTAGCAGCGAAGGTAGAGCAGGGTGTTGATCAGACCTATGTGATCTTCCGTGTTCCAGGGGGAAAACGCTGCAGCGATGGGCAGTGGAGGCACCTCAATAAACAGGTTTTTCTCAAAGCTGGTCTGCGTCAGAGATCCTTCAAACAAATCCTGCTCAGATTTGGTACGTTCTTCTGAGCAGCTGTGAATGAAAGCCGTCCCTGTTAAAATGTGTCTCCTTCTCTAACAGCGAGCCCTCTTTCTCTGGGTTTTCTGTTTCTTTTACACTGTTCTGGCGGCTGCTGCTGCTGCTGCTTTTTCTTCTCCTTGTCCTGGGCAGATTGCTGTGTTGCAGCACAGTTTTATTTTAAAGGACTGGGGTGAGCCTTCTCCCCAGGAACATGGTGCTCTCTCTCTTAAAACTTTTTTTCTTTTAATATAAACAAGCCCAGAGCCCTCTTGATTCGCCAGCTTTTCCAGGAAACATGGGACTCGTCCAAGGTCTTGCCCAAGGCTAAGGCCTTGTCCAGGGCCTTGGAAACATGTTCGAACATTGTTTGTGCAGCATCTTGAGTGGCACTTTTAATATGCAGCTTAACAATTTCCACCCYGCCTCTGCAAAAGCGGCGCAGCCTTTCTAACCAGGCTTTGCAATACAGGTCCAATGCCCACCCCGAAGCCAGGGGCTAAGGGCAGGGCTGGGACTGCAGGAGGTGTTGGGGCCCCTCATCACACCTTGGAAAAGGGACCAATGGGTGCCTGGGTCTCTGCCCCGAGGTGCCAGATCCAGCCCTGGGCAGGCGTCCTGCCCCATGCCACCCTGCAGACCCTGCCGTGCTGCTGGTCCGGCGTCTCCCAGCACCCTGGAGTGAAGGGCTAGGCTGGACCGGCTGGCAGCGGGGCAGACTCTGGTCAGGCAATTCACTGGGGCAGTGCCAGCAGGCAGCGGCCTCTGCGGGACTGCATCACAGGGAGCACTGGGATTGCTCCGTGCAGGTCCATGCCCACCCTCTGGAGAGGCCAAAAGGCCTCACTTGGCCCAAACATCACCTCCTTGCTTGGCCCACACCAGGGAGGTTTCTGTGCGCAGACAAGAGAAACCTGCCCATACTTGACAAAAAGCCCTGGGTTTTGTCCAGCTTTGGCTCAAATATGAAACCTTCTGCCTGCTCTCCTGGGGGCAGGTCAGGAAAGCTGCCCACAGCGCCCCGGGAAGCCAGCACACGGGGCTTGCTATCAGGGAGCAGCCTGGGCTGTTCAGGCCCTCCCATCTCCAGTAAGAACGCAACAACCCAAAGTTTGTCTCACTTTTATTTACATAATTGCACAGCCCACTTCCCCATGACACTGGAACGTGGCGGGTCAGAGACACCGCTTTCCCACATCCACGAGCTGAACATCTCCTCTGGGAAGGAGAAGACTCAAAGAGTCGCTATTGGGTTTTGCAGGGGCACATGCAACAACTCCAATTATTGGCAACTACGATAAAGACAACAAAGCTGAGAGTGAAGCCACGGCTGCGCAGCAGCACAGGGCTGGGCCCCAGCTGCCCCAAGCCAGGGACTTCTGGCTTTCACAGTTGTGTATTTGGATCAACAGTGGGTTTCCTAACTGAAACACTGGCTCCATTAAGTCCTTACTAGGGGAACGTGGTGTGGGAGTGCACATCCTTCCTTACCTGCCAGAACTAGATGTGTCGCAAGACCAATCTCCTGGGAGGCAGCCAGGGCTGGGAAGGTTAAACTAAACCCCCAAATTTTTCTTCACTGGAAATGTCCTGGTGACATGGGGTTTGTTGGGGAAGGGCTGAAGGAAGGGGTACCCACGACAAGGTACAGAGCAGTGGTGCAGCACTCACTGCCAAGGGAAGGGGTGTGCGGAGGAAGGCAGCGCCTGCGTGGGAGCTCCACTGCACAAGCTGATTTGAAGCAGGATGCTACTGCTATGCAGGGACCATAACTGCAGCTGGGCTGCACAACAGGGAAAAGGGAAGTGCCCATGGGTACGTGACAGAAGGGAAGAGGCAGGCAGGGAGGGTGGCAGAGAGAGGAGAGCGGAGATGCACAGCCTGGCTGTGGCAGAAGACATTCACCCAGTGATCAAATGAGACCCTCATGCTCAGAACAAAGACCAGCTCGGACTAGCCACAGGGGCCCACAGCTGGGCAGAGAGAAGCTGCTGCAAGATGTGCTGGGACAGGAGACRAAGAAGGAGAGCAGACACAGACCAGGCCCCAGGGCTGGAGCAATCCCACTGGGAGAGACAGGGCACTGGCCCCCGCTGCTCATGCCACCAGCAACTTCCRGCCTAGGGTCAGGGAATAGGGGACATGTAAGGAAAAGCATCCTGCTTTGCAGCTAGAGAGAAGGAGGAATGGCATGTGGTGCTTTGAATTCAAGAAATTACAGGTCTCGACCTAGCAGGGCATCGGACTGATCCACTTGGGTTCAGCAAAGGAGCGGAGGGAGATAGTGTGTGACTACCACCACCCACTGCAAGGACACAGGCACCTTGGAGCCTGCCTCCTCCCTGCTACCTACCCTCACCATCATGGGAGCGAGAGCCACGCCAAGCAGCTGCACACACCTCTGGAGCACTCAGCAGGGCAGTGCCAATGCCGGCATCCTTACGGTCCGCTCCACTCATGGGGCTCAGGAAAGCACAGCACCAAGAACAGGCATCGTCTGGCAGGGTGGGGAGACAGTAGAGAGGCAAGGACTAAAGCCAAACTCAGGGAGAGCCTTGGCAAATTGGACACTCCAAGACAGAGGGGTTCATTAGCTGGATGTGCTGGAAACACAGGTGGATGAAGGAGGAGTAATGACGGCCTTGCAGGAAAAGGGACCCACAGCCTGTTCTCTGGGAACCAGCGAACTTGGGGTGTTTCACTAGAGGACGCGTAACAGGCAGGCAGCGCTTTCAGGGATGAACCAAATCACAGCAGCTCCTCCAGCTGCTGCCGAGGAATGTGCAAATAAAGTGCACAGAGACAGCCAAGACCACCTGCGTCCTGCCGAGCGGATGCAGAACACGGCCTGTCCCGTAAGGTATGTGTGTAACCGATACTACAAGAGGTCCAGCCTCAAGATGGTGAAAGGACATCAGCAGAGACTCCAACTCTCACCTTTTGGGGTTAGGAAAGCTCCTTTCTGAATCTTTTAAAAGCAAAAGGCAATGGTGGGTTTAGCTAGTATGAGCCGTCACTTCCCACCCTCAGATCCTCCATCTACCTTTGCCAGACATACCAAGAGCTGAGTGCATCTGAGTCCTGGGGATGAGCCAGGATCTGCAAGGAAAGCATTTTGTGAGATCACGTCTGCACAGGAAAAGATTTTCTCATTCTGAAACTTATTTTGAAATTCTCAAAATTACAGTACTTTACAATACAAAATGTCTCCATTCAGTATTACGTCATTTTACTCCTTCTGGGATTATAATAATTATTAAAAACACACAACTTTCTAGAAAGGACAGAAACACCACGAAAGAGATGAAAGAGTAATGGGAAAGGCTGCTGCAGTATTATCAAAACCAATTTAGTGCAAAGGAGAAGGGGACTTTCAAGAACGGTCAATGAAAAGTGTTCTTTATATGCTCATTTGGAGAAAAGGCATAGATTTAACCTCTGAATGAGATCAGGCTGCCAGCTTCTATACTGAAGCTTAGAACATCAACACAAAAGGACTGAAACACAATATGCATGGCCATTAAAAAATAATATTATATATAGATATATATATATTTAGGGAGATATTTTCCACRTATGGTATTTAGTTATAGGAAAGTGTCCCTGCAGACAGGCATATTCTGCCACCTGGCTCTTTTGGGCCATTTCACATGACAGACATTGATTATCTGTCTGTTTGCCATAGTATAAAGTACATGCTGACCGCAAAGTCCCTTTGGGTGGGATGATTGCTCTCTAGTGCCTCCACAGTTGCTGCATTTTCTGGGCACGCGGGGACACGTGACCCTCTTTGCTTCTGCCAGCCCCGAAGGGCTGCTCTCGCCCCAGCAGCCACGTGGCGCAGTGGCCGAGGGATAGCTCAGACGGTGGTTTCATCCGCGGTCTTCTTCATGAGCTTGGCAGAGAGGAGGGAGTGGGGCATGGGGTGAGGGCTCCGCGAGGCTGGGATCATCAAGCGGACTTTCTGGTTGGTCCTTCGCCACTCCGAGTACAGCTGGCAGTGGTAGCGGAACGAAACCTGGCGGGAGATAACGCATCAGTCTGGTTACCAAACCCCCGTCACAAGTGCTGGAGCCCATAGAGGGCCGGTGAGATGCAGTCACCCATCCGCCCTCTGCGTGCTCTCTGCATATTCCTTGTCAATCCACCAGCACCCCCTGGCCAAGGGAGACAGCACTGACCCTAAAATGGTTTGGAGCACTCCATGTCCCAAGCCTTTGATGAGGAATCAATTAATTTCTGGTAACACCAGGCTGAGCATGGCACCGCCAATGGGGCTTTCTGGGCAGCACTAGGACAGAGGGACAGAATTTGCTCAGCTGGGTTTGGGTGCCAGGCCGGTGAGACGTGGCGGGGAGGAACCACAACTCGTCCCTTCACCCTAGCCACAGGCTGAAGCGAGCACCTTGTCTGGGCAAAACGAGATGTTCTCAACAGGACCAGCCTCAAGTGGATGAATCCAACCAGCCTCCTCCCATCTCACAGATCCTGGTGGATCTTCTCTGCCCTTTGCAAAAGCCTTCTCTCCTTGGTCTGCAACAACAGGACATTGGTTGGACTCAGTTTTTCTGACAAYGCTGTGGCCTGGGAGACTTGTCCACCCAAAGGGAGACAGGAGAGGATGCAAAGGCTGGAGGGGACCTCAACCAGCCTGGCAGGGGCATGAGCTGGCCCTGCAGTTTTAGAGCAGCCCTGCAAGGGGGAGCTTCGAGCTGTGCTTCCCCAGCGGGCTGGACTCCTTGCTGTGTCCTTTTGCAATCATTAACACCACTGTAGATTTTCTCACAGCTCCTGCTGATTCCTTAGCTTTGAAATTAAACTTTTCTAGAATTTCTTGAGGAAGGAATAAAACCAGCAGATATTTCCCTCCTATTTATTTTCCTAGAAATTGTGAGCAAGAAAATTAAACACTGAATCCAGTCAGCCACTCATCAAAACCAAGCTTTCGTACTTTGTAAAAGTACAGGAAACATTTAGCTGGCAAGTAGGAAGTACCAGGAAGTATATCTGACAAAGAAAAGTCAGTCTTATTACTTTTGGATAGGTCTCAGACATCTGCTATGAGAAATGGAGCTGTGCCATGGCATTGAGGTAATTTAGCTTATTGATCTGTGCACTCCTCTTTTTCGTATTGTAGAGGGACAACTGTGGGAATAAGGTTGTTTGCTGATAAACAAATGCATTCTTCAAATGCATCTCGCAGTCTTCAGAGACAGCGTGTGAATGGGGAGCTAATGCTGCAAACCTCAAGGAAAGCTCCTGCTCCACAGGAAGGAGCTGCAACCTCGGCCACAGCCTCTCTCGCAATCCTCACACTGATTACAGCCGTCACTACCCACCCACGTAACGGCCCTTTGTGCTGCACAGCCCGTGGCAGCACGGAAGAATTGCAGTTGAATACAGTAAATGTGAATAAAGGGGCTTCACTTAATGTCCTTGTCTGTTCAAGAAAATGTGAAGCACAGCAGAACTAGAGCCATTTCAGTCAGGACTTGTTATTTCACAAAAAAAACCAAAACCAAAAACATTTTTCCGTTTCCTCCAGCTTTCCAGCTCCTCCAGACCAGTCCTGGGACAGAAAAGACGGAAGCACTTCCTCTTAAGGTTTCCAATTTTAGCTTGGCTTTCTACAGAAATGAACCTTATGCAGCACATACGTGCAGCAGTGGAGACTTTCCTCAACAGCTCCCCTGTGCACTGCAATTGCTGCATGTTTTGACAGCAGCACCGATCAGGCACTCTCGCTGCAGGCATCCCCCAGAGCGAAGGCTGCAGCACCAACTCAGTCTGAGGCTCAGGTACCTGAGTCTGTGTGGGAGAGTTGCAAGGAATGTCCTAACCCCAGGGAAAGCTGTTACTCTGAGAGATCGGAGCATGAGATGGCAGGGAAATGGGCTGTGGCGTTTCTACTGCCTGCAGAACTGCCAGCTTTTTGGGGTCCCACTATTTCTCCTCCAGCAACTGTACTTCCTGCCTTCCCAAAATGGTGCTTTCCCAGCAAGCTGGAAAAGGGTATCGACAGGGCATGAGCACACACAAGGCTTTGAGTAAGAGAGCCGAAATGAAGATCCAAACCCAGAAACCCACCACGGAACACAAAAGAACTGAAAGGGAAACAGAGGGAAGTCCCTGGCCTGGGAGCCCCTGGAGAGAGTGGGGCCAGGGGAGCCCTGAGGGCTCAGGGAGCAGCAGGGCAGGGAGCTGCTCCCCAGCCCGGCTGCTCCTCTGGGCTCTCAGCTGGGAGTGCTCACAGATGTGCTACACAGCAAATTCACATTTGCTTTCCTGTTCTTCTGCACTCGCCCCAAGCTGCAAGCTCCTGGCTGCCTAATTCAGCATGTCCAAAAAGACGCAAAGCGAGGCATCTGCAGGAAGCTCTTTCCCAGCACGGATCAGTTCAACACCCAGACAGTGCCAAGTGCAGGTTCCCACTAATCCCCAGTGCCTCCAACCCTGACAGCGCAGCTGTAAAGCTGCTGCAGTGGGCCAGGGCAGGTTGGCTACCCAGCCTTGGCTCAGGACTCGAGTCCAAAAGCCCAGTATGAGAGAGAAGTCAGAGGTCTCTCCAGGGCCGGAGTGTTCCTTGCACACACCCTCCTATGCTACTGACATCTTAAAAATTTTGTGTAGGAATTTGTTTAGTTGTGGGCCACAGAGACCCCCAACAGCCAGTATGCACCTCCTTCGGGCATGGCCAACCTCTGCTGGGTAGCACAAAGCATGGAGGGACATGATGGCATATTATTTAGGGGTCAAACATTTTCCAGATTTTATTTTTCCCCTAACCCACCCGGGTACCAAGTTTGTGTTTCTTCTCAAAAATAGGAACAGGCACAATAGCTGGACCACTGCCTGCCCCCAGCACCAGACCTTCCCACCCAGCCCCCGCCACGCTCGGGCATGTCTGCGCCCGGGTACATGACACCTCGAGGAACACTGCTCCCACGTCAATCTGGAAAGCAGATGATCAGGAAGCGGTTTCTCATTCTCAGCAACAACCTTAGCAGCTCCCATTTGAAGATAATTAAATGGATGTTCAAGACAAAGAGCCCAAGGTTTTCTCACAAGGGGAGTCAGAAACGGCTGGCTGCACCAATGCGGTGCGAGCCAGTACTTCAGTATCCCTTTTGAACAGAAACAAGGCCCTGGGCAGCAGACACTTACCAGCGTCCAAAGGACGTAGATTGTGAAAAGTGCTATAGTTAGTGCTATGAGTCCGATGGCCTCCAGTCGGCTGTTGAACTGCAAGTGATCCTGGGCTCCGCGCAGACACAGCCAGCCAGAGATCGCTGCCAGGGGAGTAATGAACAGGAAACACACCATGTCGCAGAAAAGGGTCCTCTTCTCATTGCGGGGACCAGGATCCTTCAGCCACTGCAAGAAGGAAGGGAGAAAGGGCATTAGCCAGTGGCATGCAGAGCACATGCTGGCGTGCTAGCAAAACAGGACTGCTATGCTGGGAAGCTCTCACATGCTCTCTGCAGTCTGTACGTACCTGGTGCATACACTTAACTCACATAAACCTTCACAAAAATAGAGCTAGAGAGCATCAAGTATATTTTTAAGAACCAAGGGCAAGGGAAGAGACAACTGAAGAATATGTGCAGGGGAAGGCAGTAGTAAATATAGGAGCTGCCTAGGCTCTTCACTGGAGTAGCAAGGACCAGGCAGCAGCTAGCAGACAGAGGGAGGTCAGTTCAGTAAAGCCTTACTAAAGATCTTACTAAAGATCTGACAGGTCTTGGATTGACCTTCAATAGAAACATATCCAGGACTCTGCAACTGGTGTAGGGGCTATGGGAAACTGGGGTATTGGGGTCTGTGGCCAGGCCAAGCCATAAGGGCAGCTGTCCCAAATCCAGCCCTCTGGTTCCTTTTGGAGAATCGTGGCATTTTTGAGTTTCACTCCTAATTTAAACCAAATCTGAAATGCCCAGGTCCACCTGAGAGACTGTGCAAGACAGCTCTGCAGAAGGAGTGCTCTCAAGGGTRCGGCACTGTCCTCTGGGCTTGAGCGAGCCGTGGCAGGCCTGCTCACCACGGAGTCCGGCACCCAACCAGAGCCATCAGTGGGGAATGCAAACACCCATGCACCCAATATTTTCACTGAGATGACAGAGAGGAAAAAAACATATAACTTCAGCAACTAAGAAACCGAGACTGGAGAGAAAAAAAAAAAAAAAAAAAAAAAAANCAAAAAAAACCCAAAAACATAGAAAAGCAAAAAGAAAGTGAGTAACTAGCAGAAAGCTTTGCACCTGAGCAGACAAAGCAGGACAGCAGCCAAAGGGCCACAGTGTTGGGCTGGCCACAGCGAAGGAAGGTAACACAAACCCATTTTCTTTTACAGAACAACCTGTGCCCAAATCTGCATCTTTCTCACAGAGAAAGCCTTTGACCATTTCTAAAGAGAAAGCAGCACGACTGTCAGGTGAGGAGGGACACAGAGCTTGGCTGGCTGGGGGAAGATCCCCCATTGCTTTCTCCCAGATCTCAGTGGATCACAAGTGACCATGAAGGGACGAAGCATGATCACACAGACACAGCTGCTGAAAACTCCACCTTCATGACTGCAAAATCCCAAAGATCTTTCCACTGCTGGTGGCCATCCGCTGGCCACCACATTACAGGCAGAAGAGACCTGCCAGGACCAGGACAGAGCCGATTCTGGTGTATTCCTTCCCATTTTCAGGCTTGCTTTCTTGCCTCCCAGGCAGTAAGTGATCCATCACAGTGAAGGTTACTGCACTTTGCTCTGTGTTACCAAGAGGCTTTGCAAGCACTTCTCTCTTGCAGCTCTCAAAAATTAGCAGGTTGCAGAACAAATGCAGCTCTGTTGCAGGCAGGTTTCCCTCAACAGGTGATCTCTAAACGTTTACTACTTTTAGGAATCCCGACTTGCTTCCAGCATGGGGTCATTTTAGACACTTGACTTCGACAACAGCAATTGTTCTAGTTTTCCTGGGATTATGCTATTTTCAGCCTTTCCTTTCCTTTTTTAGAATAGCAAGCACTGTGGTTCCTTCCAATACCCAGAGTTGTTACAGCACATTTTTACTGGGAGTTCTGTATGCTGGGCTGCCAGATCCTTCCTTCTTTCCTGCATGAGGACGACTGGTCTCATTTAGGATCTTTTTTCTCAAAAAAAAAAAAAAAAAAAAAAAAAAAAAAAAAAAAAAAAAAAAAAAAAATTGGAGAACATGATCGAAAAGTTACAGTCAGCAGGGAAGGGAATATCCCCAAGGCAGCCAGGGCCAGGCAGGCACGTCCTACTGCCAGACTTGGAGTAGGGTGTGCCCACTTTTGAACAGGCAGCATGAAAAGGGACCCGTCTGAGAACTATGCACCTTCCCACCAGGGGAAACCACAGCTTAAATAGCAATACAGAAGGGGTGGTGGCAGGTATGCAAGTAATTAGTGAGACCACACCGGTCAAAACAGAGCACAGATAACCTGAGGACATGGCTGGCCAGAAAGACAAGCAGAAAGTGTTGGCTCAGAAGGATGCACACAAGTTAGTGCAGATTTAACTACAGAGAGAGGCTAATGTGAGGGATGTACAGCAAGACACAGCAGAGGGGTGAGGACAGGATGAGAAGTGCAGACAACTTTTGTTGAAATGGGAAAGAGAGGGGGAAGATGGCAAATCCGGGCAAGGAACAGCAATGTGGCTGAGGTGGTCAGAGCCACAGTAGCAGCATGCTCTGCAGACACCTGAGATGGGACACTGAGCTGGCCAAGAACGGAGGAGAGGATGCTGCAGCAACAGATAAGGGCCTGGCCAGGAATGTCAGCTGGGAGGACTGATAAGCAAGATACTTTAGAGATGTGACCTGAAGCATCTGAGAGACCCAAACAGAGCAAGAACAAGCGAAGCTAGAGAGAGAGCAAGCTGGGAGCTGAAGAGTGCAGACAGATCTCAGGACCAAGTAATGCTCCTGCAATAACAGAGGACAAGTTAGAAGCATTTTTAAAGCCATTCTGAGCATGACTTGATGGCCAGACAGCCAGAAGGAAATTTCAGAGCAGCCACAACTGTGGTTTGGACAGAGGAGCTGGGAGAAGGGAGGCAGACCTGCAAGTCACCCCTTGTGTGGTTCTGCAGAAGAGATTAGTGGTGATGAGCTGTGTGGGGAAGATAAGGACCACACACACAGTCCTGAGCAACCCTAAGAGGAAGTGAGGGTGGACAGCAACTCATCTATGCAGTAAAGCTGCTCCTACAAACAGTGCATTGGCAGCCCCATCATTCGAACCCCCAGCCGTGTGCCTGGCTTTTCCTACTCCAACCAGCGCAGGGCTGCCCCGGCTACACAGCACTCAGGTGAATACTGAATTACCCTGACTGGACCAACACCCCTCTAGCACAATCCCAGAGCACCCTGTACCCTGTAAGAGGACATCTTGGGTCACTTTTGACCCTCGTACAGTAAGAATCTCAGGGACTGAAGGCAGATAGGTATTTTACTGCATCTTATTCTATTTATGTTCCTTGTGACCTTTGAAACTCCTTCTTCCTCCCTAAGATGGGAGCCAAACATGTAAACGCAGGAAGCAAATTAATTTCCTTTTGAAGTAGTTGATTTACTTTGCCAATATGCACTGACACAGTGAAAAACGAATACAATAAGCCACCCTAAGGGCTCAGGGTTTCTGGCACAGCAGCACATTAGTGCATACACGGGACTTAAAATAAACCTTGCAAACAATCCAAAAAGCGGTCAGTCAGATTAAACAATTTTTGTAGGGAAAACTATCAAGTAAACATGGGAAAGCAACAAAAGCACAACTTGGTCTTCTTGCAGGCCAAGTCCAAAAACAATTGCTTCCATGCTGCAATCACGTGTGAGACTAAAGGGAAAGAGGTAGAGCTGGCTGCTTGTTGCCCGCTTCAGCTATGAGCTGGGTCCCAGACTGCCCTGCTGGAAACAACCTCTCTCTGCTTGCACAAGAAATTATTCCGGGTACAACCATATTTCTTTGYCTTCCAGTATGATCCTGAGGCTTTCCCAGATGTTCTTTCTACTGGGATCAGCAGGGTTGTGGAAGGGAGCTCATTTCTTGGACCCATGGCAGGGCTATGGGATGATAAGTATCTGATCTTTGGGTGTTGCAGTGCCCATGAAACTAGGGTGAGCCCCAGGTGATGGAAGGCAGGTGGAGGGCATGCAGAAGAAGGCACCAGGACATCATCAGCTCCTCTGGAAGCCAAGAGCAGAGCAGTCTCCCAGACAGTCCACCCCAGCACCTGCTACTCTGCATGTCTCAGAGCTGGACTGCATTCTGCCACTTGGGAGCAAGGGGAATGGACTGATGAGGGACTGACCCAGCAGTGCTCAGCACCTTGCAGTCTCTCTAGGGGGTTATAAATGGGTGTTTTAGAATAAGCTTTCATTGATTTTTACAGCTCGCTCACCTTGTGTCGCAAAAAGTACATGGCTGTGAGCTATTAGCCCCTGTTTCATAAAACACATTGCACGCAGCATTCACGTGCCAGCCGATGGCAGTCCCGTGCCAAGCGGGACCAGCGCAGTGCGGTACCTGCACTGGTGGGATGAGCAGTCTCTGGCCAGCATGTGCTCGGGTCTCTCCCAGCCTCGCAGCTGGACCACCCGCTCTGGTGAGCGCTGTTCAGGACCAGTGTGACCTGTCAATCTCACCAGCTGACCCTGCCACAAAGTTTCCCATGTGCTTCACAGCTACGGTGTGATGCAAGCCACAGCAACAACAGGAGTATTTGGCTGTGTAAAGCCAGCTGCATTACAAAATATCCCGTGTCCTTTCTGTCCACCAAATAGTTACCCTGCGGCTGCTCAGGCGCCTGTTGATTTTCCTTTTGCTTGGAAAAAACCTGGTGCCTGGCTATGTAAGCCAGAAAGAAAAACATGACCTTGACTCACAGCAGTACGATTAGCCCTGTCCCTGCCCTGAGAAACGCATCAAATCAAAAAATGCAGTTTCAGAAGAGGGACCATCACATCCCTTCTCCGGGTGTCCACCAAAACCTCCTTGCAGGCCACTGAGCTTCACTGGCAGCCCCAGCAGGATGGTCCTGCTTCCTTTACCAAGGCGGGGAGGAATGTTTTTCCGACAGAGTACCCGGAGTTCAGGGAAGCCAAGACCCAGAAACGCCCCTAGCCCTGCAAACAGAGCAGTTAAATGCTGCAGAGCAAAGTTGCCCTTCCTCATCCTCCTTTCCCCCACTGCGCAACCGCCTGCCATCGATGCTCCACAAACATCAACAAGCTGAATGTACAGGCATGAGAGCCTTCCCAATGCACTCAGCCCGGCTCCAGCCACCAGGAAGCACAGGGCACTGGGCTGACCCAAGGAGAGCAAGAGCTGCAAGAGCACTAGAAATGGTGGACAGGAGAGGAACCGACCCAAGCAGCGCTGCAGGACACTTTCCTACACAGCAGCAGGTGCTTCTGTGGTTGGTGTCACCACAGGAAACGCTGCGCCACAACATGCACAAATATGAGATCACGGCACCACCAGCAGCTGCACCCCAGAGAAACCCCACTGGTAGCAGGTCCTCTAGATCCTCAGGGCACAGGCAGGGCTGGACAAAGTGGTGAAGATGGACACGTAAGGAAGACTAGCACTGGTAAGTGCCAAGAGCGCACAGATGAAGTATTTCCAGTTTTGGCCCCAAAGAGGCCATTCCAGGTTTGCAGAGCAGTGCCAGGGACTGCATGGAGAAATACCAAGAGAACCTAGGGTGGGATCTGAGAAGAGCATCTCAAGACAGCAAATGCAAGCAAAGAGAGAACAGAAAAGATGAGAGATGAATGGGACTCAGCTGGAGCCAAGAGTGATTTGCTTTTCACTAGATACAGGAGTCTAACATAGGCTTGCACTGAGAAAGGAGAGAGACAAGCTGGGGAAGCAGGTAGAGGAGCACAGACGAGACAAAGAACAGTGCAGCAAGTTCAGCAGAAGAGTTCAAGGAAAGCAGAGAAAAAAGTCTGTCTGTGAGGAAGATAAGGCTGGAGGAAGGGTGGGGGAGAGTTTACATCACATCTCAGTTCTCTGAACTGGAGGGGGGGGCAGCAATTGCTGCACCAGGCGCTGCACCCAGAGGCAGAATTTCTTTTCCTAATAACATAAGCAGGAACAATAAGAATATCACTATTGCTCCCTGCAAACCTCACTTTGCTTGTACCGGTGACATCCCAGCAGCACCTCCCACAGCTACGGAGGTACGGGAGACTAGTGAGACGGAGCAGAAAGACTGCACGTGGCAGACCCACAGGAGGTGTCCCATACTCCAGCGTGACCCAAACAGCCAAGCAAACATCTCTGAGAATTTCAAACATGCTTTGTTGCAGGTGACAGTTGTGTTTCGAAGTCATACTTTCCTTATGAGACAAAAAAAAAAAAAAAAATCCACTAACCTATATAAAATATCCAGCTTAAGTGAACCAAAAGTATTAGCAGTCAGTGAAAAATAAGCATCTTTTAATTAAAATTGCATAATAAAACACAAAGAAAAACAGTAGGAGCAAAAAACTGGCAATCTCCTGTACTGCATACTACTCTTGGAAGGAGCTGTTTTGCAGAGGCATAGGGACACACAGATATTACTAAAGCTGCCATTTTTAAATAAAGCATGTTAACACACATATTGCAGGAAAGCACCAGCACTGAAGACATGGAAGCGTCATCTTCTTGGGGCTCCATCATGAGACCTGCTTGCAAGGACAGAAATACGGGAACAAAGGGTGTGGCTAAACTGCTCCAGTGGTGACTGATTCACCAGAGAAATCTTTATTGGAATTAGTGAGCTGTCTCAAATGAGTTTTGCTTTAGCAAAGGTATTAAATGCTTAGAGAAGCATTATGAACAAGTCATGCATAACACTCATTAGCTTTTACCACCAGGATATGTTGGCTTTCGACATCCTGGTAATTTTAGCAAAGCCAGAGCCTTGGCCTCAGCACCAGAAATTCATGCCCACTCTCAGAGCTGAGTCCTGTAACCCCTAGGTTCCTCTCCCTACGATCTACATGATGTGTGGACAAAAATACATCCTTCCTCTTTAACAAAGACTGACATTTTGCTGGGATTAAACAGCTGCTGCTCTGATGCCTGCCTGAGCTGCCACTCCGGGACATTTCTGCACACAGACCTYGGCTGCTCAGCATGGACCCACAGCGCCGATTGCCCAACACCAGGACTGCGCCAAGCCAAGTAGGCAGCGCCTGTCCGATGGGCAGTGTGGGCCAAAGGAGATGGGAAACCAAAGCTGACTTGCAGCATGGGCAGATGGCCTGAAATGGGAGTCTCTGGGGGGCGGAGGTGGTGCTTCCCATTTAGAAACACTCAGAGGGGACAAAATTAACAATAAGTTAAAGTTAAAACACTTTACAAGTGGTTAATGAATTGAAAAGAGAAATGAGAGGGTCAGTGCCACAGCAAAATACACAAAACAAGGCAGCCATGGAAAGGAAATACTTCTGCTGGTAACCTGGGAAAGCAAAGAGGGCAAGCGGGCAGGAGTGTGCTCAGATACACAAAACATGGACCGACCCATGCTCCCACCTCACTTTGTGGGCAGCGGGCTGCAGCCAGGGAGAAGAGCAGGAGCCGTGCAGAGGGGCCACGCTTGCTTGTGGCTGTAGAAACAAAGCCACAGCATCACCCTTGATAATGCTTTCTAGAAATACACGATGCATCCAATACAGTACCAAATGTCTCAATCCATGCAGTTCTGCCTGAAATCCTAGAGGACACAGCATCTTCAGCAGGGAGAGCGCTTTGTAAGAGAAAATAGGTTTGCGATGCATTTAGCCACAGACCAAAGAAAGGCGTTTACGTGGAATAGAGAACACTAAGAGGGGGGGTTATTTAGACTCGTACAATGAGCTGCCTGTAAAGCACTTACCTTGGTTCTCCTAGAGCCAGAAAAAGGCAGGCACCTCCAGACAAGTTGACCCATCCTAAATTAGGTTTCTAAGGAGGCAGGAATTAATTGATCACAAGAGGCATTTCCTTCTCTCCATAGACTATAGGACTCTAAAGAACAAGGTTTGGCTGAGGCAAATTTAAAGTGTAAAAAGTTACAGCAAATAAACCCAACCCTGCCTAGAGAACTGTGTGACCATCCATGGCCTGGCAGAGAGAGCTGTCTTCAGACAATGAAGCAATGCTTCATTTCCAAAGGCCTGTGATCCTTATTCTACGATGCCAGACAGCAAAGATACAGATGTTTCCTGAAGATGAATCCTAGGCAGTAACTGTGCATTTTCTGTGCTTAACGTTATTGAAACAAAGAAGAAACTACCTGTTCCAGGAAAGCTGTATGCACTGCAACTTATGGTTTGAACATTTCATCTAAATATCTACTGCTGAAGTCTTCCAGGTAACACAGAAACATATTTTGCACTTTTTGACTATGCCAGCCACGCTGGCTAGAGTCTCATGGATTCAGATCACTTCCCTGTAAACATATGGATGCACATTAAACTAACATTGATGTAGGAAAGTCAAGTACTGGAAAACCATCCCTCTCCAAGGCTTGGCCATCTCGTTCTCTGCTGGGGACATGCTCCTCACTCGAGAGCCCCAGTCCACAACCCTCTTGTGCTGGAGACCATTTCAGAGAGCCGAGCAGAAGCCACTCTGTCCTTACACAGCACAGGCACTGGTGTGGCAGCATCCTGCACCTCCGGCTACAGACTCTCCCTGGGCACCTGGGACTGCAGTTCAACTCTCCATCTTCACCTGCAGTGGTTCAAAACATGCCCCCCAAAAAGCGCTCAGCCCATCAATCTCACAGCCTAACAGTTAACAAAAGACTTCTGTGTTTTTTTCAGCTTTCAACCAGCTTCTTAGTTAAAAAATAACTGAACTAGGCTGAACTGCAGGAGATATCCTCCCCGCACCCATGGGCCAGCCCATGGCTGCCAGAGCTGGCTCTGGGCTCAGACGAGTCCCCCATTCCCAGTTCAGAGATCAGGCACACGGGCAGCGAACACTGTTACTATTTTTACATTGAACAGACCACAACATAAATAAATGGCTGCTTAAAGAAAATAAAAATCCAATTCTATTAAAAAATTCTCTTTAATCCATGCTGAACAAGGTTGCTGTCTTCCCTCCCTAAAGGAGGCTGCAAAATTAAATTACTGTTTGTGAAGTGCTCAGATATCACAGCAATAAGTACCTCAGAGAAGCCCATGGGGAAATGAATAATTTTGTCTTGTGAGCAGGGATACAAGAGCACACAGCCACACAACACAGAAGGATAAACAAAGTTAGCTAGTGGGCATCTTTCACCCTGCGCTGATCCTCGAAAATGCAGCCTGTGACCACGTAGAGACCACACTGTAATGCAGATATACAAGAGGACTGAACTAAAAACTAAGGCAATTTTGGTTGTGGTATTTCCTGACTTTCAAGAACTTTCTGCAGCTTCCGCAGAAGCATTTCAACTCGACCATGTAGCTTCCTCACAACGCTTGCCAAAACGCCTCCTCCAGTCCAGTCAGCTCTCAGCCTCTCTCCTTCTGAAGGCTCTTCCAACACACATACACAGAGCTAGTTTTCCATGGGGCTGATGGCCCATTCCCACGGAGATCAGCCGTGCTGACCAGTGACCACCGCAGCCACTACAAGCAGCTCTAAGTCTCCCCAGGCTGGAAAGGTAGGACACAGCAGAGCAAACAGCAAGAGCTAGCTGCTTTCTCCTGTGAGGACCAACATCAGCAGGTAGCATGTCACTTAATTCTCTTGTGGGTTTCACGGCAGCCACGTGACAGCAGGAGAGGGCTAGGATGCCTGGATAGGCTTTCACACCTGGGACTGACCCTTTTATCAACACCACTGCCGTAAAGCATGCTCCCACATTGTTCCCAGTCCTAGTCTCCATTCCACTTATCCTCCTTTGCTCACTTTTGACTTCCCAGTTTTACTTGGAGAACAGCTGATTTTTATCAGAGCTACTAAACAGCACACTCACACATGAGCATCACTTCCCCGAAAGTTTCACCCCTCCCTGCAACAAAGGAGCAAAGAATTTCTCAGACAAGAAGGCTGAGGGAACCGTGTCATTTTTAAATGACTAAGTAGCCTCTTTCCCTAGCCCTCTTCTCGGAAACAGATGAGCAGCTTGGGAATGACACTTCCCAAAAGCATTTGGTGAAGACTTTAGACCCAATCTGGTGTGGGGATGAGATTACACCAGACTGCAGACAGAGGGTATTAATGGAAAGCGCAAGCAAGCTGGTGAAGCAGCTATCAGCTTTTTCAGAAGGGCTCTGCACTAAGGGCAGAGCCTCTGCTAACAGCAGGCGCGCTTCTGAAAGTGGCCAAGTTCTGTAAGTTGGCCTCTAAGTGAACAAAAAGCACAAGCAAACATCACATGGTGAAGCACACTCATTGTCACTACTTCTGATGAGCACAGGTTTCGGTGGTGCAGAAGGTCAGAGTGGCTGTAACAACTCCCAAGGAAAACGAGAAACTGAACTCCAGGTCATTTTCCTCAGACTCCAGGCAGGGATCAGAGCGTTTTACACCGTGGTAGAAGTAGTACAACAAAAACAGGTGGTCTTTTCAGCCAGGTGATCCATTTCGCTCTAGCAGGAGCCCTCCACTCGTGACGTGCCAGGTGCGCAGTGCACATGCCGATCAGCTGAACCACGTTGTATGGAGACCAGGCACACCCGTGTGCCTCAGCCACAGCACACGCGCTGCTCAGTGCAGCTTGTACTGGACTTGCAGAACTCCATCGCGTGGTGGGGAAGTGCTGCTGGCCCCTGGGAAAAAGCAAGAGCAGGCTGCTACCATGGGCTTTATTAAACCAGGCTACAGGCTGCTCCTCAAGCCAGGGAAAAAGCTTGCTGCCAATGAACTGCAGGCAAGGGAATTGCTCTAGGGCTGTATGATGATGGCGAGCTGCACGTTAGACTCTGCTCTACAGCAGGGATCACTCTCACTGGCTACCTGGCGACTTTTCATCAAGTGCTTACCAGCCTCCAAACTCAAGGCACTAACGGCACTTCATGCAAGCTGTTCCCCTAGCAGACACAGGAAACACCAGAACAGGGCAGATCATCCCCTTTGCTGTGCTCACAGACAGTCTCCAAACACGAGAAGTAATAAGTAATTCACATCCCAAAGCCTTTGACAGCTATCAGAAATGGCTTGAGGGATCTATTCCTCTCTGAAAACACAGTGGCATTTCTCTTGTGTTTGAGGCTCATTAAATGCTGCCCACCCATCACCTCTCAACGCTCACAGATTGCTTGTTGGTCACCATACCCTTACAGGCTCCAGTTCAGAGAGGCTCTTCACAGATTTCAACACAAATTAAAATTTGATTGTCCCGTGCTGCTCACTCATCCACCTTGGAGTACAGACAAGAAGGCGCACAGAGGACCCATGACTTTCCTGTCGCACTGTCCCAGCAAGCTCCTCTTGCCTGCTGGAGGCACAGACATCAGCGTCAGAGGAGAAACTCCTCCAATATACACTGGTCTTTGAGCTTTTGCTCAAGTATGCAGTTTTCTAAGCCTGTACTTGTTACGAGGTGCTACAGCATCTGTGAACTATGGCTAAATGCACTTCCACATGTTTGTTTCTGGGCATGAATACTTTACTAGCTCTTAAGCTAAAACATCTGAAACCTGCACTCAAAATTTTGGCCCGCATAAGCCCTAGCAAGCTCACTGTTACTGGGCTTGCCTGCAGTGTGTCCTCAAAGCCAAGATAGGGCCCTTCCCAAATGTTTTAAAGCAGTGGTTTTCAATCTCTGAAACAACCATTTGAGAGTTTTTGGTCAAAGCCATTTTATACGTTTTAGCAGCTGGGAGAAGAGCGATAAGACTCAAAAAGCACTAACCACTGATGTAATGCTCTTTTACAAATTGCTTTGCTAAATACATGGTTTGGTTTAGCACTGTAGTCTAACGCCTTCTCCTGTCTGGGGCTGTCAAGTCAATGACAGTCAGCTGTAAATTAAACAATCATTAAAACTGAGTATCAATTTTGCAAACTGAAGCTTGAATGCTTCCCCAGTTGGGGGGCTCTTTTCCCTTCCGAGGCTCGCTGGGCACCCAGAGGAGATGGAAGCRTGGGAAGGAGAGGTGGAGACTGCAGGAAGGAGGAGGGGGCAGGTATCGTTTCCAGAGGGAGGTGGGAAGGGAAAGGAAATAACCTCTAGAATTGATGGGAATGGAAACAGAGATGGGAAAAGCAACTTAGAATTCCAGTTGTGACTCAGTTTTAACCTAACTGATGGAGTAAGGGGAAGGAGAGAGCAGACAAGAGCAGTCACAGTTACAAACCAGAATTAACCCCCGCCTCCCCACACATACACTTCTGGTGGCAGGCACCAACAAACCTCCGATAGCTGGCAGGTAACAGTAGTCTATTGTTAAGAATCAGCTCACAGACCTCCTTCTGCAGCCTCACTCACGACAGTGCAGCAGCAGCAGCACTGCTTTGCATTGGTTCGAAACGCTATCAACAGGAAAATTAACTTTTGAAACAAAAACCAGAGCTATGTGCCATAGTCCAAACACAGCCAGGGAGGCACGTGATGAAAAACCCTGCAGGGACAGGGTGCACACAAAGAAGTGGAGTATTTGCAATGGCAGCTCCAGATGACACTTTCCCACTTCTCTCATTGCTGATGGCTGCAGGACTGGGGGGGCTCCCAAAATTGTTAACTGTAAATCCCCACCTGCAGACTGATGCTTCTCTGCAGTTGCACATTGTGTTGAATGAACACCCAAGCCCAACCTAGCTGCAAGCTGACACAGGGAAGAGCCTGACAGCAGTTTCACAGGCAGTGAATGGGATCTGAATGGGGCGTGGGCAGCGAGGGCTGCAGGACCTTGCTTTGATCTTCCAGGCTGGACCTCAGGTGTGCCAGCAACACCCGCCCACATGGTCCTGCAGCACTGTCAGAAACGGTAGCCATATCAACATTGCCTGCTCACCTGTCAACACAACTCACACATATTTAGACAGATTAAACCGTCTTCTAAAACAAACCGTTAACAGCCTTTTGTACTGTAACTCAATGATTTACTTATTCCTCTTTGGGGATGTACACTTGAATTCTGAGGTCAGAAGATGGCCTAGCCCAAGCTGCCCTTGTTCCCCAACACGTAAAGGGCTTCATTACAGGCAGCTGCTATAAACTTCGGGGGCCAAAGGAAGTCTGAAACGTGAGCACAGCAGACCACCTAAACAGGGGAATGAAGAGAGCCTTGTGATAAAAAAAAAAACAAACAACCCAACCCACCAACCAGAGCCTGGATTGTACCTTCCAACTCTGGGAGGCTGACGGACGCATCAGGAACCTGGTCCCCCTACGGTCAAGGCAAAGAGGAGCATAAGGACTGGCTGAGCCATGTCCTGCTTTCTCCTTCGAAGGGGGGGAACAGAGGGCAGCGGTAGGGCACCACAGCTCAGCAGGAAGGAGTGAGACCCAAAGGCTTTGAAGTACAGATCAATATTAGTCAAGGGAGGACGGGTCTTTTATGAACGGTATCAGCAATTGCCACATCTCACTTTTCAGAGCAGAACATGACAAGGAAGTCACATGCAAGAGAGCTGCACTAATGCAACACTGAGATAAGATTAAAACTAACAGGAAAAAAAGAGTATTTCTGAGAGCTTCATATTTCAGTCAGTTGCGTGGTGACCTCTGCGTTTCAATGCTAAGGCATTAAAGTATATCTACAAGTGCAATGTTTTTGGTAGTCCTACAGCCTGCCACTGGTAGGTAGTGTGGGGGGGTTCACAGGTAAGAGTTGCCCCAAACATTGCTACTGCGTTTTTGCAACTACATCACTTGGTCTGATAAGAGACTTGATCTCTCTAAACAAATTGTTCTTTGTGAGTGCTAAGGTACTGCAAGGAGGAGGAGACAGCAAGAACCACAAGGACAGTAGGGCAAATCAGTCATTTTATCTCAAATGGTAAGGAAATAAAAGTGAAGCAGGAAGAAAGCGGTACCTCTGTCAAAGGTCTTGGTCTTCTCTCTACAACAAATTCTGTGTGGCAGAGCTCACAATAACTTGTGTTGGAGGAGGATAACCATTTTTCCAGGCAGCTCTTGTGCACGGTGCCCAGTGTTCCTGTGCAGTCACACGGGGATAGCAGTCCCTCCCCATTTCCACCTTCATGACAGATTCGACAGATGGGACCGTCACTAAAGAGGCAGACAAACAGAATGAAATCACGGTCAGAGCAGGCAGAACGATACAGCCACATCGGAGAATGGGGTCCGATCCCACCAAGCCCCAGAAGGGTAAACGCACAGCAGGCAGAGCGTGCCAGGCGCACTGCGTCTCTCCAAAGCAGCCTGCTGCAGCAAGAAACCAGTCTCAGGGGAGCGTGGAGGTGCCCGGAACATTTTAGGTCAGTAAAATCTGGAAGCCGTGTTGATGAGCACCACAACACCCAAGAGAAGCTGGCACGTCAGCCTGGCCAGCTCAGCTGGCCACAGAAGGGATCACAGCATGTGTGTCCCACAGTCTCCAGCTCTGCTCACAGCGGGCAGAGAGGCTGACACCAGACCTGAAAACAACCCTGAAGCACTGATGCAAATCCAGAAGCCCAAAGTGAAGCCGGATGATCCATGCTAGTCACAGCATGCCCCCAGCCACCTGGAGCCACTCAAGAGGTTTGCAGTCATAGTCACATGTATCAGATCGCCTACCCACTCTCACCCCATCTCTGCTCTGCATCCTGGGTTTAGCAGTAACTGCGTAAGTAACAGTGATATCTAAAGACACAACTACATTGACCCTGGAAGCTCAGCTCTCCAAGGACACAACATATTTCATGGCAAGCAGTCACCCAGGCTAAGTTCTCAGCATACTAACCCTCTGCCCATCACAGTGCAGTAACTCACTCAGCATCCTATCTGCACACCGCCACGCAGAGAACCATTCTGCAGCRTTCGGGCCTTTAACTGGCTGCAGAAATGCCTTGGTGCTTCAACAACCACCACTTCTCACCCCCTCCTTGGCTAGAAGTTTCAACCACGGAATCAAATCTCTTTGACCGTGCTTAAGATCTGCTTTCTTGGGACCGTACTGAAGCAGAGATGCTTATCAAGGGAAGTATCAAACGCTTTCAGAGGCACTTGCAACCTTCCCCACAAGAGGCCTGCAGTGCTGATCGCACTCGAACCACCCATTTGTTCCCAGGATGTTCCCTCACACCTCTAACTCCCGCCGCTGACTGTGGACTATTAGTGCTACTGCTCCAGCATCCAGCAACCATTAGCTCAGGTGTATCAGATGATATTCATGCGACAAATTTCCACCTCAGACTAAAGTCTGGTTTTTTGCACCTACGTAAACTCAGAGCATCCAGTGTCCTCCTGTAGCAAGGACTTTCTCTAGCYGCACAAAGAACCAAGTCCTTTTCATTTGAAACCTCTCATTTGCTTGTTTTGTGTACTATCCCCTAATTCTTGTCCTGTAAAAGACAGTTTTCCACACACCCCAGATTTACAGACTTCCATCATAGCCTGCTCAGTCACCTCTTTCACGAGCAGAAGAATCCTAGCCTATTCAGTCATGCCTTAGACAGAAACACATCCACCTTTCTGGTCACCTTCACTACCCTTCCATCTATCTCTTGCATTTCTAAAACATCCTTTTAGAGCTGCAGGGACCAGAGCTACAGTTTTCAAGATGCAGGCACACCAGGGATTTTTGCAGTGACTGTGTTCTGTTCTTCATTGCTTTCCTAAATCTTCGCATCTTATTTGCCTTTTGGTTACTGCTGCACCTAACTGCCGCATGCCCAAGATCTTCTTCCTCCAAACCAGTGAACACATATGTAAATCCCGGACTATTGTTCTTCATCTGCATCACTGCACACTAAACTGCAACCATTATTTTAGCCTGCAGTCATTTCCAATAACGTTCCAAACACTCAGGAGTCTAGTGCCATTTTAGGTCCAAGGGCATCCCAGCCGGCATTCGAAGGCACAGGTTTCCTAGAAGCTCTGTGCCACATCTGCCAGCCCCATAACGAGGATGTCTTGGGCTCCCTGGGAAACCTCAAATGGCTCTAGACACCGAAGTTCGTTATTCTCAGCAATTCAGTACATCTCTCTAGTGTTCGTCGTTCATCGAGATCATTTAGGAATAAAATGCTGGACAGCAGAGACCCAGTGCAGGGTTACCCGCCCTGGACCATGAAAATGAGCCACTCACTAGTATCTCACTTCTTTCCCACCTTCCAACCAGCCATTTCTTTCACACAACCACCATTCTCTTACATCCATTGCACAGATTTGGGGGTGGGAGGGAGAGTGAGAAAGGAACATCTTTATTTCAAAGACCCTATTGCATGCCCTCTTGAAATCCAGGTGAGCTATATCAGCTATCACCTTTTTCCACATATTACTGACAGTACAAAAGCCACTCTGATCCCATCTCACCGTTCATACTCCACTGCTATTCTGACTTAAAAAAAACCACCTGACTGCAAAAGAAATTTGTGGGATTGCCACACAACAGTTAGAACAAGCAATGTGCAATCTTCAAAAGCAGTAGCACTGCTTCTATTAGTTTGCACAACCAGACAAAACAGAAAGCAAGAGCAAGACACAGAAACTCAGTGCAAGGAAAAGGAGTGTACTGGGGAAAAACATTGGTGGGACATGAAGGGAAGAGAAGAGCCAGCAAGGAAGTGCACGTCAGCTCACTAAAGGAGAAACAAACCTCCTCTCCTGGTGCACCATAGGAGATCTCTACCACTTTCAACTCAATGTTCAGCAGGTTTCATCCCAATTGGACTTTTTAATCATATTTAGGGCTGTGAAGCAATGTACACCCACTGCACCATCCCCTTCTCTCTGCTAAACGTCATTGGTGAACCACTGACCTTTGTTCTCTCCTCATTTTCACGTGCCTTTTATTTAGGGGACTTCTTCAGCCGGGACAATCCCTGCAACAGGAGTCTGGAGAGGTGGTGGAAACTCCATCCTCAGAGATACTGAAAACTGCATCGGACAAGGCTCTGAGCAGTCTGATCCAACTTTGAAGTCGGTCTTGCTCTGAAAGGAGGCTGGACCAGATTCCCTCCAGAATTCCCTTCCAATCTGAATTATTTGATGATTCTGTAACCTTTATTGCCATAAAGCTCAGTGCTGTATCAGAACGGCAAAATTACAGTTCGCTCACACAGCCTTAGTGACAGGGACAGACCAAAAAAACCCCAAGCCTCCAGTGCTCTCATGCATCTGTTATTTCCTAAGAAAAGCATCTGTAAGATATTTCATCTGTTCTCTTCCTGTTTGAGAAGTTTCATATTTCCAGTGCATTAATATAACCTTGGCTACCAATAAACAACCCAGAAGGAAAAAATTTGCTGACCGTGCGAGAAAAAAAAAAATTCTTATCAGACTCCATTTTCCTTCCTTCCTATCTGGAGGGGGAGGGAGCCTGGTCACACTCCCACACAATACACCCTCAAACACAGTTTTCCAGCAGGCTGTAGAGACTGTATCACTGATTAAACCTTCCAGTACAGTCACGCTGCTCCTGGCTTCACTTTGCTAAGTGCTGGTGACAAGGAAGAGACTGAAACCCATCACCACCAAAATGAACCAACTGTTATCCCATGAAGACATTCACATGMGGAATCCCGTTGTTTTGTTTTGTTTTTTTTTTAACCTGTAATCCCAGGCAGCTTCCCCACCCAATTTTTACATCTCCACAAGTTTTAAGGGGTTGCAAACTTCTCACCCAGCCTATCTGTTGTCAGAGAGCAAGCTCAGATCCCCTCGCATTTTTACTGACCTGATCCAGGTTTGCTAGATATAGCAATTACGTTTGCCTCAGTTCTCATCTAGCTTTCCTGCTTTCCTCCCCCATGTTTGCAGTCACCACTTTCACGCCTCATCAATGTTTGGCCAAATTCATTGAAAAAAAATAACAGCTGTTCAGACAGGATTTGAACACAAAATGTGACCGGTGTCACTAGCTGGACTGAACAATGCTGCCAAGTGTCCTCTGCTCTGGAAGCTGCTCAAAATACCTGATGAGAAGTCACATCAGGAAGAGTCTGAGCAAGTGAAGCTGCCGCACATCCCCTCTAGCAATAGCTGGACACTGCAGTTCCTGCAACACAAACACCCTACTCTCCCTGGGGCTGCAAATCAACACCACACATTTACTCTGTGACCATCTTGGAACAGGCACTGTGCTCAATTTTCAGCCCTTAAATCATCTCCATGAACAGCACGCTGCCCTTGCTAGCATGGCATCCCACCTTCACCRCTGCTCAACAAGGACTTGGCAGAGGCACACGGCAGGAGGCCGCCTGTGCTGTCTCACACTGGAGCAGCCGCAGGCCTGGGGGGTTTTGATGAACACACAAGTCCCAATCCACCAGCACATGCAACCGGCGTGAGCTCCCGCAAGGAGAGCACAGGCCTGGGAAGCATCTGGCTAACAAGGATTCACACTCAATATTAGTGCCCCAGCGAACTCCTTCACAAACAAGACTTTGTTGTCTCCCTCTACCACTAGAGCCACAAAAAAAAGGTGAAAAAAAGCCCAGATGCAGTCTGCAGATCCCAAGCGCCTTCCCTGAAGCAGCCTTACCTCTGTGCGCCCAGCGCCTTGATCACCGTCGAGAGGAGCCGTCCATCCTTGGCAGTGACCTGCGTGACGTACTGCGGGCGACCGATGTCGGAGTCCTCCACCGACTTGGAGAGGGCGGCGCTTCCCGGGCAGTCGCACAGGGAGCCGGGGAGATGGCAGCAGTCGCCCGTCGTCATGGCAGCTCCGGGCCCCTCTGCCCCGGGGACCGGCACCGGCGGCACGGAGACCTGCGGGAACAGCACCGCGGTGAGAGCCGGGTACCCCGGACTGCCCAGCCAGGGCGCGGGCCCCTCCTCGCCACTCTCCTCCAGCCCCACCGGGGGCTGACAGCACCCTGGGGCCCCAACAACCACGGGGTTTTGCTAGTCTTCTATCCCCTTTAATAGGCTTTGTGAGGCTGCCTTACCATAAAATTAAGGCTCCAAGTGTCCTACTTACATAATTTAGCGTCAGAATTGCAAATTTGCCTTTCCCAGAGAGAATTCCTGGTACACACCCTTTAACCTGATGAAGCCTTTCAAACCGAACGTGCCGACACAGAGATGGGGAAGGCAACCAGAAGCCCAATGGGCCCATGTCATTCTGGCTAGAGCTGTCCTGAAAACTTATGTTCATACCCTCTGTAAAAGTTGCAAAGTTTCACCTGAACACGGCACTTAAACCACTTCGCGTGGCTCAGTTCAGGGAGGCCCTTTTCTCAGCTGCCTTCAGGTGCTTTCTGAGCCTTTTAAAGCCTGTCCACCAAACTCAAGAGGCTCCCCCCCGCCCCATCTTTGATTTTCCATTTTTTTTTGTTTCTTTACAGAAACGCACGTGCTTCCGTTTCCACGTCCCATGTGGTACGTCCCAACAGTGAACGTGTGGGTATTAACCACCCAAAAGCATTGAAAATCCTCCCAGAGCTCCACGGAAAGGGCAGCAGGCCAGTTTTCCTCCTTTCCCTTTCAACAGTTCAGACCGATCGTGATTTTTATAACAGCCGCGTGCAAACAGCAAAGCACACCGTCACGTTTTCAGCACCTCTGCAATTTACCCAGCAAAGAGAGCACAAGGAACAAGCAGCAAATGCAAGAATTGGGACGAAGATGCAGAGAAAAAGCCCAACTTGACAAACCAGGGGCTGGCTCAGATGAGCCATGTGCAGACGGGAGAGCTCTCTGCCTTTGAGGGAAGGCAGCAGCTCGCCCAAGCTGCCAGCAACAGCTGTATTCCTCCCTGGCAGGGGTTATCTCAATCCCAAAGACAGGCATGCTTTGCAAATTCAGAAAAATCCCATTTTCTCCAATCTCCTTTAGCCTGGTCCCTAAGAGGCAGCTGTGCAGAAATAAAGAGCTGGGGTTACAATTAGTCACAAGCTGAACACAAGCCAACAACATCGTGCTGCTGGTAAAGACCAAAATCCTTGTGTCTGTAAACAGGACTGCCTTATGTAAGGCACGCACAGTAATCCCTGTGCACCAGTACTGCTGGGATCATAGCTGGAATGGTGTCTCATCCTGGTGGCTGGATTTCAAGAGAGAAACAAACCCATAAAAGAAGCTCAAATGAAATCAATGAAAAGGATAAAAGGTCGGGGGGGGGGGGGGGGGGGGGGGGGAGGGGGGGGGACACGACACCAAACAAAAATAACCCCAACACTTACCGAAGAAGAAATATGAAAAGAATTAGGTTTGTTTAATTTAGGGGGTGGAATCTTCAATCTCCGCCTCCTGGAGGTAGAAGCAGGCAAACAAACCTTCGCCATCCCATCCAAGGAAATGCTTTTTTGTTTCGAGATCTCTGTGCACAACAGGAGTCAAACATTCCCATGAAACTGCAGTTTCGTCAGGTTCAGCTAAGCCTAAATCAAACTAAAATAGCTAAAGAAAATAAGGGCTTGTTCCTGATTGGAGGCTTGGCCAGACTACAGAGGAAGAAAACAAAAAGCCAGTACGAGAACGTGATCATAGAAGCCCTGAAAACACTGATTTGGGTAAGCATGAGTGTTCTTTTGTGTCTTGGAAATTAAGCAACTCTTACACAACCAAGGGCTTCATCTGTCAGGACGGCTCCCTTCATGGTGAACATGTTCAAGAGGGAGAGAGCACTTCACTGGTGTCTCATCACCAGACACCAACTTTGGTAGCATCCCCTCAAGTTACCGAATATTTTCTAATTTCTAGTAGAAAAGTTTCTAATCTCTTTATTAAAGCTGCTGTTGATAACTATCTGTAATCCTTCCTCTGCATCTGAACACCAATAGGCTTGAGCTTGTGGGCAGGTCAATCCCCATCGAAACAAATGGGAATCTTTCCATCAACTTAAAAATGAACTTAACAGACTCAGCATTGCCTTGACTCAGCCTCTCCACCTGTGCAAAGAGCACACAGGGCTAGAGCCACTTTTCTTATGGCTCTCCTTTTTAAAAAAAGAGGCTACAGGCTCTTCAACTTTAAGGAGCAAAAAGTAAGATGATAAATGCTATTGGAATGACTTAAGTCAGCTGCTTTGCAAGTTAAGGAGTTCTTTCAATTTTAAAAGCCTCTTACTGAACCAGGCATGAGAAGATATATGCTTTTAATAAAAAGGTCGGTTCCATTTGTTCAGCCAAGATGTTGTTTATTTTTAAGTCCAGAGGAAAAAGGTCCATTTTGCGTATTGGAATAAAACTGCCCTCACTCCCTGTGTCCTGGGAGTATTTATACTGAGGCTCTTTGTGCTCCACATCTGACAGTTACAGGCAGCACCGTGTCCTTGCCCTGGCAGACCTATTCAGGGCTGAAAGAGAATCGCCACCCTGTCGTCCATCAGGAAACGCGCGGTTTTCTGTCACAAGTTATTTGGCGTTTCCTTGTTGGGGTCCATCCCAGGGTGGAACCTGAAGTCACTGCTTTAATACCTGACTCATGCCATTCAGCAAATACAAAGGAAAAGCAGCAAGATTTTCATGGATACAGTTAGTGAGGAAGTAACTGAAATCCAAAGATAACATCTGCAGTGCACTCCAGTTCCAATTTCATACCCAGCTGAACATGAACCACAGTGTACAGCCAAGCCAGTCCCTTTCCTGGCTCCCTAAAGGCTCAGCTCATCAACACGCAGCCTTCTCTCACAACTGTCAGCAGCTCATCGAACCCAAACCCAATGTTAAGCAGAAACACCAAAAACTCAGAGTCGGAATCAAGACCCAAACAGCTGGTTTGAACCACACACTGTTTTTTTCCGGGCAGCTGTGATTTCTGAGCCCATTCCTTGGGGATACAGTTCTCGTTCTCATTTTAAAAAAAAAAAAAAAAAAGTCTCTGAGACATTAGGTTTATTATCAATATCCCGTCTGCTGCCACAGTTAGACATGAGCAAATAAATCAGAAGTCTCTTCTCAGCAACATTTTGTATCCTCAGCTTCTGAGCAGATCCAGGATATAAAGGGCTGAGTTTGTAGAGATTACTCAAATTGAAGAAAAACAAACCCTGTTTGTGGAAAGTTGGCTCAGAAGAGTGAGTTATGCACTAGGACTCCAGAACTCAAACACGTGCAGCGAGATGAGCCGGTTCCTCGAAGAGCAGCTAGCGCTTCTTCACTGCTCCAAGGCAGAGACCACAGTGCTGGTGCAGGATCCTGCCTGCTATGCAGCTTATGCAAAACACGCCASCAAAATATCCCCCTTGTCAGTCTTCAGGCATCGCAATGAGATATGTGATCCAGTTTATATCATCCAAAGGGCAACAGGGGTTTCCAAACTCCCTCAAATGACTGAACAGCTCAAGACTGCAGAGATCAGGCTGGACCACTGCTCTCCATCCAGAAGACAGGCCCAGCAGGAACAAGCAGAAGACAAGGAGCTAAAGGGTCCCTCAGCTCTGTTCTGCATATTTAGACTTTGCAGCCTGGTAAGACAGTTATTTCTCCCAGACAGGGAAACCATAGCAGGCCAGATGAATACCTTGACCAAAGCCATAAAGAGAAAAGCCACAGTCAAGATGAGAAAGACAACACCACAAAAGGCTAAGGCCAAATGATCACAGTAAAGGGGAATTGTTAGGTGCAGGTCATGGCTCCTCTGGGCTGCTCGTGGCATGTCTACATGGCGAATATCTCAACCAGTATAAACCCTTGGAGCAATTCTGAGGCTTTGATAGGATCCAGAGCAAACTGGAATAGAACCAGCTCCACCTTCTTTGAGTGCAGCTCATATGCACCAGCTTCTGTACAGATTAACTTCCCTGGAACATGTCCACCAAGAAAAAAAAACCCACCTCCTGGCAAGGCTGCCAGCAGCTAAGTCTGTTCCTCTCACTGAGCAACCCATTTCGCTGATTGCCGTAACCAAGATGTGGCACTTCACTACAGTGCCGCCAGGAGATAACCAAGTTGTGTAGTCAACAAAACCCACCCATCTGTACATAAGTACCTTTTTTTTTTTTTTTTTTTTAAATTTAGCTAGTAACTCACTCACTGTGTGCAGATCACCAAAGCTCCAACTGCTGCTCACGCAAGCTGACGTTTAACCCCCAGCAACAAGGCCACCCAGCCTGCTTTCCAAATCCATTTTAGCTAACTTGGGTATGCAGACACTGCGTTTTCCAATCATATGATCCTGCAAACGTCATCAGTGAACTGAAGGTTTTCAGTTGCTAAAGGGCATTTCCAAACATCAATGCTTTCCTTTTCACCACGAAAACTGGACTTCCCAAATCCTGGGGTCCTAAGATCATCTGAACACAGACTTCTTGAGGGAGACAAGTACAAAGAATTGCTTCCTTCACCACATCTAAGCACCTGCTCCCATACACCCTGTCTCATCCAGCTAACGCACATCTTTCCATGGCTCAAGTCCAATCCCAGGCCTGCAACATGTCTTTCAGCATCCAGCTTTGCCTACTGCAGGTGGCTGCAGTGCCTAACCGGTATACCTGTAGCCCCCATGCTCTGGGCAACTGGCAGGGTACCCCGCCTCCTGCACATCACGGAGGGCAAGCTCTGGCCTCCAGACCCTTGCACCCACAGTGATTATGCACCCTGAGATACTGCCACCAAAGACATGCATGGGCAGGATGCGATGAGTGGCCTGAAGTGCTCCCTGCTACTGTTAAAAGGTTGTGTAAGTGGTTTAATCTAAAGAAAAAAAAACAAAACAACAAAAAAACCCAAGAACTGGTCCCAAACTGCTGCACAGCTTTGTTCTTCAGTTTTGTTTGTTTAAACATACTCTCTGCTGAGGGTTGAAGACCACAGCATTTGTTTAAAAAAAGTGCATGATTTTGCATGCCAGCTATCTGACTCCCAAAAGTTACCCTGCAGGTCTGCTGCATAACACTTAAAAGTACCCGAAAAGCCAGCAACAGATCTGCCCGCACTTGATCCATCAGCTGACGATAGCTCTAAAGCTTCACAAGACGTGCCCTCAGGCACAGAGGAGGGAATTCTGCTATGAGACCTCACCGCAACTCTCACATCACCCAGGACTTGGGAAGAAATCTCTCGAGTCATATGCTCAGAAGTCATCTGAATGCAATGGTCCTACAAGTCAAGGTGCAACGAGCCCTGTCTACTGAGAAAAGTGACACAGCATTTTATGACATATACCCCAACACTCAAAATAAGATCTGATACCACACAACAGCTTTTAAAGCATTTTAAACTTTGGCGGAGAACACACAGGAAAGCATTTCGCTCCCCAGGCAGCTTCTCAATTTCCTGCCTTGACTGCCACATTTGGTTGACAGTTGCAGTTAAAGGAGGTGCTGTAAAAACTTCAGCATTAACTTGTTCTTCAGACAGTGCCAGTGGAGCAATGCTGTGAATCAGACAGTCATGGGACAGACCTGACCCTAGGCTCAAAACAAAACAAACCCCAAAAAGCAGGGGGGGGGGGGGAATCAAAGGACAACGTCCTGGGAGCTCATGGACCTTCTAATAAAGCTTCACACCAGGAACGTCCTCCTACACCTTTAACAGCAAAACATACAGGCTGAAATACCGTGAAGCACCACTGCTGTCCACAGAGGCTTACCTGCCTCATCCCTAGGGCTGAATTTCAAACCTTCATAAGATACTCCAAGTTTAACCATGTAACACCCAGGAGGAGGTTAGATGCTTCTAGGAAGCAGCCTTTTTGGACTCCTGTTTTTGTCATATTTGTACATATCTACCACTGCCAGGGACTCAACTCCACTGCCTTTCAACTATTCCAATACAGAACTCAGCAGCAGTGAAATAGTAACGCAAGCCTTCACTTACCAGGCTCCTGCTGGGGACAAATGATCAAAACTTCTCTATGCCAAGCCACTATTTAGGCACATTCTAGAAGCAATCTAAAGTCTTGATTATTTAGACTATGGTTTGATGGCAAATGACTTTGTTTTCCAGACACAGATGAAGAGACAGTCTTCCACAGAATGCGAGTTATTAATTTTTTTCCAAACAAACACATTGCCAGGATCTGACTTCTATTCCCCGTTGGTAAAAAAAATATTGCAGTAAGCCTTCATGATCAATATACTGTTGTTTTCCAAAGCCTGCATCCATATACATCCTTCCTCTCCAAAACTTTCAGCATATTTGTCAACCTCTGCAGTAGCTGCACTTCATCACCATGTCTTGCAGCACTGGCAAACTAGCGACTGGCGAGATGAAACCCATGTGGCACGCACCCTGCGGTTCTCAGTGGGCTCCCACCGGGAGTGAACCCTAATTTTCAAACAAGGACATAGGGATGGGCCTCGTGTGAACACAGCAGAGCTGCAACACAGCAGGGTTCCCATTACCCCAGATTTCGGGGTACCTATCATGTTGTTCACCCCCTTGTTTTTCAATGAAACTTTATTTTAGAAGAGCATTGCCTAATATATAACAATATGTTACTCAATATTCAGAAAGAAGCAAAAGGTTCAAGTTTACATGTTGAGAAAAAGATCAGTATAAAAATGAGAAGCCTAAAGGATGGCTTTTTTCTCGCTGCAAGCTGTACTTGGGAAAGATCAGGCCATGCGTTACAGCTGGAGTGCCAAAATGAACAAAGTTATCTCAGATCTTCTGAGACTTGTTATCTGCCACAAAACCATATGAAAGGAAAGTTTACTGCACTTTAATTACCAACATCTGGAAAAACGAATTGCAACATTAGAAGAAAATTCTTTGCAGAGGGTATCTCCAACCAAAAAATCAGACATTCAGCCATTTTAATAACAAATTTCGTAAGGAAACAACTGAAAACCAGCTGGGACATGAGAAACACCTGCTGCTCCGAGTATTCAAAAGACATCAGCTTTTAGAGGTGTACAGCAGCACAATTCGCTACATAATGCAACTATACAGACCCTCTGCCCACCTCCCTCTGCATTTTATCACTCTCTCTCTGCAGGGAAAGAGAAATGCATTAGTAAGACTTGAAAGTTTTATTGAAATCATGAACCAGGGTGAAAAATACCAGTTATCATGCCCACAAAGCAATGCTTGCTGAATTGCTACCCATCAGCGGGGAAAACAACCATCCCACCACCCGCAAGCACATCCCTGTCCTGCTCCCACCTAGCAGTGCTGCCTCCTGAAGGCACCAGAGCCATGTGGCCTCTCATTTCTCTTTGCACCCGTGTCATCTACCAAAGTAACAGCAGCAACAACGCAAGAATACTTCTGCTTCCTAGCCCTATCACTTCAGAGAGCTCCCCTTTAAAGAGAGGCAGCATCTGCAGCAATGCCAAAGCTCAAGGGCTCCCCAGTCCTATGTAGTCGCTTGCCAGGCGGTTTCAGTTTATTCAGAACAAATGGATTTTCCAGCTCTGGGTAATACATCAGAAAAAAAACAATTTCAGTGTAGCAGTAACACATGC
Source organism: Phoebastria nigripes (assembly GCA_035582835.1). Lineage (NCBI taxonomy): Eukaryota > Metazoa > Chordata > Aves > Procellariiformes > Diomedeidae > Phoebastria > Phoebastria nigripes. Next base: position 568,792 of record JAYKAV010002628.1, on the reverse strand, counting down.
ACCAGATCGACACAGAAGCGCCCACACAATGTTGGACCGGTCAGTCCCTCAAAGGGCATTACTCAGAAGGATGCAAAACATTATTTCAGGATCGGGAATCCCATGCCAGGAAGAACTTGCATTCTCCTCAGTGTTCTCCTCCTTGGTTTATAAAGCACCATTTACACTGTTAGACAAATAATAATGCTTTGCTTGGAGACAAACTGGATCTGGAACAAACCGCCTGCCAGCACGCAGCAGCCCTCCTCGCTCCAACTGCTCAGAGCAGTGCACAGCCAGCATGCAACCACCGCTCGAAACCAGGCAGTGTGCTGATCTTCGAACAGATATTTGATCTGGAATTTAACTTGCCTATTTATATTTTTCAGCCTAGCTATTTCACTGTACAAATCTCTTCAGCACACTCAGTTTTCAAAGAGCTTTCAGCAAAGGCACCACACCACAGCCTTCGACCCCAGCACCCATCTGCATCTGAAGAGCTCCAAAGCAGGCACCAACTGAGTGCATCCTCTTTCTCCACGGTCAGCCAAAGATGATGATTAGCTGATTTCACCAGCATCTCCCTTCTGTCCACTCCTTACCGCTACGGATTCCCTCCTCAATCCTGAAATGAAACTTCACAATTGATACCAGTGCTGCAAAATCCCAGTCTCTCTCTCTCCCAGTTAAGTTTGCAATGTTTTGCTTAGGCTGCATTTCTAGTTCTTCTGGAGACACAGGCCTCAACTGATTTGTCTACAGGGAAGTACAAGAAAAACTGGGAGGAAATAAAAGTTGAGAACAGTCCAGAATTGTAGTTTACCTTTTCCCTCCCACCGCTCTCAAATCTAAACCCAGACAGCTTTCAGCTGAAACAGGACTAAAGCTCTCAAAGCTTCAAACAAAGAAATAGGTGTTAAAGCCAAAACTGCAAGAGCTTGGTGCATTCCGCTATTTGCAGAGAAGTGCTTTAGAAACTAGGTTTGATTTGTTTGTACTTATATTTGCCAAGCCACTGCTGCTCCTTGCCCCTTGTTCCCTCTTTTTGGGAACAGCAGGAGAACGTTTCCTTCAGTCTATCACTGACTTCATGACAACTGATTAAAATGGCAAGAGCAGTTACAGCATGCCTGCCCTTGAGGTTAACCACACATAATCATCTTGTGTTACAGCAGGAATTGAAAAGTTTAGTTAGAATTGCTACGTAAAAACTGGAAGAAAACTTACAGATGCCTATTTTGATTGAAAATGGGGACAAATCACAGATTCCAAACTGTAACACTGCTCGTCCTAGAGAAGTCCGGGGCAGGGAATGTATTTGCACAGCTGACAGGTAGGAAGAGATGCAGGTCAGTACAGCTCCCGTCGGGCTATTCACTTTCCTAGATGATACAAAGGGTTCAGTCCCTGCCCCGAGACACTTTGTCAGTCCACGCCTTCAAGATTTTGCCATTCTGCCATCAGTGCTTAGAGCTCTCTCAACCTGTAACCGTCACATCTATAAAGAGACATATTCTACCACCAGGAAAGGCGGCCAAAACCATAAGAAGCCTGGTAGCGACTTCCCCGCTTTTAAACAGTGGGATAAACAGCCGAGCGCTCTCCCAAATGCTCAGCAAGTGGGTAACCACCTCTCCCAGCAGAGCTGCATTTGTTGCTGCAATGCTGATGAGCTAGAGCCGACCTGGTCTAACTACGGCAAACACAGCATAAAGACGACAGAGCGAGTGTGACGGCATCCTCCCCGGGGAACGGCACTGCTGCAGTCGGAGCTGGGAAGAGAATGAGACCAGATTTGGAGAGGTGGAGAACCTGCTATTCACGTGCATGACACTAACTGTCTCAATAAACCACGAACTGTGCCTCAGCACAGATTAATCCATCATTTTAGCATCAGAGAAAGCTATTTTACACGAACTTCATGGAAACTGCTTGCCTACCCTTCACATTGATTTGGTGCTGTGCTCATTTCCTTCACGTAAAAGTGACCCACGGCTTTATTTTTCATATGGCTTGTCTTTTACATCACAGAGACTGTGTGCCCATTTCTTACTAACTTAGAAGTGGTTAGTGTGTTTTCAAGGGGACAAACGTAAGTAAACAGAGATCATTTCTCTCTCATGGGAAGGGTTTGAGCTAAGAGCACGCAGAAGCATAAGTTAACCAAAGTAAATAAGACTGGGGGGCAGAAAAGACACACCAGTTGTGAACTTTAATCTGGAGGGGAAAAAAACACAGTTTAGAAAATGGAAACTCTGAAATCTCCAAATATCCAAAGCTGAGTCAAAGTCAAGTGGGGGAAAAATAAACTCATCCTGTAGTTTATAGTTCAGGATGCCTGATTCCTCCCTTCATCTTCTAAGAAAAGGTTCTGTGGTTTTTAGTGTAAAAAGCCAAGATATTTTAAACAATAATGAAAAAAGCCCCTAAATGCATAATGATTTTACTTTTTATCTCTGCTTGCAGAACTACTACAAAGTCACATCCTGAGGACCTGCAGCAGTCTCTCAGGACTAACAGAATCTCAGAGCCCATATCCAGCCTCCACTTGCCCAGCTGGTGCTGGATGCATTTTGGGTTGATTTTGGTCATGTTGTTTCAGGGAATCTATGCTAATTTCCTCCCAGGGAAACATCGTGTCCTGCACTTGCTTGATCCAGGCCAGCATCAATAACCTAGAATGGGAAAGCCCCTCTTCCAGCATCTGTCAAGGCAAGAACTCTGTCGGAAGCTGTTTACAATTAGTACATTTGTAATACTGCTCATCTGCATGGTCTCCTTGGCGTCCAGCATGGGGTGACCTCACTCTGCAGCCTCAGTGCAATTCCACAGCAAAAAAAGGGCAGTCAAACACATCAGAAACAAGAAACCATTAGTTCTGATGCTTTTTTCCTGTTTCCACTTAAAGACCACCAGTGGTGTTAATTAGCTAACCACACACAGACAATCCAGGTTTTACAGCTGGTATTTAATGTCCATGGCATTCACATTAAGCTCACTTGGCTGTTTCCTGTGCCACCTGGTCCACTCCTGGCAAAGTTAAGACTTCCTTACTGATGGAGGCTGCCTGTAATGCTCCACTGCACATGCTTGGGGGTAGTTAGACCTTGCGTCCTCAGCTGGAGTTATTAAATTCACTGTTGCAGTGCACACGACAAAGGGATTTTCCAGTCTCAGCTCCTTTCCCTTCAAGCCTCTGTTTCCGAAGGGTGACATACCATCACAGTTTCAAATGCACCTGGAAAACCAGGACTCTTCTAGCCCTCCAAACACTCTCCCCTGCAGCTGTCTCCATAATCCTTTGGAGATGCAAAAAAGTATTCAAACACTTAAGCCTTGGAAAGACAAGGCTAACATCCAGCTGTTAAAAGGATTATTCTGTGCATGTGCGAGCTTGGCAGCTGAGCAGGGTTGTACGTCCCCAAGAGCAGGGTGGATAAAGGGGACTGGCCATGGCCATCAGAGCTGACCTACCGCAGCAACACCACAGGCATTCTTGACAAGAACCTGGAAAAAGGTCGAGAAAGTGCAGAAACTGTATCAGAAGGGAAAGACACAGAGATAAATGCTTGCTGAGAGGAGAGTGGAGTAAGAGAATGAGAGTCCCAAGGAAAATGAGGGCTGGTAACAGGGAGGGTTGAGAGGGGGACACAAACAGTCCCTTGAGCATGAGCAAATAAAGGGCACAGGGTGGAATGAGAAGCACATCCCCACTGACAGATCTTCATCGCACACACATCAGGGCAGGACAGCCTCGTCTCCGGACTGTGGGGATGGTGTGCTGAATACAAACAAGCCTGATGAAAAGCCAGAGCTGGCTAACCCTGGCATTTCCAGTTAGTCATCAACACTGACTTGAGAGACACCCCACCTGTCTGCTTGTAAAATCTGAGCTCTGCACAGCTTCCACCAAGAGGACAAGTCACACAACAGCCTGAACTCTCATTGAGGCAGTAGCATGTGTAGCGCAGATGTGTCACCCCACGTTTGAGTGAGCACCATTCCTGTGGATACTAACAGCGCAGGCAATTGCACAGGTAAGTAAGAAGTCTCAGTCAAAGGCCATCCCACAGCTTTTCAGTTTTTAATCTTGGTGTCCCCATCAGATAGAGAACATGCTCATATGACAAGGGCAAATGTTTGAGACCATGAGAAAAGTACCTCCAGTGTCACAATCATCTTCCTGTACACGAGCCACAGACTCGTCCCTTGGACAAAACCCACAAATGAGCAGTTTTGGTCTCTGTTGCTAGCAATTAACTTGTTTAAAGAAAACTGTGAGATAGAGAGATTTATAGGTCCCAGTTTAGGAAAAGTCAATCACAAACTCTAAGCTTACGCCACAGAGGGAGGCAGCTGGTGCTCCAACACACAACTGTAGCAAGTTCTTCAGTTTTGCTGTGACACTGAACTCATTCTCTTGGGCAATCTCCGTAACAAGCTCTACAAGACAGTGCATTCCCTGTCATGCCACGCAGCGCTCAGTAGGTCAAAAATATGCATTAGAGCAAGAGCCAGTAGCACTCCAAAAGAGGAGAAAAAACAGGCATAGGAGTCCACTTGCAAAGAAATCTTTTCCTAATAACTACTTATACCCGTGGAAATAAAGTCTGATGAACAGATATAAAAAAATTGCTGCTCCAAACCTCCAGGCCTACAACATTCTTCTCCCAGGTTAAGTTTCTACGCAACACGCCCAGCTTTTCCACGCAGGGGATGGATGTCGGCCCGCTCCCCGTCCTCCGCCGGGAAGAGCCGCAGGCCCGCAGGCAGGGCCGCAGCTCTGCCTTCAGCAGGCGGCGGAGGCACCGCAAGCCCAGCTTACAGCCTCGCTCGGGACACCGCGCTGGAGGCAAGCGCTCGATAAAAAAGCCCGGTAGCCTGGGGGCGGCTGGCTCGCACGGCTGCCCGGGGCCGGCTGCTCCTGCGGGAGAGGCCACGCCGCTCCTGGGAAGGCGGCTGCGGAGAGCGCGGCCAGGTCGGCCATCCTCCCCGAGACCCCGCGGCGCAGCGCGTCCCCAGGGCGCGGCTCCGGCGCCCGAGCACGGACGGCGGGACGCTGCCAGACACCGGGGCGCTGAGGACACTCCCGCGGCGGGGACCACCCCCCCAAACGGGGCCGGGAGGGCTGTCAGGGCTCTCGGGCCCCCACCCCCGGGGCGGCCAGACCGCGGCCCGGCCGCCTCGGCCCGCCCGGGACGCCGCTCCCGCCGCCGCAGCCGAGGGCGGCCCGACTCG